>CAJNDS010000349.1:147500-159710 GCA_905221605.1 Symbiodinium natans
CTTACTACTACTTACTACTACTTACTACTACTAATTACTACTACTACTTACTACTACGACTTACTACTACTTACTACTACTTCCTACTACTTACTACTACTACTACTACTTATTACTACTACTACTTATTACTACTACTGCTCCTTCTACGACAGCGACGACAACTGTTTGTATTCAAGGACTCAAGGACTCTTTTTGCACCTCCTTTGGGGTCACAAGCTGTGCTTCGCACAAGCTACAGCGCCTGAGCACAAGGGCGTTGGGTGAGGAGGGCGGGTTTCTTGAGCATCGGTGCCACACGTCCATTCGTCCTTACAGCTCAAGGACTCTTTTTGCACCTCCTTTGGGGTCAAAGAAAGCTGTGTTTCGCACAAGCTACAGCGCCTGAGCACACACCCAAACTCTAAAGCGTCTCGTTCGTTCCTTCATGACCCAATCCACACCGCATGCTCACGCCTTGTCTCAAGAGGTAATGCCAGCATGCAGAGGCAATCTCCAATCGCCTACAGCTGACTGCTAAAGCCAGTGCCTCACCAAAGGCATTGCGCAGTCAAAAATCTTCTGGCGACGAAGTGGATCCAGCCGAGGCAAGAAAAGGATTGCCCCAACTTCCTGCACATAGCTCTCCATGACTCTGTTTGAGATCCACCTCCCCCGTCTGCGACGAAGTCAGGGGACTCCGATATCTGCATTAACCATGGCCCCGCCCGGCCCTGAGCGACTCCAGGTCGGTCTTGGCCGTCCTCTCCGAAGCAAGCTATGGAGCTTGTGCCTGCTGAAGTTTCAGGAAGCGTGCTCGCAGCGTAGAGGGCGACATGGACCACAGTCTGGCCTGCGGAGGGGTTCTGAAACAGAGCTAAGATAGTCAGCAGAACAAAAGGTCCTTCCCAAACATCTGTCGGCAGAACTAGTTCTGAGCGCCTAGCTTGAAGAACTTCTCCGATCCTGGCAAGTCTCCCCCAAGCTAATCGCGAGGATACCTGCAACGGCTGTCCAGCTCCACGTGATGCCTACAGCCATCAGCACCTGCCAAGGCCGCCGTGTGGTTCCTCCCGTTGCCACGAGAAAGCAAGGTCCCAGGCTGGTTGCAGGAGATTTTTATCGTCGGCAGGTCAGAGCTTATGAAGTAGTACGGGAACCCCTTCACATATAGCCATTGCCCATATTGGATGAGCAGCTTATTCATAGCTCCAACATCAACGCTGCAAAATCTTGCCAACCTCTGTTAACATCCCAAGAACAGTTCTTTCAGCTTTAGTTGACGGTCCCTTGTCGTCTGTTGTACTGGCCTGCTGACCTTTTGCTTCCACGGGACTCCATGGCTCGAACTGCCGGGAATGAATAGACATTGAAGAACAAGCAGACAGAGAGACCGAACGGAACTTTCGACCGACAAGGCAAGAGAGAAAGGAGAGTCAGAAGAACTAACCCTTGTCCGAAGTGAGGCAAGCCGGAGCCAAATTTGCAGCCCATCTACGCAGGGCCGAGTAGCATCTGCAATGACCCTTTCTTCATCGGAGGGGCCCAATGAATGGATGGCCTGAGGGAGATCCCTGTCTCTGGTTGGATAATCAGCGGGGATGGCTCTCGTGGGGCGGCAGCAAGCGATATTGTCGCACCACGGCGCGCAACATGTCTCAGGCCTGGGGATGCTGACCTGCCTTTGCATTGCTGACTGAGCCACAAGGCACAGATTGACACGGAGAGGGCCTGAGTGAGGGCGACATCAAGGTAAAGACGGGACAAGGCTCGAAGATATTGTGGACCGGATTCTTCCTCCCAACAACGTTCAACCCGCCAACTTAGTGAGAGTGCAAGGTCGGTGGGAAAGATTCTCTCAAGTCCGCGAATCGAGATCCTTTTTCTCAAGCCATGTCTGCCTCAGGAAAGAAGCTTGCACAACTTCACTACGTCCAGGGGTGTACGAAACGGAATCAAATCTTTTGCGTGCTTGCCTCTAACTGGGACATGCTTCTGCTTGCAAGTGCAGGGGCGGTGAAGAGGGCTGAGATCCATCCTTTACTCAGAAACCTGAACTGCTTTTTGCGGGTGGACCCAAAAGCGCGATGATGTCATGTCTTGACACACTCTTTATGGCACGTAGATCTTATGAGAGACAACGGTCCAGCAAACAACTCTATGAAGTCAAAAAATGCCTCTTCCCAACAGCCACGCGACCTCTCTTACGTTTTTGGTTTTGGGCTTGGAGCTTTGGTTTTTCAAACCAAACTTTAGGTTTTGAACTTTGAGCTTTGGAATCTTCCAGAGTGGTATGCCACCCTAACAAGCTTAAGGAGGTAGCGTCTCAAATCCGGACATCTCGGAATTGTGCACCCAGGATGCAACATCTTCACAATGGGGGCCGCCACAATTTGGTCCGGAGATTAGCGAGATGTTCGAGCAATTCGAAGTCGCCTCATGCATGCTGGGGGCGTGCCTGGATAAGTTATTGTATTGTGTCGAAACACGAACAGCGGCTTAGAGGTTTGGTGGCCTTATTTTTAATGCAGCAGCTTGACTGACGTCTCTGTCTCGCTTTCGGAAGCCTCTGAACTGGCAACTCAAAAGCAATAACAATTGCAGGATGTCAGGGGACAGAGGTAAAGCCGGAAAGCTGCAGAGAGCGTTGGCCCGCGAAAGAAGCAAGGAAGCTGATGGACGCATTTGTTTCATCAAGTTCAAGGACCCAAGTAGATGTACAGTTTCCGTCCCTTGTTTCTTTTGGCGCCGCCCTCAGAAGGTGCTTGCCGCAGGATTCGAGAGCAAACAACTTGTCTATCAACGGAAGCGCATGTCAAGAAAAGGAAATGGACCCATAATCGAAAAGAAGATCACCACGTACAAAAAAGATATTGCTTCTTTTGCTTGGCACCAGAAAAGACCTGATTTCATGTGTGTTGAAGAAGCTTTCAGAATTCACTTTTGGAGATTGACAGATTCGGAAGAGCAAGTGACAGAAAAGCTCTTAAAACCCCCTCAAATCACTTCATCAGTCAAATTTGCTGAATTTACTCTGGTGTTTCGCTTTCGCTCGCACTTTACACGCTGGTTTGTCCACTTTGGAATTCAAAGTGGTTTGGCTTGGGCAGCGCTTAACGAATCAACACCACGGTTGAACTTTCGTCCTGCAGTTGAAAACGGCAGGTTAATGTTCTCAGATTCAAGCAGTTCAAGGCAGTTGATTGCGAGGAAGGGTTTGAGAAAGGTCCGACACCTCGATGTTGATCTGTTGTGGGCAATGGCCAAACCATTCTTAAATGCAAAGAAGTTCCGCGACAAAGATCGAGGACCGAAGTTGTACAGGAAGATTGTGGTTGTTGCAGTAGGATGCACATGTTGTTGCATAATTTTCGCGCAAGCCGTTTCCGGATTCCGTTCGCGCAGGTAAGAAGGAAAGAAGAAGGAATGGAAGAAGCGGCTCATTCAGAAGTCATGGAGCAGCGAGTTGAAGTGCTAAAATGACAGAAGCAGCAAAGAAAAAGAAGAGAGGATGCGCTACAGGAGAATGCTTCTCAGGAAAAAGGTTGAAGAGGAGGAGAGCGAAGAAAAGAAAAAGTCGCCATCCAACGTAGCTGCCAGGGACCCGTCAAGTGAGTCGTCACTGCCTCTTTGCAGTGGCAAAAAATTCTGTTTCCAAAGGGCTTGAGCCTGTACGCACTGGCCGAAACTGCAAGAGAGGAATGCATCCTTTGGTGGGCGCCCTAAAGGACTTGTACGAAAAAAGAACAAGGTTCCCCCTGCTTTGAAGACGTTTCCTCTTCCCGTAGCCATTTTGGAAGGGGTGGAAGTCCGTAGCTAAAGGTCTGGCTTTGCTTGGAACCCTACACGTAGGCAGCGGCCCCCTCTGGAACAGCCTGGAGGTGTAAGTGTGCTTGGTGCTGTGTTTGCTTTGTAGCTGGGGCTTCTTAGCATTGCGCAGTTCCTTGTGAGCGCCCGCTTGCAAGAAGAATCCAAAGCTTGGCTTTGGATTTCGCACTGTAAACACTTTGCAAGCTGCATTGGCTCTCCCTTGAGTCTTTGTGGGTTGAGCGCTCGAAAGTTGCGTCAACTGTGCCCTCAGTTGTCCTGCCACCTCTCTCTTTCTAGTCGAGACTGAGAACGCCCGTTCTCTTTCTCTTTGTTTCTCTTTCTTGCTTTTCTAGTGAGACTGAGAACGCCCGTTCTCTTTCTCTAACGCTTCTCTTTCTTGCAACTTGCTGAGATTGAGAACGCCCGTTCTCTTTCTCTTACTTTTTACTTGTACATTGTGCAGTACGGATAGCTTCGGCGTAAGGTATCTGCACTATGTTGCAAGTGCGAATTAGTTTTACCAAACCTTTTAACTTTGCGGTGCATGTGAAGATAGGAGCATGTTTTTGCCGCAGTTTGAGATCAATGTTTATCTTTTGAACACCGTGCATCATTCTCGTGGGGACTGTCTCTACGGACGCGTTGAGCAGTTTAGGTGACGGAGGTTCCTTGCCTTACGGCCTACCCATACTTTCGCTTAATGTCTGTACCAGACGTGGCGCAGCATTGCTATGGGTGACGGGCAGCTGAGTGATTGGTGCCGGTAGGTTCATGTTTGCATTGGTCTCACCTCGCTGGCCTTGCCGCTACTCATGTAGTAAAGAGGCGTCAGTCCAAAAAAAAAAAAGAAGACGTTTCCTCTTGGCAGCCCCTTTTGCAGCAAGGCTTGTAGAAGATAAGCTCAGATCGATCGTTTCCCCCTGTACTGCAAGATGGCTTACCAGAAGGCTCAGTGCCTTTCCCTGCTGCTGCTCTGGCAAGGGATAAGGTGTGCAAGTCTGATCCGAGGACATCGCCTGCATTCGCAACCTTTCCTGGCGGAAACGGGGGAACACATGCGCAGCAACTTTTGCAGGCACAGGCAGCGCCTTGGAAGTGCACCTAGCTGAGTCACCCTAAGCCGGCTTCTGCCATGGGGAAGGCCTTTGCTGTGCAGGCTGCAGAGGTGCCGTTGCGCCAATCGGAGGCGCCGGTGGCCTTGAGCCAACGTGATCTTGGGTCTCTTGGGAACCGCTGGTTTCTTCTCCGCAGGCTTTGCAGGTGGCTGAAACCTCGACAGCGTTCTCTTGAGCAGAGTTATAAGAAGCGGCCTCTTCGACCCATTAGGGCTTTCTGCAGCAAGACATCTCCTGCGGGACCATCTGAGGGGCATCTGGCACAAACCTTCCATTGACAGCTTGTCGAATGGAATCGAACAGCCACACATCCGGCATAGCTGCCTCGCTCAAGTCTGGAAGCAAAACCTGCACCACTATCCCTGTAGGCGTCTTGACCTTGATCCTCGGTTGGCACGGTAACCTTGGTAAACGGACCTAGGGCCTCCAAGTGGCCAGGTCACGCAAGGTCCGCTTCCAAAGACGGCCTTAGAATGGAGGGAATAGCTGCGAGAAATCCTCTAGATCTCTGCAGCAAAGGAAGGCATAAGACATGGCGGGACGCCGAGGAATCTGATGCCAAGGCCACCTGAAGACACACGGCAACCCAAGGCTGCCTGACTCTATCTTGAAGTTGGAGAGCTAGACGTTGGCTCCGTAGCAATCCACCCGGGCCTCAGCAAGTGAGGGGAAAGAGTGGCACACAGTGTCTGAGTTTTCGAGATTTCCTACTGCCTGATGGAAATCGGTGTAGGCGGCGACCGACCACTGGTTCGCAGAACCCCAGGACAAGAAGAACAGGACGGACGACGCGACCTGGGGCACATTCATTTCTTGAGCATCGGTGCCACACGTCCATTCGTCCTTACAGTTCAATGCTGAAGCACCGAAAATCAAAGCTGAAGCTGCTTGGAGGGAACTGCGCTGGACGTCTGTCAGGTGGGATTTGTGATTTCTGTGGTTACTTCAGTGAACACGGTCATGCAGTGAACACGGAAAGCAACTTTTGCGTCTCAATTTCTTGACATAAGTTCCGACGCCAAATTCAGTGCTGCAAAGCTCTCAATTCGTGCAGTCCAGGTTTACGGCGAATTGTTGCTGTTGTTATTGGACATGGAACCAACATCCCAAAGACAACAATGCATGAAGTTACTTTTCACCGACAAGGCAGGGGGAAGTGGAGGTAAGGTGTTTGTGTGCATTGACCTTGTTTGTGAACGAAATCTTTGATTGTGGAAGAATTAAAATGGGAGATGTTGACAGCAATCCTCGCATGACTCCTCCATGCAGAAATCCTGCAAAGTCTGCGTTGAGATGTAGAAGTAATGTTGTTTCACCACTCTGTGAGTTTGCACAAAAACTCACAGAACCACTCTGCACAGGTTCACACTGACAAAACATTATTCTTGCCAATGGGTCCCAGGGGAGCCGTGCCTCGCCCAAAAAACTTCTTCCTCACCTTTGAAGCCTTCGATCCTTCCCCTTCGTTCTTGCCTTTCAAGTCTTCGAAGCTTCACCTTCGAGTCTTCAAAGCTCAAAGTTCAAAGCCTCCTTCGTTCTTACCCTTTCGAAGTTTCGAAGCTTTGCTCCCCTTCGTTGTTGCCTTCAAGTTTTCGAAGCCCCTTTGGGTTCAACGCAGATTCGAACTTTTTTGCAATCCGAGTTCAACCCAGGTTTGACTTTAATTTAAATTCCATCCTCTTCAAATCTTGTTTTGTTTTGTGTTTCATTGTTGAAAATCAGAGGAGTAGAGACGAGACTGCTTTTGTTTTTAAGAAGCAAAGAGCGGGGAGAGAAGCGAGAATGCGGAGTGGAAGGCAGGAAGAAGAGAGAAGGGAATGTATTCTAAATTTCACCTCCCTCGAATCTTGTTTTGTCTCTTGAATCTTCTTTTCTTTTGTTTTGTTTATTATTCGAAGATTAGAGGAGTCTTTAATCTAAATTCCACCCCCTCAAATCTTGTTTTGTTTTGTGTTTCATTGTTCGAAAATCAGAGAAATAGAGACAAGACTGTTTTTTGTTTTTAGAAGCAAAGAGCGGGGGAGAAGAGAGAAGGGATTATATTTTAAATTATACAGAGACGAGGCAGTTGGAGGAAGGGAGAAGAGGATGTGGAGTGGAGGAAAGGAGAAGAGAGAAGGGAATGTATTCTAAATTCCACTCCCCTCGAATCTTTTTTGTTTTTTGCATTTCATCGAAAAATTAGAGGAGAAGAGAGAAGGGAATTTATTCTAAATTCCACCCCCCTTAAATCTTCTTTTGTTTTTTGTATTTCTTTGTTCGAAAAAATCAGAGGAGTGGTGACAAGACGGTTTTGGTTTATAGAAGTAGACTTTAAATCACAGACAAGGGAGTGGGAGGAAGGGAGAAGCGAGAATGCGGAGTGGGAGGAAGGGAGAAGAGAGAAGGGAATGTATTCTAAATTCCACCCCCCTCGAATCTTGTTTTGTTTTTTGTATTTCATTACTCGAGAAATCAGAGGAGGAGAGAGAAGGGAATTTATTCTAAATTCCACTCCCCTCGAATCTTCTTTTGTTTTTCGTCTTTCATTCTTCGAAAACTCAGAGGAGAAGGGAGAAGGAAATTTCTTCTAGATTCTACCCCCCTCGAATCTTCTTTTGTTTTTTTTGTTTCATTATTCGAAGATCAGAGGAGTAGAGACGAGAGTGTTTTTGTTTCTAGAAGTGGAGAGTGGGGGGATTGGTCTCTCACCTTCGAAGCCTTCGAAGACCCCCCCCCCCTTCTCTCCTCGCCTTCGAAGCCTTCCAAGCCCTCTTCGTCCTCGCCCTTCGAAGCCTTCGAAGCCCCCCCCCTTCGTCCTCGCCTTCGAAGCCTTCAGCCTTCCAAGCCCCCTTCGTCCTCACCCGCGAAGCCTTCGAAGCCCCCCCCCCCCCCTTCGTCCTCGCCTTCGAAGCCTTCGAAGCCCCCTTCGTCCTCACCTTCGAAGCCTTCGAAGCCCCTTCGTCCTCACCCTTCGAAGCCTTCGAAGCCTTCGTCCTCACCACCGCATCGCTGTGAGCTGCTTCCAAGTTGAGTCTCACAACGAGCAGTGCTACATCGATTCTTCGCAGCACTAGCGCTTGTCTCCATCTGGGCCCGTCGAGGGCCTTGCCCACGGCGGCAAAGCAAACTATGCCGAACTTGACTTTCATGTTATGTTTGGGACATCCTATCTCGACCCAGAAAAGCTACGAGATCCGTTTGACAACATACGAAGGCTCAAAAACGGTACAAGCGGTTTAGACTGTTAGAGCGCATAACCAAGCGCCCTCTGACCAAAGTGTGCACGCGCATTCCATAACGAAAAATTGGTTCGGCCAAAGACCAAAGTTGGAGTTTATCCGCTGAGACAAGATCTTCAGCACTTAAGACCAGCTTTTAATTCTGAGAACTCTTTCTAATGAGCTCAGGGTCTCCAGAACTTCCATGCCAAATGACAGAACGGCGGTCCGCCAATCACAGCAACCACTTTCTTAGAACGGAAGTTAAGAAAGAAAGTGCGGAAGAGTCCATGCGCCCAATGAAGATAAAAGTTTTTGGTAGTAGTAGTCGTAGTAGTCGTAGTCGTAGTAGTCGCAGTAGTAGTCGCAGTAGTAGTAGTAGTAGTAGTAGTAGTAGTAGTAGTAGTAGTAGTAGTAGTAGTAGTAGTAGTAGTAGTAGTGTAGGAGTAGTAGTAGTAGTAGTAGTAGTAGTAGTAGTAGTAGTAGTAGTAGTAGTAGTAGTAGTAGTAGTAGTAGTAGTAGTAGTAGTAGTAGTAGTAGTAGTAGTAGTAGTAGTAGTAGTAGTAGTAGTAGTAGTAGTAGTAGTATAGTAGTAGTAGTAGTAGTAGTAGTAGTAGTAGTAGTAGTAGTAGTAGTAGTATAGTAGAAGTAGTAGTAGTAGTAGTAGTAGTAGTAGTAGTAGTAGTAGTAGTAGTAGTAGTGGTGGTAGTAGTAGTAGTAGTAGTAGTAGTAGTAGTAGTAGTATTAGTAGTAGTAGTAGTAGTAGTAGTAGTAGTAGTAGTAGTAGTAGTAGTAGTAGTAGTAGTAGTAGTAGTAGTAGTAGTAGTAGTAGTAGTAGTAGTAGTAGTAGTAGTAGTCGTAGTCGTAGTAGTAGTAGTCGTAGTCGTCGTAGTCGTAGTAGTCGTAGTCGTAGTCGTAGTCGCAGTCGCATACTACTACTACCTCTACTACTACTACTACTACTACTACTACTACTACTACTACTACTACTACTACTACTACTGTTACTACTACGACGAAGGCGACGACGACGTCGACCACGACGACGACGACGACGACGACGACGACGACGACGACGACTACTACTACTACTACTACTACTACTACTACTACTACTACTACTACTACTACTACTACTACTACTGCGACTGCGACTGCGACTGCGACTGCGACAGTAGTAGTAGTAGTAGTAGTAGTAGTAGTAGTAGTAGTAGTAGTAGTAGTAGTAGTAGTAGTAGTAGTAGTTGTTGTTGTTGTTGTTGTTGTTGTTGTTGTTGTTGTTGTTGTTGTTGTTGTTGTTGTTGTTGTTGTTGTTGTCGTTGTTGTCGTAAGATTCTGGCCCAAGATGAGGATTTTACTTCTCGTAGCCGTAGCGAGCTTTCTTGGGTGCCTGGGTCCCAAGTCCCAGGGTCCAGCCATGGATCAGAATCGAGGGTTTCGGGAAGTAGCGCCCCCCGATGAAGCTGAGCAGCATGCGCAGCGAAGTCAGCTAACCATGAACAAAACCGGCAAGCGAAGCTACCAAAGAGCTTGTAAAGTTGCCCTGGCGAAGGGAGCAGCACTTTACAAAGGCCGTCTTCTGACAGCTCAGGCTCTAGGAGCTCATGAAGGACAATTCGCGTCTCCTGCGAAAGCGGAGAGGCGTTCTTTTCAACCGAACAGACAGATCCATCACAAATTTGACATGGAAGTCCTTACTTGGAACGCAGGCTCAATTACAAGTCGAGTTTGGAACGAGATTCTGGCCCTTTTGGCAACAACAGAGTACAAGAACATCAAAATTGTTTTCCTGCAGGAATCGCATTGGCAGCAGGACCAGGTCTACAGCTCAGGCCCGTGGTCAGTCCTAACCTGTGGCTCAACAAGCAGACACAAGGCTGGCCTGGTTGTCTTGGTGCATAGCTCACTGGCTCCTCTTTCAGAAATTCGCAGCACTTCCATTGTTCCAGGGCATTTGCAGCACGTCATGATCCCGTGGCAGAGATCCAGAATACATCTCCTGAACCTGTACCAGCACGTCTGGGATTCAAAGCTCTCGAAGACGGAAAACAGAGGCAGGAGAAAGGACGTGATGACACAGCTCGAAAATCGAATACAGAGAGTCCCACAACGTGACTTCTTGATTGTGGCTGGGGATTTCAATGCGCTTGCGGTGACTGAACGTCCTCATATCGGACCAAGTGTGCCTCATCGAGTACGGTTTGCAAATGCGGATGTGAAGACACTGCCCTCGCTCTGCAAATCCTGTGGACTAACTGCGCTGAACACATGGGCTTCTGGCCATCGCAGTACGTATGCTAACAGTGATGGCACATATTCCTCTCAGATCGATTTTTTGCTGGTCAGACTGCACGATGCTCGGAGGAGATCCAAGGAGGCCTACTCGGATAAGAACTTTCCTGTGGCTGCTTACAGAGATGGATCAAAACACTTTCCAGTGCGAGCCACTCTGTTCATTCCTCCTTACAGTCCTACACCCAGCAAGCCACGGCCGTTTGATGCCACAGCCCTGGATGCGAGCTTTCGGCGGAAAGATGCCAACTGGCAGGCATACTCACATCGTCTGACGGAAGCAGTGGTGAGGACAATGCAAGTGAGACCATCTTGGCAAGAACTGGATGAAGTGATGGTTAGTGTATCAGCTGAGCACTATCCTCCTCCACGCAAGTCTCAGCCAGTAGCAGGTCCTATTCATCAGGAATACTGGAAGAAAGTGCGGCAAATCCAGGCGCACAAGAGGGCTGGAACCGAGCATAATTCTGAATGCCAGAAGCTTGTGGAGGACATCAAGGAGGAGGCGCGGACTTTCAAAAAACAGCAAAAACAAAGAAAGCTAGAGAATCAAGAGCAGTTGCTTCTACAAGCCCAGGAAGATAAAAGGCAACAATCCCACAAACTGGCTCATACTCTCAGGAAACTTGCTCCGTGGCGCCCAGTGCAGAGAGTCAACCTAAGGGATCAAGCAGGTGAGCCGCTTGATACGGAGGCCTCACTAAAAACTATGCGCGAATACTCGAGTCAAATCTTCTCCAAAAGTCCTCCTTTGCACTCAGTAGCTGCTGTGCCCAGAGCAGCGATCACCGCCTTGCAGGTATCCTCACAAATCAAGACAGTGCCAGTGGGGAAAGCAGTCCCCAGCACCTCAGCCCCAGTTTCAGCTTGGAAGAGTCTAGGTCCTGAAGCCCACGAACACATAGCAGGTCTAATCAACTCTGAGGTGTCCCATTCTGAAATTTCCCCTTATCTAAAGGACCCTCGAATTGCATGGATCCCCAAGCCGGGCAAGCCAGCCACCTCCATGAAAAACCTGAGGCCCATAGGAGTCATCAGCGTGCCAGGCAAAGTGCTAGCAGGCGCAGTGAAGACTCGCATTGCACCAGCACTGCAGGAGAGCTCGCAACTTCAGCCTCAATTTGCGTACATTAGGCAGAGGGGGGTGCGGGACGCCGTCGCGAAAGCATGTCAGCACCTTGATTTCGTGCAGCAGCTCCGTCAAGTGCATCGCAGGGACCTGCACAAGTCCCAACGCGGAGCCAGGCAGGCTCAGCTGTCAGGGGCACTTACTATTTCGGTTGATCTGAGCAAAGCTTTTGATTCTGTTAATAGACATGAGCTGCTAGCTGCCTTGGATCGCCTGGGAACAGACCCTGTTACGAAAGAACTGGTAGTTCAACTACACAGTGAGACCTCCTACAACATGGGCACAAGTGGACTAGAGATTCAAGTTCCCACTTCTTCAGGAATCAAACAAGGTTGCAAGCTAGCCCCGGCATTGTGGTCTGCGCTGACACTTCTAGTCATGAGCAGAATGGAGCAGAAATGGGGCCCAGATAGCAAGCAAGCTAGGGACATCCTAACAGTCTTTGCAGACGATTTCCTGCTCCAGGAACCCTTCTCGAGCTTTCCTGAACTTCAGAAAGTCCTGCTCAGAATAGAGGCTCTCTTTCAGTCTCTTGAGGACGTGGGGCTGGAAGTTAATCCAACGAAGTCTAAAGCCTTGCTAATGGTTCAGGGCACTCAGCAGTCCATCTTTCGCAAGATGCACACGATGCGCAAAGAGAAGCAGCTGCACATTGTCCTTCCCTCAGGACATAAGATTCCGATTC
>CAJNDS010000350.1:0-159680 GCA_905221605.1 Symbiodinium natans
GCGGGCGCTATCAGTCGCGGGAAGAATGCCAATGAGTGCAAGCTGAAGGGTAGAGTTTTGGCGTTTATGGGTGAGGAGCACAAGGGCCCTGCTGTGGTTCTAGAGCTCGTCAGCCATAGCCCCATCCTGTGCATTTGGGACCATTCCTCAACCAAGGTCAAGGTCGAGTTTAAGGGCGGTGTTCCGTCTTTGAGCCTGGCCGCGGGGGAGGACGAAAATCGTCGCGAACAGCTTGCGGTCGAGGCGAGGGACGCGGCGAACATTTCGGAGTTCCGAGTCACGGGATCCCTTCGTACGGCGTGGTACGAGGGGCAGCGGCGCGATCCCTCATTGGCGGGCTCGATTCGCAAGCCGGAGCCGCCGATGGTGATATCCGGAGACGGGTTGTTGGAGCGCGAGGTGACCCTCAGGACGGGTCAAACCGTCGTCGTCCCAGTGGTTCCCAACGGGGCTGCGGGCGCGAATGGGGTGACCTGGCGCCGCGCCTGCTACAATTCAGTCCACTGTGGAGTCCTTGGGGCCCATAGGTCTGCTGAGGTTACCATCAAGCTGCTAGAGAGGGCAGTCTGGTGGCCCGACTTAGAAAAAGATGTGCGGACCTGGGTCGCCAAATGTCTCGCTTGCATTAAGGGCCGCTCTCGGCCGACGAAGGTCGAGGCTCGTGCGGTCAAATGTGGCGCCGAGACATGCTGGCAGGAAGTCAGCGTGGACTGTGAAGGCCCGAACCGAGAGGACAGGGAAGGGCATAGGTACTCGCTTACGTACTTCGATTGCCTCAGTCATGCTGTCCTCCTCGAGCCGATGAGGTCTCTGACTCATGCTGAAGTCAGGAGGGCGTTCGTGCGCTGTTTGCTTCGCAGCAGGACGATCCCGAGCCTCATCAGGTCGGATAGAGGGCCAGAGTTCAAGAATGCGCTCATGGCAGAACTCAGCGCTATGCTTGGGACCGAGTGGCGGTTCAGCGCGCCCTTGCGGCCTTGTGAGTTGGGCGCAAACGAGCGAGTCCACCAAGAAGTTCAAAAGGTGCTGGGGGCGGTCGTCAGGCAAGTCGGCGCCTCCCTTTCCGAAGCTTGGGCGGATTGGCTCGTGGTGGCGGAGTACGTCGTAGACAACACTCCGGGACCCCACGGGTATACCCCGAGGGACCTAGAGCGGAGCTGGTCGCTCGCTCTACCACTTGAAAAGGACGTCCTGCGAGACGCCTTGCAGTTTGAACCCATCTCTGATTGGGCTCGGAGCCAGTTCAAACAGTTCTCGGAGCTAGCTGCTGCGGTCCGAGAGCACTGGACGCGGTCTTCAGAAGCGCGGGCGAAACTTGCAAATCGCCATAGGCGCACTGTGGACCTTAAACCAGGCGACCGAGTGGTCTGGAACGCTCCGAAGGGCCCGCTCAGAGGGGGCGGGGCGTGTGCCTTGGAAACCGGGTCTGACCGGCCCCTGGCGCGTGTTGGAAGTCAAGGGCCACAGGCTCACCTTGGAGCCCGTGTCGATGGAGTCGGGGGGTACTTCTTCCGCCCGGCGCGGCCCGATGGAGGCGCACGCAGAAGGCTGCATTCTTGTTCCTGCGGATGCAGATGGCGCGGAATCCCGCGAGCCGGTCGTCTTTGAAGACGATGAAACCGGCGGGGACGGCTCGTCTCGCCCCAGCTTAGGGCAACAGGTTCAAGGCGACGCCAAGCAGGTGGAGTTCACGCTGACCAGGCGCGGGAGGGACTTCGTCCTCCGCCTTGGCGACCGCATTGCCTATCGGGGCGTAGGTGGAGGCCCGAAGGTGTGCAGGTTAGGACGGGTCACGCAGGTGGATGCGGCCCGTGCGCAGGTCGGCGTCCATCGCTATCTCCCCGACGCCAGCGGGGTTCGCGTCAAATGGCGGCTTGCATATATCGCCGAGGACGGAGCGCTCACGCTTTCAGAAGGGACCCGTCCGGCCCATGAAGCGGTTTCTGTGAAGGAAATCATTTCCAAAATCGACCTAAACCGCGACGGCGTGCTTGCTGCAGCCTCGGCCAGAAAGTTGGACAAGGGGGCGTATTCGTTGCAGGACAGGACCCTCGAGCGAGCGTCTCGTGCCGGCACGAGTGTGCTCTCGATCCAAGAGGCCCTCGCGGACCTCTTGGTCGCGGAACCCCGCGCGTTGCAGCCTAGGGCTTCCCCAGAGTCGGGTGCTGTCGAGAGTTGGTTCCGGCAGTATTTCCTTGGTGGGGTTGCTGATGTCTTAGAGGTTGCTTGGGGTGACGCGGTCGTTTCCGACGCGGCGAGGAGGCACGGGTACAGGGTTGTTCCCGCTTTTGTGCAAGGCAAGCAGGCCTACGGGATCACCTGGGACCTGGCCGCAGAAGAGCACTTGGAGGCCATTAGCGGCGCTGTTCTGCGCACAGAGCCGAAGGTGCTCGTAATTGGGCTTGAGGGCAAGAATGTGCCCCGGGCTTTCCTCCAGCTAGTCGTCCGGTGTGCGCAGGAACGCACACGCGCGGGCGCCCACGTCGCGTTGCGTTTGCAGGCGCAAAAAGGCGAGTGGGAACCTTGGCGGCTAGAGGAGTGGGGCGCCTTGTTTGGGACGCTCGCTGAGCCACGCTGGCCTTGGGCTTTCGTGTGGGCTGACATGTGCCAGTTCGCGCGGGCCAGTGGCCGCGGCAACCTCGTTGAGAGCGGGGCCCTGTGGCTCGCCGACTTCAGCCTAGAATCGGTAGGTTTGAGGTGTAGTAGGCCGGATGCGTTGGGCGCAGTGCGGCACAAGCACGTTGAGCGCGCGCAAGCTGACTACAACCTCATAGGAGCGGCTTTCTGCGCCTCGCTCCAGGACCTTGGTCTGAGGGGCGCAGAAGAGCTGTGCACCGCTGCAGTTGAAAGCTTTCCAGCGGCTGCGGGTGCAGATAGCGCCGCGGCTGCGCCACAGCCCTCTCCAGTCGTTCCTCTCCCGGACGTGCGGTCGGGCGAGGACCTCACGCCAGCAGAGCGTGCGGAGCTGGATAAGGAGGTGGATAAGTATGCCGCGGAGAAAGAAGCGTTTTGGCGGACCAAGGCGGACGCCAAGGACTGGGATTCCGTCCGGGCTGACCTTGAGGTCTATGCTCTTGCGGGCGAGAAGGTCGCGGAGGATCCTAGGCGCACCGAGGCCTATAGAGACCTCGTATGGTCGGGTTTGAAGATCGAGCCTGGACCAACCAGACCCCGGCTGACCGATGCTGATATCGCAGCCGTCAGGGAGGTCATACGGCGAAAGGCCGCGGGGTTCTGGGTGGAGGACACCACCAGGACCACGGTCAGGAAGTTCGCCCATGACTGCATCCCCACCGGGCCGCCGGTCTCGTCCCAGCCTCACAGTCTGATGGGCGAGTCCGCGCAATGGGTCGACGACAAGCTTGAAGAAGAATGCAAGCGGGGTCAGTTGATCCGCGGCAGCTCGGCTTGGGGATCTGCGCCGTTTCCGACCAAGGAAATGCCCAGCTACAAGCGGCATAGGAAGCGACGCTTGGTGGTTGACTACCGCCGCGTGAATGCCCGAATTAAGCGCTCCACGTACTATTGTCGGCGGGGCAGCGATGTGCTCGCCGCCGCAGTATGGTATACCTTCGTGGATGCGGTTAGTGGGTTTAATCAGATTAGGAACACCAAGCGTGCTCGCGAGGTGTTGGCCATTGTGGCAAGATCAGGGAAGTATCTCCCTGTCGGCCTCACCTTTGGCCCGATTAACGGCCCAGATGACTTCAACTTTGTGGTTGATAGGGCCTATGCCCCCGGCAGAGGTAGGCGCCTTAAGTATACTAAGGAGTGGATTGCCTACGTGGATGATCTTACTGTTAGGACGGGTAGGGTCATTGATGGGCAGTTTTTCACTGATGCCCAAGCCGAGGGGGCGGTGCGCGAAGCGTGCGCCAAGGGGGCAGTCGCGGCTCCGCAGAGCGCGTCGTCTGCTCTTGAAGCCTTAGGCGTCCGCGGTGCGCACAACTCCAAGCGCGCGAACCATGACGCGGCGCGCTCGGACCAGAATCACCCCACGCGCGTTCTGATGCTCAGGATGTTGGGGCTGTTCGGGTGTTTCTGTGTTCAGGGCGGGTGTTTTTGGGGCGGGCCGTTTCCCAGGTCGCCGGTCTGCGGACAGAAGGATTTTCCGTCGTTCGTCGCGTGCAGCTTCGTTCGTGTGTCCCGCAGCCAGTGTGTAGGAAGCAGGCCTAGAGGTTCGGTCCAAGGTCGAAGCAGAAGCCGTAGCCAGTGTGTAGGAAGCAGGCCTAGAGGTTCGGTCCAAGGTCGAAGCAGAAGCCGTAGAAGCCTTAAAGCCCCGACCTTAAGGAAACTCCCCAAACCCCCGCCGCAGCGGTTCAAGTGTGTTGTAGAGCCTAAGGGTAGGTAGTCCCTCCCCGCGTTCGTGCCTGTGCACTGCGCCCCGCTGCGGGTCGCGACCAGACCGCGCGGGAGCGACCGATCGGTCGCCCGGACCTTCGTGGTCAACCACAAGGCCCCGCTGCGGGCCGTGCCCTGGCCGCGCGGGAGCGGCTGCCTACCACTACTGCACACCGGCCCCTTGCAGCGGACCGTGTCCTGGCCGCTCAAGGGCGCGTCAGGTTTCCCTCACCCATCGGAGGTCCAGCAAAGCCGCGGGCCTCAGTGCCGCGATGGGTGGAGGAGGGTCTAAGGGCAGGGGCAAAAGCAAGAGCCCAGGCCCTAAGGGCAGAAAGGGCCCGCCCACGATAGACGACGTGCAGCGCCTGCTAGTCCGATGCATGCGGCACGGCGAAGGTGGCTGCAGAGGCCGGTTCGGTCCGGGCGGCCTCTACCCGGTTGATGAGTTGATCGAGCAACTCGGGATCACCATCAACCAGTACAACCAGGCGGTCGCGCACGACGCCAGCCAGCGGAAACCGAGGTTGGATACCTCGCACGCTGGTTTCCTTCGTGCCTTCCAAGGCCACTCTGCCGATTGCGGCCATCCGATGGGGTTCATGATGGAGGGCCTAAGTGAGACGGCCATCGACGACCTCATCCGTCAGTATGGCCCGGCCATGTGGCACGGCACGGACTTGCATGTCGTGCCAAGCCTGTTGCAGAACGGCCTGATCCCCGGCGGCGGGCCGGGAGGCCGCCTCGGGGTTCACTACGTCCTAGGACACTGCCCCACGCAGTGGGAGGACGGAAGGCGCGGGTTCCGCCGCGGATCGACTTGCATAGTCGAGGTCCGACTGGCGGTCCTGCGGGACGCCGGAGTGCCCATCTATGCAGGAGCGGATGGGGTGGCCCTCACTGGCCAGATTAGGGCCACCGGCATTTCCCGCATCTGGGCACTCCCCAGGGGCTCGCCTGTCTACTCAGACTTGATAGCTGAGTTGGAAGTGGATAGGTTGGTCTTGCGTGTCGACCTAAAGAGTTTAGGCGACCCCAGTGCGGGCCCCAACCCGCCGTTGGGGCGAGGACCGAAACTGGGCACGGTCCAAGCGTCCCAAGCTGCTGCGGCCAGCAGTGGCGCGGCGAGCTCCTCGACGGTTGTGCTGGCCCCTGCGGGTCGTGTCATGGCCGCGGGGGCCGCCCAACCTGTTACCCCTCCTAAGGCCGCGCCTAAGGCCAAAGGGCGTCCCCTAGGGACTCCTAGGACTTCGATCGTGCCAGCGAAGCCCAAGGTGTACCCTAGGCGCAACATCCCGGGCCCCAATGTCCTCGAGCCCGAGGACTCGCTCGAGGAAGAGGCAGCCCAAGCAGCTGAAGGTGTCGAGGAAGATAGTTCCAGCTCGGATCTTCCCGACACGCGGGCGCCTCCAGCCGCGGTCAGAGTGAAGGAGGACGAGGAGCCCGCTAGTGGGGCCCAGGCCGAGAGCACGGAGGAAGGAGTCCTCGTGCTCGGCCAGTCTGTGGTCACCAGCGCGAAGGAATACCTCGCGCGGTCCGAAGCTCTTCTTAGAGCGCAGAAGCTCCAGTCGAGAATACTGGAGGTTGCGGGAACTGCGATGGTGAAGCTGGAGAAGATCACCAAGCGGGAGGAGTCCCTCAAAACGCTGCGCCGAGAGGGAGAGAGTCGGGCGGCCGGGGAAGGCGCCGACGGGGAAGAGGTGTCTGACGATGGTCAGGACGCCCCCGGGGCTGCAGGGCCGAGCAGTACCGCCAGGCCTTCGGGAGGCGGGACCGCCCAGTCCGCCTCAGCCTCAGAGGAGCCTCGCCCCAACGCTGACGGCCACTACGGATGTTCGGCTCCGGGATGCGGGCTAGCGTTTGAGTCGCTGGTGCAGTACCACTTGCATCAGGCGGCCTGCCATGGCGCCTCTCTTCCGCCCAACCTGGGGATCAGCCCCTCCGCACCTCTTGACCCTTTTCGTCAGGACTGGCGGGGACGGCTGTTCCGCCGAGGAAAGGACGGTGGGTATGGGGAGGTGCCCATGCTCCGAGTGATTAGGTACCACAAAGCCAACGGGTACGATCACTCGAGAGTCCCGCTCCTGAGGTGAGGGGACCGAATCCAGCTTGAGGATGGATCGCACCACATCTACGGTGGTAGCCATCCGCCGGGGTGGCTTCGCGACGACCCCGAGCTGGACCCCCCTGGTGCTCCAGAGGGAAGCGATGGAGGGTCCACGCCCAAGAGCGAGCCCACGGAGGAGGCCGTGCCCGAGCCTCCGCGGAAGGCCGCTCCGCGCGCGGACGGGCCCTCGAGCCGCCGAAGGGCGACGTCCAGCGACGCCTGGCCGAGCGTCGCTCCAAGCGAGATTACTCGCCGGACCTGGTGACGCCTCTCGACGGTCTCCATGCCAAGGAGATCGACTCCTTCTTCGCGGGTGACCCAGCCGCGGATAGCCTTGACGTCATTTTGATGCGCGCCGAGGTTCGCACTGAGTCCCACCTCAAGGTTGGCCGGGAGGAGGAAGAGCCCCTGGTCAAGGAGGAACAGGAGGAGGAGACGGAGGTCGTCAAGGACGAAGAGGTCTCGGTTGAGATGGAGGCTGCCACCGCGGATGAGGCGGACGAGGTCGCCCTCCCAGCCAACCGAGCCTACGTCGAAGGCCGCTTTTACCCCTACGGCAGCTGGCGGTGCTTCTTCTGCGAAGCCATTAACCCGGTGACCGAGGACCAGTGCCTCACCACGCACGCGGGCGGCCCGAATGCGGGCGCCCCGTGCGACGGCCGATGGATCAATGGGATCGACATCGGGTGGTGGGAGGTGGATCCCCAAACCGCGCCGGAGCAATGGCGGCGGAGGTTTTCTGCCGAAGAGCTTGAAGACCAACAAGCGCGGGCAGATGCCGCGAGGCTCCTCAGCGATGAGGAACTCGCTGAAGCCCTCCAGGCGGCCGAGGAGGCGCAGGCGGCCGAGCGCGCCAAGAAGCGGGAGCGGCGCCAGGCGGAGAAGGCGGAGCGCGATGATCACATCAGCGAAGCGCTCCGCATAGCAGGGTGGCAGTGCCCTAACTGCTATGAATGGAACCTTTCATTCAGGCAGCTGTGCTTTAGGTGCAGCACACCCCTCCGCTTGGCAGAGGTCGTGTCCCGCGGGATCCCGGATCCGCGGCGCGGCGAACAGAGGGACTCGGGCTCCGAGAGCAGCCAAGATGAGCTGGAGTACGAGATCCTTCTGGCCAATCGCGCGATGGATCAGGAAACGATCCAGCCTCTTCTTAGAAGCAAACACAAGAAGAGGGGCGGCAAGAGACGTCGCGAGGAGGCGACGCACGGCAAGGGCCGCGACCCGTGGGGTGCTTGGGCAGACGCCCGTGGCAAGGGCCAGGGCAAGCCGAAGGGCAGGGGCAAGTCCGATGCCAAGGGCAAGCCCAAGGGGAGGGGCAAGTACGCCTGGGGCGCTTTCGCCGCGGGCATTGTTGCCGCGCTCCAACCCCGCCCAAGCACCAGCTGGGTCCCAGCTTTCCCGTGCGGGTCGGCCCGGCCGCCGCCGAGTGTTCCGCTTCCGCCGCGGACCCCCTTTTTCCTAGGTCGCGGGCTCCTCAATCGGTTGATGCACGCCCTCAACGGGAACATCAACGGCTGGTGGGGCCTGGCGGCTGCAGCGTCGGCGCCGATTGCCTTGCAGTTGCACCGCGGGGCTGTGCATGTTGTCGAGGACTCTATGCACGCGGTTGCAACGATTTCGGCCGACGTGGTCGAGGAAATCGGTCACGGGGCGAGGCGGACCGTGTGGGTCGCCGGAACAGCCATCACTCTCGTGGTAGTGATCTTGTGCGGTGCTGTTCTGTGGTACGTGAGTCGTGCCGTTGCCAATCGCATTGCGCATTTGCGACATGGCAACACCGCGGCCCCTGAGGCGCGGCTGTCTCAGCTCCTTGGCTCCGAAGCGACGTTTGAGGTCGCGAGCACCAAGAAAGGGGTGACCCATAAGGTTTGGGTGCATCTCAAGGAGGAGACAGCTGCCTGTGGCTGTCGTGCTTACCTGGCAGAAGGACGCTGCGGGCATTGCGATGCCGCAATGGACACCGCTCGTTCCTTAGGGTTTTTGCACGCGGCCCAGCGAGGCGCGGGTCCTGCGCTCACAGACTCCATTCGGAGTACCGCCTCCGATGCCCTAGCTAAGGGTAAGGTGGTGTTGGGTTTGGGGAACAGTGAAGGGTGTTTCTCCCAACTCGCGGCCAAGAGCCGCGGGCTCTCCTGCTTTCAGGGGCTCGCGGGTCGTGACCTGGCCGCGGCCCCAGCAGATGGAGCGAGCGCAGCCCACGCACATTCCGGCTCCGTGCAACGTGCCGCCACTGCCACTGTGGCGCGCACGCCAGGCCGGAGGAACAAGGGCCCAGCCCCCGCTAGGAGTTCTCCAGTCAAAGAAGCGGAATTCCTTGCGGGCGGGCCATACATTCAGGCCGCCCAAACGCTGCTTGGTCTGGAGCAGCAGAGGATGTGATCTACATCCGGGCTTACAGCTTAGATTGCCCATCCTGCATCGAGGCAATCGAAGCGTCGCTTGGCAAGGGCGCAAGCGTTCGGATTGTCGCCGACATGGGACAATGCCACCGCACCAAGCTTCAGTGGCAAGCGTTGAAACGCTTGGCGGCCGCAGGTGCCGAGGTGAAGGTGGGTTGCGGCACATCCTTGCGCGACGCCTATGCTCGCGACGGCCGCGGGGCTAAGGTAGGCACCGGGATTCAAGGGCTGCACCATGCCAAGGCCCTTTGCCTACTGCGGCCTGACGGCGCGGTGGTGCTGATTGGGAGCCTCAATTTTACCACAAGCAGCAAGGCCAATGCGGAAGCAGGGCTTAAGCTTGAGGTCCCCAAGACGCACCCTGTCGCGCAGTCCTACGTCGAGGATTTCCAGAGGGTGTCGGCTGAGGCATTCTCCCTCGATGAGGCGGTTGCGAAGCGCCCTCAGTTGGAGCGAGCCAGTAGCTCCAACGTTGCTGGCAACGCCACTCGTGCCCCCAACACTGCTCCACAGGGTATCGAGTAGGCTGCGGCCAGTTGGCGCGGCGTGGTATGTATCCACGCATTATCAGAGCCGGCGTTGCAGCACGGCACGCTGCTTCGCCAACCTTTTGCACTTTCTTTGCGTGACTGCGGGCGAAAAGGCCGCGGCAGGTTGGAAGCCTGCCCATTTTGCATTCCCCGCACTTTTCTTCTCCGCCCTGCCTGTGGCCCCTCTTGTCGAGGGAGCTCTTTTGCAGGTGCTGCGGACCGTGTCCTGGTCGCGGCAGTGCGCTCGCCGAAGCGCGTGCGAGTTGCACTGGCTGCGGCACAAGCAATGTGCGCGGCTCTCGCTGAGTCCGGTAGCCCGTAGGGTAGTTCTGGATAGGTGAGTAGCCGTAGCCGTAGCTTAGGGCCGGTAGTGTGTACAGTGTACCATTTGTACCATAGCTTTGCACTAGCAGCACAAAGACCTGCCCAGTACTCTGGAGCCTCGCCTGCCTGCACAAAGGTGAGCGCTCGCGACTTGGGGTGGTTTAGGGTCGTAGAGGGCTGCTGTCGTCGTGCGTCCGTTTGGTAGTGCGGGCTGCCGCCGAAGCCGCATGCCAATGCTCATGATGTGCGGGCTCTACCAGGGTCGCACGCGACACCCTCGCCCTACCCCATTTGCCGCGTTGCTGAAGTGCTTGACGCACTACGAGCTCTTGGTGAGCCGGAAGCCTCGGCTGAGGGGCGAATGCGAGCAGGTCAAAGCATGCATGGAGTGCTTGCTTAGTGCTAGTGCAGCGTGTTGTTTTCCTTTGCATGTGTAGTTTTGCAATTCGTAACAATGCCAATGTTTTGGCTCAAGTACCGAGCTTGTGCCTTTGAGCACGGTAGTTTCGTACAGTAGCTCTTAGGTTGCTGTGCGGTCCGACCGGACGCACTCAGGCGTAGCTGCACAAGTGCTTGAACTCGCGAAGTCGTAAAACAGCGTGGCCGGACTGTGATTGCATTGGTTTAGTGCAAGTCCAGTGCTGGTCGACTTCACAAGTAGTAGTAGTAGTAGTAGTAGTAGTAGTAGTAGTAGTAGTAGTAGTAGTAGTAGTAGTAGTAGTAGTAGTAGTAGTAGTAGTAGTAGTAGTAGTAGTAGTAGTAGTAGTAGTAGTAGTAGTAGTAGTAGTAGTAGTAGTAGTAGTAGTAGTAGTAGTAGTAGTAGTAGTAGTAGTAGTAGTAGTAGTAGTAGTAGTAGTAGTAGTAGTAGTAGTAGTAGTAGTAGTAGTAGTAGTAGTAGTAGTAGTAGTAGTAGTAGTAGTAGTAGTAGTAGTAGTAGTAGTAGTAGTACTATTAGTCGTAGTAGTAGTGATACTGGTGATAATAATAGTAGTGTGGTCGTGGTAGTGGTCAGTAGTAATAGTAGTAGTAGTAGTAGTAGTAGTAGTAGTAGTAGTAGTAGTAGTAGTAGTAGTAGTAGTAGTAGTAGTAGTAGTAGTAGTAGTAGTAGTAGTAGTAGTAGTAGTAGTAGTAGTAGCAGGTCAAAGCATGCATGGAGTGCTTGCTTGGTGCTAGTGCAGCTTGTGGTTTTCCCTTGCATGTGTAGTTTTGCAATTCGTAACAATGCCAATGTTTTGGCTCAAGTACCGAGCTTGTGCCTTTTGAGCACGGTAGTGTCGTACAGTAGCTCTTAGGTTGCTGTGCGGTCCGACCGGACGCACTCAGGCGTAGCTGCACAAGTGCTTGAACTCGCGAAGTCGTAAAACAGCGTGACCGGGCTGTGATTGCATTGGCTTAGTGCAAGTCCAGTGCTGGTCGACTTCACAATTGGGGGCTGTTCTGGGAAACGTACAGCTCTTGTGCCTACGGCCCGAGTGGGCAAGCATTGCTTTGCTTGTCTGTCGCGGTCCGTGACCTGGACGCGTGGACTGTGTGCCACGCTTGCGGCCTGTTAACCAAGGCGCGGCGCTTCGTGTGCCACGCCTGCGGCCTGCTAACCAAGGCGCGGCGATGTCCGCAGAGGTTGCAGGTCAGGCCGAGGGCGTCACCCTCCTCGAAGCGATCGAGGGTGGAGACGTTCCCTATCCCGAGCGGATGAGCTACGTCGCTTGGCTTAAGTGGCGTAGGGAGACTGGCAGCCGTCCGTTGTCCAAGCGGGATGGGATCAGTACTACGCCAGAGCAAGAGGCGGCTCTCTGGCGGAAAGTCATGAAGTTCCTCCATGACGCCGAAGACGAGGACGAGGATGAGGAGGAAGAAGAAGAGGACTCCGAGCTAGTCCCTGAGGCCTCGGGCGCTGGAGGCGACAGTCCGCCGCGGGTGGACGTCAGCGCCGCGGCTAGGGAGCTGGCCATGGTCCCTACCGGTGCTGCCTATGTCCCTGCTACGGCACCAGGGTCCCGCCCGGCGGGACCGTCCGGTCCGCCGTCGACAGCAGGTTCGGTGCCAGCCACCGCAGAGGGCTTGCAGGCGGAGCTGCGCGCGATTTTCCGTCCAGACCAAGAACCGGTCGCGGACTACTTGACGCGCGTTTCGCGGATTGTCCTCGCGCTGAAAGCGCATGGAGTCACGGTGAGCTCCCGTGACCTTGACGCCTTAAGCACCAAAGCCACCCTCCTCGCGGATGAGTTCTCCAAGATAGGCGGAGACTGGCATCCGACAAAGATGGTCCGTCGGCTGCGGACCAGATTCTCGGTCGCGGCTTTGCGCGGTGGCGAGGACCCCGAAGACGCAGAGGAGATTCAGCGTGAAATCCAATGCATCGGGGAGCTTATCCTCGCGCTAGGGGGAAAAGAAAGCTCGAGCCAAGAGAAGGTCTGGAGCTCCCCGTCCGATGTGCCAGTTGAAGCCGTGGGGCCGCGTTCCCCAGGGCTCCCACAGCCTGCGACTGCAAGTGGGTTGGGGGTAGGTTTGGACCGTGGAGGTTTGCGCACTGCCGAGGTTGCAGGTGGTCCTTCCGCGGCCCGTGACCTGGGCGCGACGGACGGCGATTCCCCTTTGCGCGCGAAGCTTGCAGCGCTGGAAATGGAGATAGAAGCCCTGAAGCGAGGTTCAGACGGCGGAGGTTCGGGTCCCAAAACCCGGCGGGCGATTTCGCCGCCGCACTCGCCGCCCAAACTGAAGCGCTGAAAGAAGCGTTAGCGCAGAGGGGCGGGCAAAGCTCCATAACGACGGTCAAAACTGACCTTACGTGGCCGACTCTGACCGACGACAAGTCGGACGCGCGAGACGTTGTCCTGTTCTACGAGGAGTTCGAGGACGTCTGCGCGCTCGCCAACAACTGTCGCGGTATGAGTGCGCGCGAAAAGCTGCTAGCGCTACGCGGGCGCTGCCGCGGCTCGCGCATGAAGACGTACACGAACGCCTACCGCGCAGCGTGGAAGTCGGGAGAGGTTCTCTCCGACCCACAGGCGGTGTACGACCGCATCAAGAACAAGCACTTGATGTTCGGGGAATCGCGGGAGGAAAGAGAAGTCCGCGTGGATGGTGAGCATGCCTCCCTCGCTAAGGGCAAGCTCACAGGCCACCAATTCGAGCCTTTGTTTGAGGCATCGATCGCGGACCTTGAGGCGGTGGGTCTTGGGAAGACCCCACGAGAGTTGTATCTCTCGTACCTCCGCAAGATGCCCCCGTATCTCCAAAAGGAGATACGTAACGACAAGCGGTTGTGGCCCGGCGATCCCAAGGACGGCGGGCTGAGAGGGCCGCAGACTTGGGAGGAGAGCCACAAGGTCGTCTTGGAGTACGAACAGAGGGAAGCAGCTCACCGGGCTGTTTCCCACTCTGTGTACTCCACGACCGACTCTCCAAGCGCGGACCCGTCGGTCGCGCTAGCCGAGGCTCAGAAGGAGATTAAGAGCCTCAAGGCCGCCGCTAAGGCTGCTGCGAAAGGAGCAGCTGCCGCGGCCAAGGCTGGCGCGGATCAGACGTTTGCCGCTGCGTCGAAGGGAGCTGGCAAAGGAGCGGACAAGAAGATCTGCTTCCACTTTCGCGACCACGGGAATTGCCCGAAAGGGGATGCCTGCCCGTACAGCCACGACAAGGAGCTTCGCAGAAAAGCTCTCGCGGCCAAGAAGGGTGACCAAACCTTTGCCACGGCGAAAGGCAAGGGCAAGGGGAAGGGAGGTGGCAAGGCAAAGGCCAACGCAAAGCCTAAGGCTGCGGCCAAAGGCGCGGCAAAGCCACCAGGCACTGTTTGCCCCTTTTTCTCCAAGAATGGGTCGTGCAAGAAAGGAGCCAGCTGCGACATGGTCCACAACCTGACGACCTCAGGAGGGGCGCCGGCCTTGCCTGCCAACTGGGCCCCGCCCTCCGGTGCTTCCATGTCCAACCCCTTCGCCGCGTTCAGTGTCCAGATAGGCAGCTCAGGCGTCCAGGCAGGCGTCTCAGGAGCCGCCGGACGCGCCGCGGTGCAGCAGCACGCGCTTCCGTTGAGCAAGGGCGGGCGGGACAAGTTCGCCACCCTGGACGATCTGCCGAAGGACTGGTGGAGCCTGGCAGACAACGAGCCAGGAGGCTACCAGTACAGAACGGTAGTCCAGGTGCTCGACCGTAAGGTCGAGTGCATGCTCGACGGATGCGCCGGCGCAAACCACGTGACAGAGGAACTCGTGGTGGGCATGATGAACCGGGCAGCAGAGCTGGGGATCGGCACCGAAGATCCCGGCTTCCCGGTCGTGAGACTCGAAAAGTGGGTCCACCCCGAATATGTGCATGGCATTGCTTCGGGAGCCCCCGCTCCTCTGAAGGGGGCAGCAGTCTTGCGCGTCACGCTGCTGGAAGGCAGGACGGCGGACGACTGTCGCCCCAACACTGAAATTTTCGTGCGATGCAAAATCGCAGCCAGGGGGACGTCCGATTGGCACGGACTGATCCTCGGCGGCAGAGCGTTGGACTGCGCCGGAAGGATGGGCCTGGGTTTCAGGCCGGGTCCCGACTTTCACGTCCTCGACACGCTGGGAATCAGGATGCCCAGATGTGAGGATCACAGCAAGACCCGGAAGGACAGGGCCTATGCCTTTGAAGCGCGGTTGTCGAGCCTGGACGACGCGTCATGCACCGAGCCTGGGGGCGGAAGTCGGGAGCTCCTCCGCTACGACGGGGAAGAGCCGCTCGAGCTCTCGCCAGGCGACGGGGTGCTGGTGCCAGTCGTGCGGGAGTCAGGAGTCTCCGCAGAGGGATCCCTGTCCGAGGTAGTGCTTCCGGTTGAGTGCGGGGTTGAGGCTGTGCCAGGCCTTTGGCCCACAGGAGAGGGTAAAGGGTTTGTGTTGCTTGCAGCCCAAGAGTGTGATCACTCTCTCCAGCCGGGCGAGGTTGTTGCGGAAGTGCGTTCCGGCCTCGTGAGCACTGCGGCCTGTGGTTGTGGCGCGGTTGAGACGGTGTTCGAGTCGGAGCCGTCTCCGCAGGCATGTGCGGATTGTGGGGTCGCCGTTGCCTCGGTTGACCACGACCCGTGCTTTGCTTGCGGGTCCGCGTCCAGGGCCGCGGCAAGAAGCTTCCAAGGTTGTTCCTCGTGTGCGCGGTCCTTTGGGCGGCTGCGTACCGGCGCCAGGATCGGTGTGCTATCGGTCCTTGCTGCGGTGACTGTTCTCGCTTCGGTGTGGGGCGGGAGCGGCCCGGTTGGGCGCCCTGTTGAGGAGCCTGGAGTGCTTACTTGCTTGGACCACCTTCCAAGCGTCGACAGCTGGTGGGAGGCGCCAGGTGGTTACGCGTCTGTGTGGGGTAGGCGCCCTGCGCAGAAGGACCTTGGGACCCTGGCGGTCGAGAAGGCGCCTTACGAAACGTGCTTGCTTCAGCGCGCAGGTGAGGCGTGGCGTCTTTGGGACACGAGGGATTTGCGTGTGGCGGAAAGCGTTGCGTGCAGCGATGAGGTTCCAGTCACCGAACGCCTCGCGGTCTTTAGGACGCGCAAGGGGCCACGCTGGGCTGGCTGGCGTGAGGGATCGGCCACGGCTGGAAGAGGCGCAAGTGACGCTGTGCGCCCAGCAGACGCGGTCGACACGGCGCGCTGCCCGAGCTATCATATCGTGGAGAGCTGGGATATCGACAAGATGATCGAAGAGCCTCCAACGGACTACTATTATGAGAAGCTCGCGGCAGATATGCGCGCCCGGCACCCTAAGGCGTGCCCGCACCTCCTCGACCACCTCGTTTCCTTAGAGGGTTTCCTAGACAAGTCAATCTTGTTTGGGTTCTCCTTTGGAATCAGCAAGGCCGAAGTTTGTGTCTCCAAAGGCAAGCTCCTGGGACACAACATTGGGCGGGACGGGAGTTCGCCTGACGAAGAGCGTTGTCAGGCGGTGATTGACTTTCCCCCGCTCTGGGAGAAGCTTCACATTCAGCAATTTTTGGGTTGCGCAAATTGGTTGCGCGGCTACCTGCCTGTTGAGTATGGGCACGCAGCCAAGATTTTAGGGCAGTGGCAGAAGCCAGGCGCCGTCTTTCCTGAAGGCGGGCTGGGCTCAGCCGCCACCGAGGGTTGCAAAGCCTTTAAAGCGATTAAGCGCATGATGCAGAACCGCATCAATTTGGCTACCTTCGATGAGGCCTCTGCTGCGGATGGGTCGTGTCCCCTTGAGCAGATCGCGGATGCGTCGGGCATCGCGGTAGGGGGCAGCGTCGTGCAGATGACGCGTGACTTGAGTCAGCTCAAAGTGCTTATGACGCACTCGAAGAGCTTGACCCCCGCGCAGCAGAACTGGCCGCCCTTGATACAGGAGGCGTTTGCCCAGCTCGAGGTAAAGCGGGCGACACGCCGCATGTTTGGCTCTATTCGGACTCTGTGTTGGACAGATCATGCCAACCTTACCCGAGCGCAAACGTCGGACATCGGAATGGATCCGAAACTCGTCCGGTGGGTTGCGGAAATCCTTATGGATGGGTCCGAAATAAGGAGCCTTAGCGGTCGCTCAGCGACGCTGGGTGACAGTTTTAGCCGCAATCCCAAGGGTCGGGATGCGCTCCTTGCGGCTAGGACGAAAGATCTCGAGGGCCTTTCAGGCCAACTCCGAGGTTTCGACCTGGACCAGTACCTCGGAGAGGGTACTGAGGGTGACGGACCCGTGCCCTGGGCGGTCGGCAACGACGCCGTCCCAGAGCCTGCGGGCCGTGTCCAGGCCGCGGCTGTGCCGATGTGCGTCGTCGCAGCCCTTCCGGTGCGCGTCACGGTTGTCTTTGACTACGCGCGTTGGAAAGAGCAGGACGCAGAGCTGACTGAGATCAGGCGCGTCTTCCAAGCGAGCCTCCCTGGAGTTTCTGTGGCTGTCAGGGGTTGTTGGGGTCCGTTTGAGGATACCGACGGGCTTGCCTCGCATTTCGATTGCGGGGCCGGCAGGCTCGCAGGGACCAAGAAGATCAAGCGGATCAGGGTCGACTTGCTTACTTCGTGTGCCAAGGTTCTTAGGGAAGCTTCGGGGTTTCGTCCGCAGTTCCTCGTAGGACTTGGGCAAGGCGGGCTGGTCACAGCCGTCCTTAGGTGGCCTTTGGTTGTTGAGCTCACGCTCCAAGCAAGGAACCTGCAGCGCAAAGAAGCAAGGGCTGTAGGAGAGGCTTGGGCAGGCATCAAGGCTATCTGGGCGGTGCGGCCACGCCTTTGGCGCACGCAGCAAGGCCACTTGGAAGTGGCCGAGGCTTGTCCGGAACTCAAGAAGGATTTTCCGGAGCCTCCCCTGCGAGGTTTTGGGATCGTAGGGAAGCAGGCATTGGGGGCGGAAGTTCTGCGGTCCTTGAGGCTGGACGCGGTTCGTTCCATCGATGATGCCAGCGTTAGAGGAATGCTGGACGAACCGTCACGACCCCTCTGGGACCATGAGGGTCTGTGCATCTGCGGCAAGCGGACCTACCTGTTTTCTCGCTGCCCCGCCTGCATAGAGAAAGAGGCAGTCGATACCTCGGTGGAGATAGCCGAGCGGGAGGAACCCGAACCTCCGCTTGAGGGCGACCTTGAGGCCCATGAGGTGGGCCTAGAGGTCAACTCCGTCCTTGCAACTTTGGATAGGACAGGAGGTTTAGTTAGGGTTAGGTCCTCAACCATCCAGCAATGGGCGGTAGGGTTCAGGACTACGCCCAAAGATGCTCCAGTTCCCACAGCATATGGCATGCTGAGTGGGAAGATATGGAAGAAGAGCCATTCCATGAAGCTCAGCCTCGGCTCCCAGCACAAGGATCTTTCCAAGTGGGGCGATGTGAAGCCTTACTGGACCACATGGGTGGTTCGAGAAGATGGTGCTGTGGTGGCGGGGCACAACTGCTCGCCCCTGAATGTGGTTCAGGGCGACATCGTCGTGCGTTGGTCGTCAGAGGTGAACTGGCACGGCCACAGACATGTCGTGAATAAGCAGTGTGAAGTGCTCTGGAGGTCTAAGGGCAAGGAGGTTGCCTTAGACCCCTCCTTCAGCAAGCTGATAGCCCTTGTGGGTAGAGTTACGCAGGTCATTGGCTGGCGGGCAACCGGAGAAGCCTCGGATCCCCGCAGTTCTACCCGGCAGGCGTCAAGGGTCCTTGCTCAATTCTCTTCGTCCAATGAGGGCGTAGAAGGGCATTGGACCGCGGGCGCTATCAGTCGCGGAAAGAATGCCAATGAGTGCAAGCTGAAGGGTAGGGTTTTGGCGTTTTTGGGTGAGGAGCACAAGGGCCCTGCAGTGGTTCTAGAGCTCGTCAGCCATAGCCCCATCCTGTGCATTTGGGACTATTCCTCAACCAAGGTCAAGGTCGAGTTTAAGGGCGGTGTTCCGTCTTTGAGCCTGATCGCGGAGGAGGACGAAAATCGTCGTGAGCAGCTTGCGGTCGAGGCAAGGGACGCGGCGAACATTTCGGAGTTCCGGGTCACGGGATCCCTTCGTTCGGCGTGGTACGAGGGCCAGCGGCGCGATCCCTCATTGGCGGGCTCGATTCGCAAGCCAGAGCCGCCGATGGTGATGTCCGGAGACGGGTTGCTCGAGCGCGAGGTGACCCTCAGGACGGGTCAAACCGTCGTTGTCCCAGTGGTTCCCAACGGGGCTGCGGGCGCGAATGGAGTGACCTGGCGCCGCGCTTGCTACAATTCAGTCCACTGTGGAGTCCTTGGGGCCCATAGGTCCGCTGAGGTTACCATCAAGCTGCTAGAGAGGGCAGTCTGGTGGCCCGACTTAGAGAAAGATGTGCGGACCTGGGTCGCCAAATGTCTCGCTTGCATTAAGGGCCGCTCTCGACCGACGAAGGTCGAGGCTCGTGCGGTCAAATGTGGCGCCGAGACATGCTGGCAGGAAGTCAGCGTGGACTGTGAAGGTCCGAACCGAGAGGACAGGGAGGGGCATAGGTACTCGCTTACGTACTTCGATTGCCTCAGTCATGCTGTCCTCCTCGAGCCGATGAGGTCTCTGACTCATGCTGAAGTCAGGAGGGCGTTCGTGCGCTGTGTGCTTCGCAGCAGGACGATCCCGAGCCTCATCAGGTCGGATAGAGGGCCAGAGTTCAAGAATGCGCTCATGGCAGAACTCAGCGCTATGCTTGGGACCGAGTGGCGGTTCAGCGCGCCCTTGCGGCCTTGTGAGTTGGGCGCAAACGAGCGAGTCCACCAAGAAGTTCAAAAGGTGCTGGGGGCGGTCGTCAGGCAAGTCGGCGCCTCCCTGTCCGAAGCTTGGTCGGATTGGCTCGTGGTGGCGGAGTACGTCATAGATAATACTCCGGGACCCCACGGGTATACCCCTCGGGACCTAGAGCGGAGCTGGTCACTCGCTCTACCACTTGAAAAGGACGTCCTGCGAGACGCCTTGCAGTTTGAACCCATCTCTGATTGGGCTCGGAGCCAGTTTAAGCAGTTCTCGGAACTAGCTGCTGCGGTCCGAGAGCACTGGACGCGGTCTTCAGAAGCGCGGGCGAAACTTGCAAATCGCCATAGGCGCACTGTGGACCTTAAGCCAGGTGACCGAGTGGTCTGGAACGCTCCGAGGGCCCGTTCAGAGGGGGCGGGGCGTGTGCCTTGGAAACCGGGTCTGACCGGCCCCTGGCGCGTGTTGGAAGTCAAGGGCCACAGGCTCACCTTGGAGCCCGTGTCGATGGAGTCGGGGGGTACTTCTTCCGCCCGGCGCGGCCCGATGGAGGCGCACGCAGAAGACTGCATTCTTGTTCCTGCGGATGCAGATGGCGCGGAATCCCGCGAGCCGGTCGTCTTTGAAGACGATGAAACCGGCGGGGACGGCTCGTCTCGCCCCAGCTTAGGGCAACAGGTTCAAGGCGACGCCAAGCAGGTGGAGTTCACGCTGACCAGGCGCGGGAGGGACTTCGTCCTCCGCCTTGGTGACCGCATTGCCTATCGGGGTGTAGGTGGAGGCCCGAAGGTGTGCAGGTTAGGACGGGTCACGCAGGTAGATGCTGCCCGTGCGCAGGTCGGCGTGCACCGCTATCTCCCCGACGCCAGCGGGGTTCGCGTCAAATGGCGGCTTGCATATATCGCCGAGGACGGAGCGCTCACGCGCTTTCAGAAGGGACCCGTCCGGCCCACGAAGCGGTTTCCGTTAAGGAAATCATTTCCAAGATCGACCTAAACCGCGACGGCGTGCTTGCTGCAGCCTCGGCCAGAAAGTTGGACAAGGGAGCGTATTCGTTGCAGGACAGGACGCTCGAGCGAGCGTCTCGCGCCGGCTCGAGTGTGCTCTCGATCCAAGAGGCCCTCGCGGACCTCTTGGTCGCGGAACCCCGCGTGTTGCAGCCTAGGGCTTCCCCAGAGTCGTGGTTCCGGCAGTATTTCCTTGGAGGGGTTGCCGATGTCTTAGAGGTTGCTTGGGGTGACGCGGTCGTTTCCGACGCGGCTAGGAGGCACGGGTACAGAGTTGTTCCCGCTTTTGTGCAAGGCAAGCAGGCCTACGGGATTACCTGGAACCTGGCCGCAGAAGAGCACTTAGAGGCCATTAGCGGCGCTGTTCTGCGCACAGAGCCGAAGGTGCTCGTGATTGGGCTTGAGGGCAAGAATGTGCCCCGGGCTTTCCTCCAGCTAGTCGTCCGGTGTGCGCAGGAACGCACGCGCGCGGGCGCCCACGTCGCGCTGCGTTTGCAGGCGCAAAAAGGCGAGTGGGAACCCTGGCGGCTAGAGGAGTGGGGCGCCTTGTTTGGGACGCTCGCAGAGCCACGCTGGCCTTGGGCTTTCGTGCGGGCTGACATGTGCCAGTTCGCGCGGGCCAGTGGCCGCGGCAACCTCGTTGAGAGCGGGGCCCTGTGGCTCGCCGATTTCAGCTTAGAATCGGTAGGTTTGAGGTGTAGTAGGCCGGATGCGTTGGGCGCAGTGCAGCACAAGCACGTTGAGCGCGCGCAAGCTGACTACAACCTCATAGGGGCGGCTTTCTGCGCCTCGCTCCAGGACCTTGGTCTGAGGGGCGCAGAAGAGCTGTGCACCGCTGCAGTTGAAAGCTTTCCAGCCACTGCGGGTGCAGAAAGCGCCGCGGCTGCGCCACAGCCCTCTCCAGTCGTTCCCCTCCCGGACGTGCGCTCGGGCGAGGACCTCACGCCAGCAGAGCGTGCCGAGCTGGATAAGGAGGTGGATAAGTATGCCGCGGAGAAGGAAGCGTTTTGGCGGACCAAGGCGGACGCCAAGGACTGGGATTCCGTCCGGGCGGACCTTGAGGTCTATGCTCTTGCGGGCGAGAAGGTCGCGGAGGATCCTAGGCGCACCGAGGCCTATAGAGACCTCGTCTGGTCGGGTTTGAAGATCGAGCCTGGACCAACCAGACCAGGGCTGACCGATGCTGACATCGCAGCCGTCAGGGAGGTCATACGGCGAAAGGCCGCTGGGTTCTGGGTGGAGGACACCACCAGGACCACGGTCAGGAAGTTCGCCCATGACTGCATCCCCACCGGGCCGCCAGTCTCGTCCCAGCCTCACAGTCTGAGGGGCGAGTCCGCGCAATGGGTCGACGACAAGCTTGAAGAAGAATGCAAGCGGGGTCAGTTGATCCGCGGCAGCTCGGCTTGGGGATCTGCGCCGTTTCCGACCAAGGAAATGCCCAGCTACAAGCGGCATAGGAAGCGACGCTTGGTGGTTGACTACCGCCGTGTGAATGCCCGAATTAAGCGCTCCACGTACTATTGTCGGCGGGGCAGCGATGTGCTCGCCGCCGCAGTAGGTTCGGTTTGGTATACCTTCGTGGATGCGGTTAGTGGGTTTAATCAAATTAGGAACACCAAGCGTGCTCGCGAGGTGTTGGCCATTGTGGCAAGATCAGGGAAATATCTCCCTGTCGGCCTCACCTTTGGCCCGATTAACGGCCCAGATGATTTCAACTTTGTGGTTGATAGGGCCTATGCCCCCGGCAGAGGTAGGCGCCTTAAGTATACTAAGGAGTGGATAGCCTACGTGGATGATCTTACTGTTAGGACGGGTAGGGTCATTGATGGGCAGTTTTTCACTGATGCCCAAGCCGAGGGGGCGGTGCGCGAAGCGTGCGCCAAGGGGGCAGTCGCGGCTCCGCAGAGCGCGTCGTCTGCTCTTGAAGCCTTAGGCGTTCGCGGTGCGCACAACTCCAAGCGCGCGAACCATGACGCGGCGCGCTCGGACCAGAATCACCCCACGCGCGTTCTGATGCTCAGGATGTTGGGGCTGTTAGGGTGTTTCTGTGTTCAGGGCGGGTGTTTTTGGGGCGGGCCGTTTCCCAGGTCGCCGGTCTGCGGGCAGAAGGATTTTTCGTCGTTCGTCGCGTGCAGCTTGCATATCTGAGCGCGTGCGCTCCGTTGGTTTATCAAGCCCCCAAAACAGCTTTAAAATTTAAAGCGTTCTTGGAAGCCTTTTTCACGGTCGTGATAATGTGGTCCTTAAATTTTGAAAAGACTGCAGTGATTTCATGTTCCTAAATTATGTTGACACGGAATGTTCCGAAACCGGAGCCCTGTGTATAGCATGTTTCCGACATGTTGCATTCGTGCTTTATTTTCCATGGAAGCACATGAGCAAGTTTTTATTGTATTGCTTGTTGTGAATTTTCACTGACTTGTCTGATGAGTGACATGGTTCAAGTCGGGCTCCTGCAGAGCTCAGAGTGAAAATTTTTGTGGGCCTGTTTCTGCTTAAGCTTGTGAGACCTCCAACAGGCTCTCTTTGCAACAGGCCTTGCCACAAAGGAGTTCGCCCTTAGGGCTCGTGCAAGCTCCCGCGCAGCGGGCAGCGGATGGTCATTGCGTCCGTCCTTGCTCGAGGCCGTGCCGCCTCCCAGAGGCTCTTCCTGGTGCCTCAGGGTCCCCTTCCTTCGGGTTCTGTCTGGATTCGGGGGTTTTGCTGGGGCTTCCTTTGTGGGTTCTTTTCCTTCGTGTATCTGCTGTGCATCCTGTGAGCCTCGTACATGCAAGCCGTCGCCCTTCGGTGTGACCTCGGCACTTTCTGGACGCAGCCACGCGTTGCGCAGTTGCTGTGGCACTTTCTGCACGTCACGGATCGTGTTCGAGTGCAGAGCATTACTTGGTGGATTCACGCAGATATCCGGTGGTTCATTTTTGAGCTGCAGCCTGCTTTGCCTGACAGCGACTTCAGCAGTGAGGAAGAGCTCCTCCCGCGCCGTGCGGGGTAGTGCCTGCAATGTCTTCAATGGCTTCGGGAATAGGGGGTTTGGTTATCAGCAGTCATGTGCGGCATGTGTGGGCCTCGTCCAGCGCCTCAGCCTTCGATTTCTTGAAGCCGGATGCACTGTTGTCAGCCTCGCCCCTACTTCAGGACCCCAATAAGAGACCCAGGCTGCTGCCCGCTCCTGTGGGGCCTCTGCCTCCTTTGCCAGTTCCTGATGAACCTCGGCCTCAATCAACTCCTCCAGAAATCGACTATGGGGTGAATGCGTACTTGGCAGCTGGGTTGAAACCGTTGACTGCCAGGGATGAGACCTTGAAGTTGCAAGCAATCACGTATGAGCGGAAGTGCGCCCTGAAGAAGTGGTTGAGCTTAATCTCTGTGAACTTCCAGGCGTGGGAAATCGCGAGACGGGCTCTGGGCCCCTTCGAGCCCAGCTTTGCGTGCAAAGGCCTGGTAGACAGTGTCAGAGATGCTGCGGGCGTTAAGGCTTCAAGCACTTTGCATAACCGAGCCGGACCCCTGCTCCGGTACGTGAAGTTTTGGAAGGGTCGAGGACACAAGTGCTTCCCCGTGAGTGAGGGACAGGTCTACTCCTTCTTCAAGGACGGGGGAGATATGGCGCCCACTTTTCCAAGGTCCCTGATGATTTCCATCAGCTTCGCTGTGCACGTGTTTGGCTTGGTTTGGACTGATGACCCGTTGAGAAGCGGGAGGGTCAAGGGCTTGGTCGCTTCCCACTATGCGACGAAGCGCGAAGAAGTCAGGAGACCGGCTTTCACTGTGGAGCAGATCAAGTTGTTGGAGAGGATCGTCATGGACAACGGGAGGTCTTCGTATGACAGAGTCGCTGCAGGGTTCTTTCTGCTGCTCGCGTACGGTCGTTTGAGGTTCAGTGACGGGCAGAGGATTACCAGCTTCCTGTTGGATCAACCCGACCCCAACAAGCCTGAGCTGGGATATCTGGAGTGTACTGCCAAACGCACCAAGTCGCAGGTTGGCATGATCAAGAAGGCAAAGGTCCTGCCCGTGGTGATCCCGTTGGCTGCGGTGGGGCTCTGCTGGATCCCTACCTGGCTTGTCCTCCGGATGAAGGCCGGGCTGTGCTATGGAGGGTCGGTGCCGGAGAATGAGCCGATTCTCCCGGCGGTTGCGGCAGGAGGCGGCTGGACTCGAGTCCCCCTTGACGTCTCGGCGGCTAGTGATTGGTTGAGGCAGCTGCTGAGACATACTGCGCAGGTCGGTCCCATCAAGGTGGGTACCCACAGCGCCAAGGCAACCATGCTCAGTTGGGCTGCCAAAGTCGGCATGGATGATGGGCCCAGACGCTTGTTAGGCTTTCACGTGAAGACCGGAGACTCCCTGATCGTGTACAGTAGAGACGCTATGTCTCATCCTATGCGGTTGCTCGTACGCCTCATCCTGGACGTCAAGAACGGCAAGTTTGACCCAGACTTGACCCGCTCCGGGGCTTTGGCAAGTGAGCTGGCTGGGGAGTCGGAGTCTTCCGAGGGCTCGACGGATGAAGAGTGCAAGCAGGTGTCGGAAGAAGAGAGGGCCGTGGAAGAGGTCGTCGGCGAGTGGGACCCGGGCCACGGCCCCGACGAACACTTCGCTAGGCACCTTGTCTCACGATGCATTCACAAGGTTCGGGATGAGGCTGGGTCGCAGCTGGTGTGTGGTCGCACTATCAGCACGCGCTTCGAGGTCCTGAACAAGAAACCGGCATTCATGCACCCCTTGTGCTCAGGATGTTTCAGTGTCTGAACAATTTTGGAACGCACTCGCGCAGCCTACGAAAACGTGATGGGTGAAGGGACACTTGTCTGAGTAGACATGCAGAGACATGGGTGCACATGGTACAAGAGCGCTCAGCAGCACTTGGTGTCTGAGTACCACAGTGAGCGATCATGTCATGAAGGTGTGTGGGTCAGCTCGTGGATGATAAATGTGAATCTTGACGCGCGCCCTCAATGTCTTGAGATTTTGAAAGTGGTAGAGCTCTGATCCGTCATGTCGGTGGCTGACAGCAAAGCAGTCTTCAAAGCTCGGGCGGTGGCCGTGGGCCTCGAACCTGAGATCTTGACGCACCTCGCGAATGGCGAGATTGACACGTTGGCTTCGCTGGCCTTTTCTTGCAGCTACACCCCAGGTAGCTCTGATGACTCGGTCTTTGTGACGCTGATGGGAAAGCTATGCGGTAAGGATCCTGGGGTCAAGCAGCTGGCGTGCCTCCGCAGGTTGTTCGCGGAAGCGTACGCCATCGTAGCGAGTGACATCAAGACTCAGGTAGAATCTTCAGACGATGTCCCCATCAAACGTTTGGCGCCAGCCGACCGTGCTCAGAGGTTGGCCGATCAACAGGCGAGGCTGGCCGGCCTCAACTTGAGGGGCCATTTGGAGCCAGGAGATGGCCTGGTAGACAGATGTGCCCATATCTATGAGACAGACCGGCTGGCTTACGTTGAGTGGGCGGCCTGTGTATCCAGAGACCATGAGGTGTTGACTGGCACCAAGAAAGACGGCATGCTGGTCCTTGATGCTCACGGCCAAGTCAAAATGTCGTCGAAGCAAGGTGCAGCTCCATGCGAGACTACCACAGAGCTCCAGGTGCGCTACTGCCTAATGAGGCGTGGTCTGGCGTTTGAGCAAGCGAATATCCTCGATTATAAGCTGCACGACCAGTTGATCGAAAAGTACTTTGAATATCGCTTGATGCCGACACCTCCCGGCTTTGCAGCTGTCGGGATGGGGCAGATCGAAGCGGCTGACCGTCGGTTCTTCATGCTTATGGCAGAGCGCACGAGGTCGGGGATCAAAGCCACCGCCGGTGGACGACCATGTGACAAGGAGTTCAAGGCATGCATCGAGAGCAGTGAGTTCCTTTCGATGATCCAGCACAAACCTTTGGCTGCTGCTGCCAAGGAAGCCGGGACCGAGGAAGGCTCCCCGTCCAAGAAGCGCCGCTTGGGCTCAAAGGGCCGAGGCAAGGGCAAGGGCAAAGGCCGCGGTGAGCGGTCCGCAGGAGGCATTGTTCCGGCCCAGCTACTGCGCCTCGGATGTGTTGCCTGTACCTCCCGTGGGAACCCCGTGTGCTTTGACTACTCGCTCAAGAAATGCGAGCGCAAGGTCACGGGCAACAAGTGTGAGCGCGGCTTACATGTTTGCGCTGTTGCCAAATGCCATGGCAACCATCCGGCCACGGAATGCCCACGGGCATCCAAGGCGGAATGACTAGGGCACGGGCAGGAAGGAGGAGGCGGGTCATGTGCGGCCTGCAGAGCCCGAGGAAGATGCCTCGGGGGATGTGCCACGCAAGGGCGTGGCAGAGACGCCTGTGGGCGATCGCAAGTGTGCGAGTGAGGCGCCGCCTCTACCTGTACAGTCGGTTTCGTTTTCCAATGTCACAGAAGAATGCTTCGATTCCTTTTGCAAGAGTTTACTTGATGACACCTCTCTGAATCCATGCGACCGCATTTTGCAGTTGCTTGAGCAGGCGCCTGTGCAAGAACCGCCCCGTGAAGGGGCCCAAGCAGGTGCGAAGAGTTTCCAAGTCGGTGTCTACAATCATGGAGGGGTTACGGGGCTTCGAGCCGCCACGCACAGATACCCTCATGCTTGTCGAATTTTGACCGACGCCGTTCGGATGGTGTGTGCTGACCACATCTTTTCAACAGTTGCCCTGTTCCGCAACATACAGGTTGCGCCTCATGCTGACTCGCGCAACAGCCCAGTGCCAAACTTGATTGTCCCTGTCACTCTGTTTTCAGGTGGTCAACTGTTTGTCGTACATCAGGATGGACCCGACCGACATGTGTGTGATGGGAAAGAGGCGTCAGGCTTTAGCTTGGATGTCGCTGCGAAGCCCTGGCTGTTCGATGCAAAACATTGCAAACACTTCACGTTGCCATGGCAAGGGACACGGCTCGTCATGGTTGCTTTCACGGTGGGCCTCCTCCGTAACCTGTCTAGTCAAGATGCAGCCGTTGTGGCGGGTCTCGGTTTCAACTTGCCGTCATGCGACATGCCTGAACAGGGCTGTTCCCAGCCTACGAATGCGTCGTTACTTGACCTGCGACGACCCCCCGGGCCCCGACCTGATAGCGGACAGTCCCCGGCTGGCCTTCAGTCCCCCGTGACGACCGAGGAAGGGCAGCAACTCCCTGAGATCAGGGCCCCGGAGGTCGTTGATGTATCCAAGGACACGCGCCACCCTTCAATGCCTGCGAGGGCCGATGCTGGGCAGCCCTTACCCGAGTGCCGGGCCCCGGAGGTCGGTGGTTCGGTATCCCTGCCGGGTGATGGCCCCCTTCTTGTGGAGTTGTGCGCCGGATCCGCAGTGCTGAGCAGCGTGGCATCCACGCGTGGCTTCTCGACCCTTGCCGTTGATCATGCCTTGAACCGTCACACACCCAAAAGCAAGATCACTGTCTTGGACTTGAGCCTTCCAGCTTCGTGGAGCACGTTGGGGTACATTCTGGAGAACCGAGAAGTGGCTCTCTTGTTCGCAGCGCCCCCGTGTGGGACTTGCTCCGCAGCGCGGGCAATCCCGCTGGAAGACGGGTCGATGGGTCCACCTGTGTTGCGCACGCATGAGTTTCCCTATGGAGTGCCGGGCTTATCCCCGCATAACCGGCTCAAAGTTGAGAAAGCCAATGCCCTGTATGAGTGCTTGGCAAAATTCCTGCTGCTGGCGCATAAGCGCCGTATCCCTTGGATGGTGGAGAATCCCACCGGCAGCCTCCTGTGGATCTTGCCTTGTTTTGCAGAGCTTGTCAAACTCGGCCGGTTTTCACACTGCGAGTCATGTGCGTTTGGGGGCCAGCGTTTAAAACGTACCAGCTTCTTGGGCAGCGATCGATGGCCTGGATTGTGCTTGAGATGTCCGGGGGATCATGATCATGCACCGTGGGGTCAGTCTGCGGATGGGTCCTTTGCCACGGCCCTCGAGGCTGAGTACCCTTCGAAGCTGTGTCATGCTGTGTGTGATTTTGCTGAACACGTGTGCCGTGAGAGGGCGATTCCCCTTGGTTCTGCTGCTCCCCTGGTTCCGAGGGCCTATCGTCAACCCCGGGGCCGGCTGCATCCGCAGGTCATCCCCGAGTACCAGCATACCGTCTCCGCCATTTTGCCTGCGTCGCCGTCTCTCGACGACAAGCAATGCCTGCGTGCTGCTTTGCAAACGCCCAGAGGTCTCCTACCCGCTGGGAGCAAGCTTTTGCGTTCCGAGAATCGGGGAGGTGGTAAGTGGTTCTGTGTCTTTGGTGTGTTTTGGGATCCCTTGTCCTTTGTAGAAGAGGCGAGGAGGCTTTGGCACCCTTTCGACTCGCTGGCCCACCTGCCAGACTACTTGATCACCGCCCTTCATGAGCAGCTTTCCTTGTCGCCAATGGACTTGACTAAGTTGAGGCTGACACGTTTGAAGCATTGGCAGGATCTGGCAAAGTCGCTGCGTCAAAAGGATGCGACTATGAAAGAGCAGCTGCATCCGGACGTGCAAGGCATACTGAAAGGGAAACATCTGGCCTTGTTGGCGCATCTTGTTGACGAGATCCAATGGCCGGACGCGCATTTGTTGCATGAGCTGTGCCAGGGTTTCCGACTCGTAGGCCCTGCCAATAAGTCGGGTGTGTTCAGGGCTGGCTTGGTAGTTGCTTCGCAGGATGAGTGCCAACTCATGCGCAGGGCGCCAGAGATTAGGGAAGGCATTCTGAAGCGGCTGGAGTCAGAACCAATGGCTGAGTACGCTCAAGAGCTGTGCGACATCACTCGTGAGGAGGCCGACGATCAAAGGGTGGCTGGAGGGCCCCTTCTCCCCTGATGAAGTCAGTGATCGCCTAGGAGAATGGCTCCCTGTGCGGAGGTTTGCTGTGCGCCAGGGGGCGAAACTGCGCCCCATCGACGACCTGCGTGAGAATGAGGTCAACTCCTGCTTCTCGAGTGTTGAGAAGGTCACCTTGTCTGCCATGGACCATGTGCTGTGGTCGGCTAACATCTTGGTTGCATACTTCCGGGATAGGGGTGCCTACCGCTTTACTTTGTCCACAGGCCAGGTGCTGTCAGGTAAGGTTCATCACGCTTGGTCTGACGCCGGGGCCGAGTTGCGCATGTCGTCTCTTGACCTAAAATCAGCGTATAAGCAACTCCCCTTGTCTCCGCTCGATCACAACAAGTCCGTCGTGTGCCTCCGGAACCCTCGGAGTATGGCTTTGGAGTGCTACATCATGAAGACGCTCCCCTTTGGGGGAGCGGCCAGCGTCCCGTCCTTCTTGCGATGCAGTTCCCTTATCCACGCCTTGGGGTGCCGATTGGGGCTTTGCTGGTCGAACTACTTCGACGACTTCCCGGTGATATCGCACTCCCTGTGCGCGTCATCGACCATGGCCTGCATGGTGGGTTTTCTAAAGTTGTTGGGGTTCGATCACGCTAAGGAAAAACTACTCCCCTTTGATGTGAAGGCGGAAGTTCTCGGCGTCCAGGTAGACTTGACTGGGGCTCCTAAAGGGGTAATCCAGGTTAAGAATAAGGATAGCCGGGTTGCTGAGTTGTTGCCAGTGCTTGAGGCGGCGTGCCGCGACAAGAAAGTCATCCCGGCCCACCTGCCATCTTTCGTCGGCAAACTCAAGTATGCCGATGCTCAGATTTGGGGGAGAGCGGGGCGTTTGGCGTTGCATGATGTTAGAGCTTTGGCGCACACTTCCAAAGTACCTGTGAGCCTGGACCCCAGTGGTCTAGCGGCTTTGAACCTTCTGAAGGAACGTTTCATGCGGGGTAGGCCTCGCACTTTACTTGCCTCCCGAGGGGAACTTCCGTTCCTCATGTTCACTGATGGCGCTCTTGAAGAGGGGCAAGCCAAGCTTGGTCTCCCGCCTGCCACCATAGGAGGCTTGCTCTTGTGGCCCGGGCGTAGTCAGCGGGCTGAGTATTTTGGATGTGCTGTTCCTGAGGCAGTGCTGGAAATGTGGCGCGCGGATGGGAAGTCACATGTCATCGGCCTAGTGGAGCTCTATGCCGTAGTGGTGGGCATCCGCACCTGGAAGTCGTACTTCGAGGGAAGGAGGTTGCTAACGTTCGTCGACAACTATGCTGCGCTCGATGTTGCTATCAAAGGATCCGCGTCTGTCAAGCAGTGGCGCGATTTGTTGTTGCTACTTGAGTGCCCCGATGAAACGTCCCCCACGCTCATGTGGCATGCAAGGGTACCTTCGAAGTCGAACCCGTCGGATGGGCCCAGCCGGGGTGACACGTCCCTGATGGAATCCTTCAACGCCAAGCGTGTCACGCCTGTATGTCCCGTGACACAGGTGCAGCTGCGGAACTTGTAACCAGCCAGATGTGTGCTGAAGCAGACCGGGGAACTTGACCAAATGTGGTCGGCGGGATGTGCCCGCGTTGTGCAATGTGCACGTAGTGTTCAACTTGATATGCATCCCCAGTTTGCCAAGAGAGGAAAAGAGCGCCGCTGATTGTGAGACCTATATTGTCAAGTGGAATGAATCGTGCATGTATAATTGCAATTGATGCTTTCAAGAATTTTGGGGATATTTGATAAGCATATCTGAGCGCGTGCGCTCCGTTGGTTTATCAAGCCCCCAAAACAGCTTTAAAATTTAAAGCGTTCTTGGAAGCCTTTTTCACGGTCGTGATAATGTGGTCCTTAAATTTTGAAAAGACTGCAGTGATTTCATGTTCCTAAATTGTGTTGACACGGAATGTTCCGAAACCGGAGCCCTGTGTATAGCATGTTTCCGACATGTTGCATTCGTGCTTTATTTTCCATGGAAGCACATGAGCAAGTTTTTATTGTATTGCTTGTTGTGAATTTTCACTGACTTGTCTGATGAGTGACATGGTTCAAGTCGGGCTCCTGCAGAGCTCAGAGTGAAAATTTTTCCCACCCACCCAACCCCAGGAGGGAACTTGACCAAATGTGGTCGGCGGGGGGAACTTGACCAAATGTGGTCGGCGGGATGTGCCCGCATTGTGCAATGTGCACGTAGTGTTCAACTTGATATGCATCCCCAGTTTGCCAAGAGAGGAAAAGAGCGCCGCTGATTGTGAGACCTATATTGTCAAGTGGAATGAATCGTGCATGTATAATTGCAATTGATGCTTTCAAGAATTTTGGGGATATTTGATAACGTTCGTTTGTCCCGTAGCCAGTGTCTTGCAAGCAGGCCTAGAGGTTCGGTCCAAGGTCGAAGCAGAAGCCGTAGAAGCCTTAAAGCCCAGACCTTAAGGAAACTCCCCAAACCCCCGCCGCAGCGGTTCAAGTGTGTTGTAGAGCCTAGGGTAGGTAGTGCCTCCCCGCGTTCGTGCCTGTGCACTGCGCCCCGCTGCGGGTCGCGACCAGACCGCGCGGGAGCGACCAATCGGTCGCCCGGACCTTCGTGGTCAACCACAAGGCCCCGCTGCGGGCCGTGCCCTGGCCGCGCGGGAGCGGCTGCCTACCACTACTGCACACCGGCCCCTTGCAGCGGGCCGTGTCCTGGCCGCTCAAGGGCGCGTCAGGTTTTCCTCGCCCGTCGGAGGTCCAGCAAAGCCGCGGGCCTCAGTGCCGCGATGGGTGGAGGAGGATCGAAGGGCAGGGGCAAGAGCAAGAGCCCAGGGCCTAAGGGCCGAAAGGGAACGCCCTCGATCGACGACGTGCAGCGCCTGCTAGTCCGATGCATGCGGCACGGCGAAGGTGGCTGCAGAGGCCGGTTCGGTCCGGGCGGCCTCTACCCGGTTGATGAGTTGATCGAACAACTCGGCATCACCATCAACCAGTACAACCAGGCGGTCGCGCACGACGCCAACCAGCGGAAACCGAGGTTGGACACCTCGCACGCTGGTTTCCTTCGTGCCTTCCAAGGCCACTCTGCCGATTGCGGCCATCCGATGGGGTTCATGATGGAGGGCCCAAGCGAGACGGCCATCGACGACCTCATACATCAGTATGGCCCGGCTATGTGGCACGGCACGGACCTGCATGTCGTGCCAAGCCTGATTCAGAACGGCTTGATCCCCGGCGGCGGGCCGGGAGGCCGCCTCGGGGTGCACTACGTCCTGGGACACTGCCCCACGCAGTGGGAGGACGGAAGGTGCGGGTTCCGCCGCGGATCGACTTGCATAGTCGAGGTCCGACTGGCGGTCCTGCGGGACGCCGGAGTGCCCATCTATGCTGGAGCGGATGGGGTGGCCCTCACTGGCCAGATTAGAGCCACCGGCATTTCCCGCATCTGGGCACTCCCGAAGGGCTCGCCTGTCTACTCAGTCTTGATAGCTGAGTTGGAAGTGGATCGGTTGGTCCAGCATGTCGACCTAAAGAGTTTAGGCGACACCAGTGCGGGCCCCTACCCGCCATTGGGGCGAGGACCGAAACTGGGCACGGTCCAAGCGTCCCAAGCTGCTGCGGCCAGCAGTGGCGCGGCGAGCTCCTCGACGGTTGTGCTGGCCCCTGCGGGCCGTGTCATGGCCGCGGGGGCCGCCCAACCTGTTACCCCTCCGAAGGCCGCGCCTAAGGCAAAAGGGCGTCCCTCAGGGACTCCTAGGACTTCGATCGTTCCAGCGAAGCCCAAGGTGTACCCTAGGCGCAACATCCCTGCCCCCAATGTCCTCGAGGCCGAAGACTCGCTCGAGGAAGAGGCAGCCCAGGAGGCTGCAGGTGTCGAGGAAGATAGTTCCAGCTCGGATCTTCCCGACACGCGGGCGCCTCAGCCGCGGTCAAGGTGAAGGAGGACGAGGAGCCCGCTAGTGGGGCCCAGGCCGAGAGCACAGAGGAAGGAGTCCTCGTGCTCGGCCAGTCGGTGGTCACCAGCGCGAAGGAGTACCTCGCGCGGTCCGAAGCTCTTCTGAGAGCGCAGAAGCTCCAGTCGAAAATACTGGAGGTTGCGGGAACTGCGATGGTGAAGCTGGAGAAGATCACCAAGCGTGAGGAGTCCCTCAAAACACTGCGCCGAGAGGGAGAGAGTCGGGCGGCCGGGGAAGGCGCCGACGGGGAAGAGGTGTCTGACGATGGTCAGGACGCCCCCGGGGTTGCGGGGTCGAGCAGTTCCGCCAGGCCTGCAGGAGGCGGGACCGCCCAGTCCGCCCCGGCCCCAGAGGAGCCTCGCCCCAATGCTGACGGCCACTACGGATGTTCGGCTCCGGGATGCGGGCTGGCCTTTGAGTCGCTGGTGCAGTACCACTTGCATCAGGCGGCCTGCCATGGCGCCTCTCTTCCGCCCAACCTGGGGATCAGCCCCTCCGCACCTCTTGACCCTTTTCGTCAAGACTGGCGGGGACGGTTGTTCCGCCGAGGAAAGGACGGTGAGTATGGGGAGGTGCCCATGCTCCGAGTGATTCGGTACCACAAAGCCAACGGGTACGATCACTCGAAGGTCCCGCTCCTGAAGCGAGGGGACCGAATCCAGCTTGAGGATGGATCGCACCACATTTATGGTGGTAGCCGTCCGCCGGATTGGCTTCGCGATGACCCCGAGCTGGACCCCCCTCCAGAGAGCAGCAGTGGAGGGTCCACGCCCAAGAGCGAGCCCAAAGAGGAGGCCGAGCCGAGACCTCCGCGGGAGGCCGCTCCGCGCGGGCGGGCCCTCGAGCCGCCGAAGGGGCGACGTCCAGCGACGCCTGGCCGAGCGTCGCTCCAAGCGAGATTACTCGCCGGACCTGGTGACGCCTCTTGACGATCTCCATGCCAAGGAGATCGACTCCTTCTTCGCGGGCGACCCAGCCGCGGATAGCCTTGACGTCATTTTGATGCGCGCCGAGGTTCGCACTGAGTCCCACCTCAAAGTTGGCCGGGAGGAGGAAGAGCCCCTGGTCAAGGAGGAACAGGAGGAGGAGACAGAGGTTGTCAAAGACGAGGAGGTCTCGGTTGAGATGGAGGAGGGCACCGCGGATGAGGCGGACGAAGTCGCCCTCCCAGCCAACCGAGCCTACGTCGAAGGCCGCTTTTACCCCTACGGCAGCTGGCGGTGCTTCTTCTGCGAAGCCATTAACCCGGTCACCGAGGACCAGTGCCTCACCACGCACGCGGGCGGCCCGAACGCGGGCGCCCCGTGCGACGGCCGATGGATCAATGGGATCGACATCGGGTGGTGGGAGGTGGATCCCCAAACCGCGCCGGAGCAATGGCGGCGGAGGTTTTCTGCCGAAGAGCTTGAAGAACAACAAGCGCGGGCAGATGCCGCGAGGCTCCTCAGCGATGAGGAACTCGCTGAAGCCCTCCAGGCGGCCGAGGAGGCGCAGGCGGCCGAGCGCGCCAAGAAGCGGGAGCGGCGCCAGGCGGAGAAGGCGGAGCGCGATGATCACATCAGCGAGGCGCTCCGCATAGCAGGGTGGCAGTGCCCTAACTGCTATGAATGGAACCTTTCATTCAGGCAGCTGTGCTTTCGGTGCAGCACGCCTCTCCGCTTGGCAGAGGTCGTTTCCCGCGGGATCCCGGATCCGCGGCGCGGCGAAGAAAGGGACTCGGGCTCCGAAAGCAGCCAGGACGAGCTGGAGTACGAGATCCTTCTGGCCAACCGCGCGATGGACCAGGAAACCATCCAGCCTCTTCTTAGAAGTAAACACAAGAAGAGGGGCGGCAAGAGACGTCGCGAAGAGGCGACGTACGGGAAGGGCCGCGACCCGTGGAGTGCTTGGGCAGACGCCCGTGGCAAGGGCCAGGGCAAGCCGAAGGGCAGAGGCAAGTCCGATGCCAAGGGCAAGCCCAAGGGGACCGCGCTCCAACCCCGCCCAAGCACAAGTTGGGTCCCAGCTTTCCCGTGCGGGTCGGCCCGGCCGCCGCCGAGTGTTCCGCTTCCGCCGCGGACCCCCTTCTTCCTGGGTCGCGGGCTCCTCAATCGGTTGATGCACGCCCTCAACGGGAACGTCAACGGCTGGTGGGGCCTGGCGGCTGCAGCGTCGGCGCCGATTGCCTTGCAGTTGCACCGCGGGGTTGTGCAGGTTGTCGAGGACTCCATGCACGCGGTTGCAACGGTTTCGGCCGACGTTGTCGAGGAAATCGGCCATGGGGCCAGGCGGACCGTGTGGGTCGCCGGAACAGCCATCACTCTGGTAGTAGTGATTTTGTGCGGCGCTGTTCTGTGGTACGTGAGTCGTGCCGTTGCCGATCGCATTGCGCATATGCGACATGGCAACACCGCGGCCCCTGAGGCGCGGCTGTCTCAGCTCCTTGGCTCTGAAGCGACGTTTGAGGTCGTGAGCTCCAAGAAAGGAGTGACCCATAAGGTTTGGGTGCACCTCAAGGAGGAGACAGCTGCCTGTGGCTGTCGTGCTTACCTGGCAGAAGGACGCTGCGGGCATTGCGATGCCGCAATGGACACCGCTCGTTCCTTAGGGTTTTTGCACGCGGCCCAGCGAGGCGCGGGTCCTGCGCTCACAGACTCCATTCGGAGTACCGCCTCCGAAACCCTGGCTAAGGGTAAGGTTGTGTTGGGTTTGGGAAACAGTGAAGGATGTTTCTCCCAACTGGCGGCCAAGAGCCGCGGGCTCTCCTGCTTTCAGGGGCTCGCGGGTCGTGACCTGGCCGCGGCCCCAGCAGATGGAGCGAGCGCGGCCCACGCACAGTCCGGCTCCGTGCAACGTGCCGCCACTGCCATTGTGGCGCGTACGCCAGGCCGGAGGAACAAGGGCCCAGCCCCCGCTAGGAGTTCTCCAGTCAAAGAAGCGGAATTCCTTGCGGGCGGGCCATGCGTTCAGGCCGCCCAGACGCTGCTTGGGTCTGGAGCAGCAGAGGATGTGCATCCTGCATCGAGGCAATCGAAGCGTCGCTTGGCAAGGGCGCCAGCGTTCGGATTGTCGCCGACATGGGACAATGCCACCGCACCAAGCTTCAATGGCAAGCGTTGAAACGCTTGGCGGCCGCAGGTGCAGAGGTGAAGGTGGGTTGTGGCACATCCGTGCGCGACGCCTATGCTCGCGACGGCCGCGGGGCTAAGGTAGGCACCGGGATCCAAGGGCTGCACCATGCCAAAGCCCTTTGCCTACTGCGGCCGGATGGCGCGGTGGTGCTGATTGGGAGCCTCAATTTTACCACAAGCAGCAAGGCCAATGCGGAGGCGGGGCTTAAGCTTGAGGTCCCCAAGACGCACTCAGTCGTGCAGTCCTACATCGAGGATTTCCAGAGGGTGTCGGCTGAGGCATTCTCCCTCGATGAGGCGGCCGTGAAGCGCCCTCAGTTGGAGCGAGCCAGTAGCTCCAACGTTGCTGGCAACGTCACTCGTGCCCCCAACACTGCTCCACAGGGTATCGAGTAGGCTGCGGCCAGTCGGCGCGGCGTGGAAGGGGCTTCCACGCGATTTCTCAGGCATCACAGCGCGGCACGCTGTCGAGCCTCTTTTGGTTGTGTTTTGCTTGCGGGCGAAGAGCCGCGGCAGGGGTTTTCCCTGCCCATTTTGCCTACCCGCACTTTTCTTCCCAGCCCGTTGCGGCTGCTGCGGACCGTGTCCTGGTCGCGGCAGTGCGCTCGCCGAAGCGCGTGCGAGCTGCACTGCCTGCGGCACAAGCAATGTGCGCGGCTCTCGCTGAGTCCGGTAGCCCGTAGGGTAGTTCTGGATAGGTGAGTAGCCGTAGCCGTAGCTTAGGGCCGGTAGTGTGTACAGTGTACCATTTGTACCATAGCTTTGCACTAGCAGCATAAAGACCTGCCCAGTACTCTGGAGCCTCGCCTGCCTGCATAAAGGTGAGCGCTCGCGACTTGGGGTGGTTTAGGGTCGTTGAGGGCTGCTGTCGTCGTGCGTCCGTTTGGTAGTGCGGGCTGCCGCCCAAGCCGCATGCCAATGCTCATGATGTGCGGGCTCTACCAGAGTCGCACGCGACACCCTCGCCCTACCCCATTTGCCGCGTTGCTGAAGTGCTTGACGCACTATGAGCTCTTGGTGAGCCGGAAGCCTCGGCTGAGGGGCGAATGTGAGCAGGTCAAAGCATGCATGGAGTGCTTGCTTGGTGCTAGTGCAGCTTGTGGTTTTCCCTTGCATGTGTAGTTTTGCAATTCGTAACAATGCCAATGTTTTGGCTCAAGTACCGAGCTTGTGCCTTTTGAGCACGGTAGTGTCGTACAGTAGCTCTTAGGTTGCTGTGCGGTCCGACCGGACGCACTCAGGCGTAGCTGCACAAGTGCTTGAACTCGCGAAGTCGTAAAACAGCGTGACCGGGCTGTGATTGCATTGGCTTAGTGCAAGTCCAGTGCTGGTCGACTTCACAAGTAGTAGTAGTAGTAGTAGTAGTAGTAGTAGTAGTAGTAGTAGTAGTAGTAGTAGTAGTAGTAGTAGTAGTAGTAGTAGTAGTAGTAGTAGTAGTAGTAGTAGTAGTAGTAGTAGTAGTAGTAGTAGTAGTAGTAGTAGTAGTAGTAGTAGTAGTAGTAGTAGTAGTAGTAGTAGTAGTAGTAGTAGTAGTAGTAGTAGTAGTAGTAGTAGTAGTAGTAGTAGTAGTAGTAGTAGTAGTAGTAGTAGTAGTAGTAGTAGTAGTAGTAGTAGTAGTAGTAGTAGTAGTAGTAGTAGTAGTAGTAGTAGTAGTAGTAGTAGTAGTAGTAGTAGTAGTAGTAGTAGTAGTAGTAGTAGTAGGTAGCTAATAATCATAAAATAATCGCGACCCCCCCCCCCCCCCCCTTCAAAAAAAAAAATAATAATCGCCCCCCCTCCCCCCCCTGGGGAAGCCCGCAGTAGAAGAGAGGTTACAAATAATAACCCCCCCCCCCGCCCCGCTTTAAAAAATTCTTCGCGTGTGCCCTCTCCTACTCCTCCCCCTTCTGCACCCTGGCCAGGCAAGCGCAAATGGGATGACCCCAAGGGGGTGAGAAGGGCGATAAAGGGAGAGGTAGGGGTAAGGGCAAGTCGTCTAAAGGTGAGGGTCGCAAGGAGTTTACGGTGCCCGAAGGCTGTGTGAGCCGCGTGAACGACAAGCCTGTATGTTTTGCCTTTAATCAAGGAAGGTGCCGCTTTCGAGTCAACTCCAAGAACCGTTGCGGCCGTGGTTTCCACATCTGTTGGAGAGCCGGGTGTGGTGGCGACCACCCTGGCCATCTGTGCACCAAGGGATCTTGACTCCGGGCGGGGGGCTCCATCCTGCTCCCGGAGCCTGCGCCGCTCTCTCCGCATTGTGTCACGCCCGTGCCTTTTGAGGCCAACTCCGTTGGTTTAGGTCCCGAAGCCCTTGCCGAGCAACTGCTTCGCAAGCCAACCTTGGCGGCCCTTGATGTTTTGAGAGTTTTCGACTTGTTGCCCAGGAATCCATCTAAACGAGATGCCTTCCATCACCGGAGCTTTGGTTGCGGTGCCTGGGTGTTCGGGTTCCAGATCGGAATTCGTACTGACACTAAGTCTTTTCCAAAGAGCGCCGCTCTCTTTTGCTATTCACCAAGTGAATCCTCATCACACCTTTTCCAGCTTAGTCTTGCTTGATGATGTTCAAAGCCCGCTTCATGTGGACTGCAATAACGACCGCTCCTCCTGGAATCTTGTCATGCCCTTGACCCGGTTTCGCAATGGCCAAATCTGGGAAGAATGCGAAGGCGGGGCTGACCGCTTTGAAGACGCTTCTGGCACTTTCTGGGGGCGTCTGCATGAGGTATCCGCAGAGCCAGTCTTGCTTCATGCCGCAGTGAACCGCCATGCTGTTTTGCCTTGGCAGGGCCGCAGGGTTGTGTTGATTGCCTTCACCCCCAGGGATAGTCCTAAGCTTCCCCCTCCCGACCGTGACTGGCTACTTGGCTTTCGCCTACCCTCCCCGTCCGCCTTGCCCATCCCTGGCCCACCCAAGCTCTTTCTCGAGGTGTTTTCCGGCTCTGCAAACCTGGCTTGAGCCGCCCAGAGGCTCGGGTTCACGGCCGTTGCCGTTGACAACTGCCCCCGGCGCCCTCAGGTTCCCACGGTTCGCCTTGACCTTGCTTCCAGTCTGGGCCGCGATGCCTTGTTTCGCTTGTTGAGTGACAAAAAGCCTGCCGCGGTGCATCTGGGCCCCCCTTGTGGCACCTCTTCTCGGGCCCGTGAGCGGCCCTTGCCGGCAAAGTTACGAGCCCTCGGCCTCCGTGACCCTCGGCCGCTTCGGAGCGCCGACTTTCCCCTCGGCTTGCCTCACATTGACCCTGCAAGCGATGATGGTTTGCGCCTGGCCGCCGCCAATCGTCTTTATGACCTGGTCTTTCATGTCCTGCTTTGGTGCGCTGAGCACGACTGTGTCTTCACTCTCGAAAACCCCACGAACTCGTGGTTCTGGAGTGTGCTGGCCTTGAAGGTCCGCCAGCACGCCTCGCCCAAGGTCCGCCGCTGGTTCAATGACTTGCATGAGATCATCTTCGACGCTTGTGAGCACGGTGGTGCTCGCCCAAAGTCCACCAAGCTGCTCAGCAATCGGGATGCCTTTGGCTGCCTTCGTGCCCGCTGCAGCGGCCGTCATGTGCATGAACCTTGGGGCGTCAGCTGGCGCGCTGGAGGTTGGGTTTGGTCCACTCATCTCGAGGCCCAGTATCCTGTTGTGTTGGCTGCTCGATGGGCCGCCTGCTTTGCGTCTGCTTGCGACGTTTCCCCTGGCCAGCCGGAAGCCCCCGACCCTCGTTTGCAGTCTCTGTCCGCCGTGGGTCGCCAAACCCGTAAGCATAAGCCCTTGGTTTCCGAATACAAGTTCGTGCGCATCATGCCGCGCGGCCAAATTCCCTCCTCCGGTTGCAAGGTCCTCGGCGCGCCTCCCGTGCAAGGGGGTGATTCGGGGGAGGCCGCCGAAGTTCTTCCTGAAACTTCTCCAGACAGTGAGGGGCTTGGGCTGGATAGGGGTGAGGATTGCCAGGTTGGTTTCTACAGAGATCCTAGTGAGTGGTTCCAGGCTGCCAAGAAAGTGTGCCACCCTCTTGACTCCGAGAACGAACTCCCAAAGGAGCTGAAGGCTTCCCTTGAGGCCAACATGGTTGCTGATCGCCGGGCCCTTTTTCTTCGTCGAAAACTCGCACTGATGAAGGCAGAGATCCTTGCCAAAAAGTTGGAACAAGACGAGAGCAAGCTTCACTTAGGTATGCCATCGTGGATGCAGACTGTGATGCAAGGCAAGAGGATCTTACTTCTGGAGTCATTGTTGAGACAGCACAACTTTGACGACATGGAGGCGATCGAGCTTCTAAAGTCGGGTGTGAGGTTGTCGGGTGTGTCCGAATGCCCTGCGGCCTTTGATGTCAAAGTGAAATCTGCTACGTCTACCGAAGCGGAGCTCCGTCAAGTGGCTCCCTTGAAACGAGCAGCGTTACTTCTGGAAAATCGTGTCTCCGACCCCGAGCTCGAACGCGATTTGCTGAAGGTGACTATGGACGAGGCAAAGGCTGGATGGCTTCAGGGGCCTTTCAGCAGTGAAAAGGAAGTTTCAGAGCACTTGGGGAGGTCGGATTGGAGTTTGATGCGAAGATTCGGCGTTCGACAAGGAGGCAAACTGAGGCCGATTGACGATGCCTGCGATTCCGACTTGAACAGCACTTTCACCAGCACCATGAAGCTAAAGTTACAGGACGGTGACTTTTGCATCTCTTTGGCTATGGAAATTGCAAAGCGCGTCGTGGGAAAGCCGGGAGTCGTACCTAGAGAGTGGAGTGGCCGATGCCTTGATCTAAGTGGTGCTTACAAACAGATGGCAGTTTGTGAGCAACATCGGAGCTTGTGTGTTCTGCTTCTGCGTGATGCCGACGGCCACCCAATCTTTTTCATTTCTTCAGCATTGGTTTTTGGGGCTTCAGCTTCAGTCTATGCCTTCTTAAGAATAGCTCGGGCCTTGAGCTTCTTAATGAACGTCGTGCTGGAGATCCCTCATGCAAACTTCTTCGACGACTATCCAATCCTTGTGCCTTCGGAAGATGCTGAACAGGTGGGCCTCTTATGCACGAAGTTCCTGCACTTGTTGGGTTGGAAACATGCCGAAATTGGTGAGGGTCACAAAGGCCTCCCCTTTGCGAAATCCTTTGACGTGCTGGGCTTGCATCTCGACGTCTCTTGCATATCTTCAGGGATTTTGACAGTGGCTAACAAGCTCGGCCGGGTTGATCGACTCCTTGAGCGCCTTCGAGAGATCCAGGAGTCGGCAGTCCTCAGCCGCCACGAGGGCCAGGTCCTTCTGGGCCTCCTGCGGTACGCGGCTGGGTTCTTCGGAGGCAGAACTTTACGTTATGTCTGTGAGGACTTGAACGCCATAGTGCATCATGGACATCACCCTTCCCCTGTTGCGGTTAAGATGCTTTGTCGACGCGCCATAACTGCATTGGAATCGTCTAAGCCCCTCCAGCTCAAAGCAGACATGCCGAGTTCTCCGGTGCATCTCTTTACAGATGGCAGCTGGGAAAAAGGTGTGGCCGGAGTTGGGGCTGTGTTTTTCGACTCACACGATGGATCTGCAGAAGTTTATGGAGGCGAGATGCCAAAGGACATGGTCGAGTCGCTTCAACAGACAGACGGTGATCACTTGATTGGACAAATCGAAACTTACGCTGTCGTGGCCATGCGGATACACCTGGCTCATCGTTTTTCAGGACGCCGGGTGATCATTTGGACAGACAATGAAGGTTGTCGATTTGGGCTCATAAAAGGCCGTTCAAAATCCCACACGATGGACACGTTGATCAGGAGCTTCGCTGCTGCCGAGGATGCCAATCCAAGTCATACCTGGATATGTCGTGTGCCGAGTTACTCGAACATCGCCGATGGGCCTTCTCGGGGAAAGCCTGAGGAGGCTCTGAGAATTTCGGGAGCTGCTGCGTGTCAGTCTTTTCCATGGATTCGGCAAGCATTCGAACTTACCTGATAGCTCTCTTAAAAAGGGGGTATTTCGGGAGAGCAGGAAATCGCGAAACCAGATCGCATCCTGTGCATGCTTGCCCCACGACTGAAGAAAAAGCGCGTCAGTGTAACCGAATGAGTCTTCAACACATATATGTGATTGAGTTTCACATGTGTACATAGAAGATGGAATTACTTTGAGATTTCAGAAGATCTTTTCGCTAAAGCTTATTCCAATCATGAGGAATAAATTGTACACAGATTGCGTTCTATATCTTTTTCTATAAAACCCCAACTTTTGTGAGAGGGAAAATTTCAGCTTGCCTGACATTTCTCTCTCAAACTAAAGTTGTAGCGCTCTACCTTCGAGCGCGGGGTTTTAGAGTTCTTTTGTGACCTTTGGGAGTTGCAAAAATTATTTCAAGTTTTCAAAGAATTTTCCTCAGCATCTTGAACGACATTTTCAACTGTGTGACTTGCAGCATGCTTGAATCAACAGTTGGCCGCATTCATGTGAACAGCTGCTCAAGCTCGGGCTGAGAGAAAATTTTTGTCCCTCCCACCCACCCGTCTCAGTGTTGGGTCTGTCTGGGGGGTATTTCGGGAGAGCAGGAAATCGCGAAACCAGATCGCATCCTGTGCATGCTTGCCCCACGACTGAAGAAAAAGCGCGTCAGTGTAACCGAATGAGTCTTCAACACATATATGTGATTGAGTTTCACATGTGTACATAGAAGATGGAATTACTTTGAGATTTCAGAAGATCTTTTCGCTAAAGCTTATTCCAATCATGAGGAATAAATTGTACACAGATTGCGTTCTATATCTTTTTCTATAAAACCCCAACTTTTGTGAGAGAGACCCTTCCTGCCAGCAGTGCTACTGCTGCTACCGGTGGCACATTTAACTGCAGCTCAGTAATCGTACCCTGCCCCTGTTTGTCATTATCAGGCGAGCCCAAGACCACGGGTAGGCCTTCTGCTCGCGAAGGCGGTGCATACTGGTGTGCGTCAAAAGCCAGCAGGAGTTCTCCCAGCAGGAGGGTCTCCGTAGCAGGCCATAGCCGGAAACTTCGCTTTAAACACCCGGACGTCAGAAACAGCAAAGAAGAGGTCTGCGATGTGTTGTGCGGTGGTCAGAAAGCCATAGCCAATTATGGATTCGTGTAGGTTGGCGAAAGCTGCGGCGCGGTGCAGCCAAGGAGTTTGGGGAGGTCGAGGAATTCGAGCGCTCTCGCCATACCTTGAGGCACACCGAAGTGAGATTTGCAAATACGCTGCTGGGAATGTGTCTGGCAGGTGGAGCAATTGATTTGCCACCTTCAGAAGGTGTTCTGGATTAAAGAAGCTCCGATAAATCCCGTAGCAACTGCTCATACGCTCGGTACGCCTGCAACTGCTGCTCATAAGTGGTTAGATGGGAGGAATCCTTCAGGGCCAGGAAGGGCCGCGGCTTCACAGTACGCCCCGGCGTTAATCCATCCGCCTGCCACAGTAAGCCGCAGGCGGACTGGTAAGTTCTGCTTTCCACTCCTCTAGGTTGGTCGCCGCGGCATCAACCGGTTGTGCCAGCCGCGGAGGTGGCAGGATGTCCGACTTCCGCAGCCCCCTTTGGCTCAAGCCCGTAGCCCCTTTGGCTCAAGGCCGCGTCTGCTCGAGGTGGTTAAGCCACCAGGAAAGCCGTAGGAGGGGTGGGAGTCCGTAGCTAAAGGTTTGGCTTTGCTGGGAACCCGACTCGTAGGCAGCGGCCCCCTCTGGGACAGCCCGGAGGCATAGGTGGTAGGTGTGCTTGGTTCTGTGTTTGCTTGGTAGCTGGGGCTCTCAGCACTGTGCAGTTCCTTGCCAGCGCCCGCTTGCAAGAAGAATCCATTGTACATCTCTGGATTGCACTTAGTGAAGACATTGCAAGCTGCTTTGCAACCTGTTTTGCAACCACTTTTGCCAGAAGCTTTGAGACATTAACTGCGCCCGCAGTTGATCACTAGGTTGCTAAGTTAGTCAAGGCTCGTTTGCCTGTATAACTGTTGGGAACGCCCGTTTCCAACCATAGCTTTCTTAGTCTAACTGTTGGGAACGCCCGTTTCCAACCTAGTTTCTTAGTCTTTCTGTTGGCGGGGAATTTTTGATTTTCCAGTTTGGGAGCCCTTGTTCGGAGCCGGCTTTGTGGTGCATGTGAAGACACGAGCATGTTTTTGCCGCTGCATGAGTTTTGAACTTGTAGTTGTACAGACCTGCTGGCTCCCGTGCTGTTGCAAGAAAAGCTCCGGCTTTCTTACGACTTGCCTCTGCAAACGCAATAACAAGCATTATTCTGTAACTCAAGTCCTTTCGATCCTCTGTTGGATAGCTCCGGCGTAAGAGCAGTTGGTCGTTTGGTATTTGGATTAGTTAGGCCCCCTGGGCCAGCTTGAATTCAGTTCTGTGTGAGACCAATGTTTACCTTTTGAACACCGTGCATCATTCTCGACTGGCCTAAACTGCACTCGTCAGGCCCACCCGGCCGAGAGCACTAAATGTTGCTGGTGTTGATTTGCCGTCGTGGACGGGGAAGGTGGGGGTTTGTTAGTTTGTGCGCTTCCCTTGGTTAGTAAGAGCGAGAACGCCAAGGAAGTGCTTTGCGCATTGCGCTGGCCTTTGTCTGCTAGTAAGAGCGAGAACGCAGCAAAGGTTTAGGCCTTCGATGCATCCAGTTCGCGTGCGGTGGCTGTGCTGCTTGCTGTGTGGCTATACCAGCCACTGCATGCGTGAGGGCTGTCACTGTGTGGCTTACACCAGCCCTTTGCCTGTTGATGCGAATAACTGCCCTACACCCAGCAGCAAGCCTGCCTCTCCCACCCGTGCAGCGTATCAACTCTTTGCAACAGTGGAGTGCGCTTAGTACAATTGCCACGCCCCCTAGCTTGCACGAGCCTTGCCGCCAGGTGCCCGCACATGCACAGGCTCGAGGTGCACAGGCCCGTCCGGGTCAGGCGTGGCTATAGGTGCCCGCACATGCACAGGCTCAAGGTGCACAGGCCCTTCCGGGTCAGGCGTGCTTGCAGGTGCCAGCAAATGCACAGGCTCAAGGTGCACAGGCCCTTCCGCGTCAGCGTGCTTGCAGGTGCCCGCGCAGGCTCAAGGTGCACAGGCCCCTCCGGGTCAGGCGTGCTTGCAGGTGCCTGCAAATGCACAGGAGGTGCACAGGCCCTTCCGGGTCAGGCGTGCTTGCATGCAGGTGCCCGCACATGCACAGGCTCAAGCTGCACAGGCCCTTCCGGGTCAGGCGTGCTTGCAGGTGCCCGCGCATGCACAGGCTCAAGGTGCACAGGCTCGAGGTGCCCAGGTCCATGCCCAGGTCCTGTCGGGCACTTTCCCCTAGCGTGCCAGGCGGGTTGGGGTGCAGCCTTAATACTGTCGTTTTGCACACACTGCGCAAGCCCCATGCGTCTGTGTGAGTCGCAACTCATGCGTCTGTGCGAGACGCAATTCTGCACGCTGTCCTGCGTTTTGGGTGTAGGAGGGCTCAGGATCGCGCTGTTGAGGTCTGCTGGCCGCCCCAAACCAAAGGCGATTAACAACCGAACGGCCTTGCCAGTCGGTGCAAGCGTGCTGGGTTAGCTGAGGTGTAGTGTTAAATTGTCCTTTAGTAGCATTCCCTTTCCTCAAAATGCTCCCTTACATCCACTTGCCTATTATGCACCTAGCGCTGCGGGGCTCCGCGAAGGCGTCTTGTTGATCAGCCTGGCGGGCTCGTCTGTGTGCAGCTCTGTGCGTGGTGGCAGTCAGCGGGTGTGCAGGAGTCTGCGTTTAGGGTTTTGGTTTGCTGCTTAGGTTTCTGGTCTGCCCCTCACCCTTGTGACAGTGCTAGTCGCAGCATAGGGCGGAGGCCTCGTCGTGTCAGTTATACCCGGCAGGGACACTCCGGTTTCTGTTGGAAAAGTGCCTGGAACAACCGGCAGGAACAAGCCTGTTCATGCTGGAGGGGTGCCTGGCGGGGGCACTCCTTGCCACAAGCGCGTCATCGTTGTAATCGGCCTGCAATCCGGCGTGGCCCTGTTAACAAACGCCATGGCTCACTCCAAAAATGCAGCATGTGCGATCGCAAGTTCAGGAAAAGAATCCAGGTTGGCCACAGCCCGCTGGATCCGCCGCGCCAAGGCATCTTCACCACGAACAACCGCTTCCCGTCCACGGCGGGCATGTCTGCCATGCTGCAGATGAAAGGCGGCACCTTCCTCCAAAGCGGCTTCAGCTGCGCCGACACTCATCTCTGCACATGCATCTGCTGCGTGCCAGGACTCCAAAAATGCAGCATGTGCGATCGCAACTTCAGGAAAAAAATCCAGGTTGGCCACAGCCCGCTGGATCCGCTGCGCCAAGGCATCTTCACCACGGACAACCGCTTCCCGTCCACGGCGGGCATGTCTGCCATGCTGCAGATGAAAGGCGGCACCTTCCTCCAAAGCGGCTTTTGCTGCGTCCAGAAGAACGTCTGCTGCGTGCCAGGACTCCAAAAATGCAGCATGTGCGATCGCAAGTTCAGGAAAAGAATCCAGGTTGGCCACAGCCCGCTGGATCCGCTGCGCCAAGGCATCTTCACCACGGACAACCGCTTCCCGTCCACGGCGGGCATGTCTGCCATGCTGCAGATGAAAGGCGGCACCTTCCTCCAAAGCGGCTTTTGCTGCGTCCAGAAGAACGTCTGCTGCGTGCCAGGACTCCAAAAATGCAGCATGCGCGATCGCAAGTTCAGGAAAAGAATCCAGGTTGGCCACAGCCTGCTGGATCCGCCGCGCCAAGGCATCTTCACCACGGACAACCGCTTCCCGTCCACGGCGGGCATGTCTGCCATGCTGCAGATGAAAGGCGGCACCTTCCTCCAAAGCGGCTTCAGCTGCGCCGACACTCGTGCGATCGCAAGTTCAGGAAAAGAATCCAGGTTGGCCACAGCCCGCTGGATCCGCTGCGCCAAGGCATCTTCACCACGGACAACCGCTTCCCGTCCACGGCGGGCATGTCTGCCATGCTGCAGATGAAAGGCGGCACCTTCCTCCAAAGCGGCTTCAGCTGCGCCGACACTCATCTCTGCACATGCATCTGCTGCGTGCCAGGACTCCAAAAATGCAGCATGTGCGATCGCAAGTTCAGGAAAAGAATCCAGGTTGGCCACAGCCCGCTGGATCCGCCGCGCCAAGGCATCTTCACCACGAACAACCGCTTCCCGTCCACGGCGGGCATGTCTGCCATGCTGCAGATGAAAGGCGGCACCTTCCTCCAAAGCGGCTTCAGCTGCGCCGACACTCATCTCTGCACATGCATCTGCTGCGTGCCAGGACTCCAAAAATGCAGCATGTGCGATCGCAACTTCAGGAAAAGAATCCAGGTTGGCCACAGCCCGCTGGATCCGCTGCGCCAAGGCATCTTCACCACGGACAACCGCTTCCCGTCCACGGCGGGCATGTCTGCCATGCTGCAGATGAAAGGCGGCACCTTCCTCCAAAGCAGAGAGCACGGCCAGGTCACGGCGACTGCTAGAAAGCGCTCCATCCAGCACGTCCGCGAATTCACGCGTCAGGCCTTCTCGGACTTCGGCGTCCAAAGATGGCCAAGACTTCCGAAGCATGCTGATCGCACGAGCCAACGTGTCCTCTCTCGCCAAAGTTCCATTTCTAGCCGGCAAACACTTGTGCAAAGCACGAAAATTGCGCAAGTCGGAAAGTATTTTGGAATGCTTCTCGCCTGCATCCCGTGCCTGCGAGATCAGCTTCCCGCAAGGCTGTTGTGCTGCTGGCTTTCGTAGCACAACGCCGGAATCACTAGGCTCCCGTCCTGACGCCGATACCTTTTTGGCGGAAAACTTGCCCATGCCGCGTACGTGCGGGGTCCACGCCGCCTGCACAAACTCCACCTCTGCTACTCGGCACAGAACCAAAATGAAACAGCTGCAGAGATGTCAACAGAGTCGCAGGTAGCAAGAGCAAAGTTCTAGTGCGTAGGCTCAAGCGAAGAAAAAAGCGCGCAGTAAGGCCCTCACGAACGCACAGGACCACAACAAGGCCCTAGGTGAGTCTGGAAAACATTTCGCAAGTAAATTCCGTCAACAATATTCTTGCCTCTGAAGAGCACGTTCTCGACCAGACACGCTTTGACGGAATCCCGCCTCGTCTGCGCAGCACGTTAAGTAACAAGATCGAGGCAGGGTCCCATTCAGGCCACGGCCACGCGACTCCTCGCGGCTTGTCCATGGTGGCCAAGGCATCCTCGCCATGGAGGCCGCCCCCTCTTTCACGGCCAGCCGAGCCCTACGCCAAAGTTCTGCGTGGACAGCCGAGCCGATATCCAGCTGCGAGATTTGCTTTCATGGCAAGAAGGCGCGACAGCGCACTAACTTCCACAAGCTCAGCTTCTGAGGCCCGGACAGCTTGCAGCCAACCATTGCACAGGGGGCGACAGCGCACAGACTGACTTCTACAAGCTCGGCTCAAACAACCGTTCTAAGGCCCGCGCAGCTTGCAGCCAACGATTGCACGGATTCAGAACGTTAAACCCGCGTCCGGCTGAAGCCCCCCTCCGTTCCGGAACGCCACGGCGGCGCGCGTCCTGTGGAGTTCCCCCTTAGCTTGACGGATTCGGAACGCCGCGGGCACGCCACCACGGCACGCGTTCCCCCTCAGCTTGACGGATTCGGAACGCCGAGGGCACGCCACCACGGCGCACGTCCTGTGGAGTTCCCCCTTAGCTTGACGCCGCGGGCACGCAGCCTTGTCGGATTCGGAACGCCACGGCACGCGTCCTGTGGAGTTCCCCCTTAGCTTGACGGATTCGCAATGCCGCGGGCACGCCACCGCGGCGCGCGTCCTGTGTAGTTCCCCCGCCACTCGGCGCGCGTCCTGTGGAGTTCCCCCTTAGCTTGTCGGATTCGGAACGCCGCGGGCACGTCACCACGGCACGCGTCCTGTGGAGTTCCCCCTTAGCTTGACGCATTCGGAACGCCGCGGGCACGCGACCACGGCACGCGTCCTGTGGAGTTCCCCCTTAGCTTGACGCATTCGGAACGCGGAGTTCCCCCTTAGCTTGACGGATTCGGAACGCCGCGGGCACGCCACCACGGCACGCGTCCTATGGAGTTCCCCCTTAGCTTGACGGATTCGGAACGCCGAGGGCACGCCACCATGGCGCACGTCCTGTGGAGTGCCCCCTTAGCTTGACGCATTCGGAACGCCGCGGGCACGCGGCCTTGTCGGATTCGGAACACCGCGGGCACGCCACCACGGCATCCGAACGCCGCGGGCGCGCGGCCTTGTCGGATTCGGAATGCCGCGGGCGCGCCACCACGGGACGCGTCCTGTGGAGTTCCCCCTTAGCTTGACGGATTTCGTCAACGCCGCGGGCACGCCACCACGGCGCGCGTCCTGTGGAGTTCCCCCGCCACTCGGCGCGCGTCCTGTGGAGTTCCCCCTTAGCTTGTCGGATTCGGAACGCCGCGGGCACGTCACCACGGCACGCGTCCTGTGGAGTTCCCCCTTAGCTTGACGCATTCGGAACGCCGAGGGCACGCCACCACGGCGCACGTCCTGTGGAGTTCCCCCTTAGCTTGTCGGATTCGGAACGCTGCGCGCACGCCACCACGGCACGCGTCCTGTGGAGTTCCCCCTTAGCTTGACGCATTCGGAACGCCGCGGGCACGCGACCACGGCACGCGTCCTGTGGAGTTCCCCCTTAGCTTGACGCATTCGGAACGCCGCGGGCACGCGACCACGGCGCGCGTCCTGTGGAATTCCCCCTTAGCTTGACGAATTCGGAACGCCTCGGGCACGCGCGTCCTGTGGACTTCCTCCTTAACAGCACGCATTACGCCGCTCGCGGACGCTTTGCGGACGCTTTGCGAACGCTTTGCGGACGCTTGCGAACGCTTTGCGGACACAGCGCAACGACGTTTGGTAACCACCCAGCCCAACTTTAAAACGGGAACCCTTCTGCGGAGCATTCGGGAAAAAACCAGCGAAGAAGACGATGCGTGCCTCGTGCTGGACAAGGAAGGATTGTGGAGAACCGCTTTGGAGTCGGCTGCGTTGGAAGAAGAAAACAAAGAAGAGCTTTTGAGCGAAGGGATCAATGAGGAGCTGCTGCAGAATGAGAAGATTAAAGAGCTTTTCATGAAGTTCCGTGAAGCGATGGAGAAGCCAACGAGCACCTTGCCGACAGGGTTCGGAAGCCAAGTGAAAAGCTGGGAAGAAATGGTTTCGGACGAAGTGCAGGACATGAAGGACAGCAAGACGATTTTCGAAGATGACCTGCAAGAAATGTATCTTGAAGTCTGCAGGAGAGGTAATGGCCCTCCTTGTCGAGACGGACCCAGCGTATGCGAGGTTGTTTAAGCCGAAGCAGAAGATCTCACTGCTGGAAATGATGAAAAAGAAGAAGGAAGGTGAAAGTGAGGTTGAAACGATGAAGGAAGAATCGAAGGGCAAAAAGGTGGTCAAGACGAAGGCAATGCCCAAGAAGCCACCTGCGTTTTTGCAGGCAAAGCACAAGGCAAGCGAAGAGCCAGTGGCCAAGAGGCAGAAGATGACTCAAGAAGAAGAAAAAAGGGAGACAAACCCAAAGTGGCTCATCAGGAAGGATGAAGGCTCAAGACGCCCGCAAGGATGTTTCTTTTGTGGCAACGATGACCACAAGGCGATGTACTGCCCAAAGATGGGAGACGAGGCAACGGCCTTGGGAGCAAAGATCCCATCAATGGATGAAAGAAAGGAGAAAAAGGCAGGATTGTTCTGCAAGTACTGCTTTCTGTTGCACCCCGGGAATCCCAAGCCGGATTTGGCCGGATGGGGAGCGCGCACTCACCAGAAGTGCTGGTACCGTGGAGATGGAGCACGGGAAGAAGCGAAGTTCTGGGGAAAGAAAGAGAAGGCAGGAAAGAAAGAAAACGAAGAAGAGATCGAGAAGATGGTGCAAGAGTAACAGGATGTTCAGTTTCCTACACGACACGTTTCACACCGCTGTGTATAGGCTCAAGACGCACCCCTCGTGGAAGTCGCGAGTGAGAAGAAAAGAGTGCTGATGAGAACCACTGGTTCTAGGAAGGTTGATTTTAGCCTTTAAGCATTTATGGTAGCGGAGCTGTTGGCAACGGCCAGCAGCTGAAGAAGCAGATCCAGGGAGAGAAGGTAAGCCCAGCCGAAGGGCTGGCAGCCAGCCAACGGGCTGGAAAGAAGAAAGAAAGGAAAGCAGGAGTTAAGGTTTATCAACTACGCCCTGCAAGAGAAGAAGTTCGTTTTCCGGTGGGCGTTATCACCGGAGGAAATTCGGAAAGAAGTCAACGGACAGCAAGAGTTAAGGCTCATCAACTACGCCTTTCTGAAGCCGAAGAAAACAGGAGTTAAGGTTCATTAACTACGCCCTGTTGAATCGGTAGAAGGAAGAAGGTAAAGAAGCAAGAGCCTTGAGTCTGGACGACTTGCCTAGATCGTCAGAGCAATGGCAGAACAGCAAAGAATGAACTTTGAGGCAATGTTGGCTGGCATTGGCCAGGCCACAGAAGCTTTAGGAAGAGTTGCGAGCCAAACAGCAGCTCAACAACAGCAGCTGACAGAAGCAATGCAGAGGCTTACTGAGGCAGCCGGCCAAGGTGCTGCCCAAGCTGCAAGAAACTCCCCAAGAAGTCTGGGAGGAGAAGGAGCGCCAAGGGCGCAACCCTCAGGTGTTCCGTTCGACACCGGAGGAAAGATCTTGAAGCCGCCAGAAGTGTTCAATCCGGCAACACTAGAAGAAGAAGTCTCTCAATGGAGTGACTGGAGTTTCGCCTTTAAGAACTTCCTAGCATTCATGGACTATGAATTCCTGGCAGACTTGAAGAAAGCCGAAGCATCAACGGATGCATTGGACATCAAAGATGATGTTGATGGATTTTATGCAGCGAGCGAAGGACGAAAGATAAGAGGAATGAAGCTGTATTCTGTTCTGAGCAGCTACTTGAAGAATCGTCCGTTGAAGGTATTGAGAAGCATCGACAACATGGATGGATTTGAAGTATGGAGGAGACTCACAATGGAGCTCGAACCATCCTCTAGATCTCGAAGTCTGGCAATGGCCCAAGCTTTGGTAGGATTCCCTGCAATGGCAAAGGGAGCTAGCCTGATGGATTATGTCCTTATGTTCGAGAAGCTGGTCAACGAGTACGAGAAGTTATCAGCAACGAAGTATGATGACAACTTAAAGATCGGAACGTTGTTGAAAGGCATCCCTCAGAATCTGAAGCAGCACATCATGGTAGGAATCAATGAGAAGACAAGTTACAACGATTTGAGAACGAAGCTGCTGCAGTACGAAAGAAGCAACCAAACGTGGTCTGCTGAGAACATCTTGGGATCACTGAGCGTTCAAACCCCCGGAGCAAGTTCAAGTTCCAAGGAATATCAAGGACCAATCCCAATGGAGATCGACCGGCTAAAGGGAAAAGGAAAGCATGACAAAGGAAAAGGAAAAGGAAAAGGAAAAGGAAAGTTCGAGAAAGGAAAAGGAAAAGGAAAAGGAAAAGGAAAAGACAGGAAAGGCGGAAAAGGAAGAGGTCGCGGCAAAGGCCGTGGCCAAGGACGAGGAAAGTCTGTGAGGCAAGTGGAGAATGGTGGCTACGGAAGTCAAGGAAATGGTTCAGGTGGAAAAGGATCAAGATCTGGAGTGGAATGCTACAAATGTGGAAGGTACGGTCATTTCGCGTCAGAATGTTGGGCACCAGCGAAAGGAGGAAAGGACTCAGGAAAAGGAGGAAAGTCAAAAGGAAAGATGCGACAAGTGCGCGAAGGTGAAGATGACTGGAGCCAAGATCACGAATGGTCAAGTGGCGTATGGACTGCACCATCACAGTCGAGCACTAGTTCACATCCAAGTCAGTATCGAAGTCAAGAGCAATCGCAAGTGCGAGTTGCGCAAGCTGCCAAAGGGAGTGAAGAAGTGAGAAGAATCAGTGAGAGGCCAATGGTAAGAATCGAGGAAGTTGATGAAGAAGACGATGAAGAGATCGTAGATCTGATCGAAATGTTCCGAGAATGGGGAAACAAGCCCTACGTGAGAATGGTGAAGACGAACGAAGTTCAAGTGTTCGATGAAGAGCTGAACGAATTGGACGAGTACCAGATGTGGTATGAAGAAGACCGACCAGAAGTCAGACAGGAATCGATTGAGAATCCAAGTCCAAGTCCAAGTGTCCAAGAAGCGAGCAAGGATCGAGTACGAACGGTTCGGTTACCAGGGTATGAAGGCCTGATCGAAGTTGTTCTAGACAGTGGAGCAGACTGCCATGTCTTGCCGTTAAGTTATTATAGCGAAGACCTCGGAGAAGTGGAGCTTCCAGCTCTGAAGATGGTCATCACAGATGCACAAGGAAATGCAATTAGAACAACCGAAGCAAGGACCAACATAACGTTCGAATTCCAAAGATCCGATGGAAGAGTGATTAAGGTCAAGGACACCGCCGTGTTTGGTCAAGTGACCCAACCACTGTTCGCAGTGGGAAAGCTGTGCAAAGTTGGATGGGGCATCGAACCCCAAGATGCATACAGTGCATTTCTGACGAAGCTGGTGAAGCGAAGGAATGGAACGTCGGTATCGTATGTCCCGATAAGGTTTTCAAGGAACTCAACGGTGACAGATCTGAGAATCTACCGAGCAGCAATGGAAAACGGACAAGACGATGTGCCGATTTCAGTCAGGAAACTCACCCTGACGAAGGAATTGAAGGATGACATAGAGAATGGCAAGTACGAAGAAGGTTGGTTTTATCTCACCGACGGACGGCCAGTGAGAATTGACTGGGATGTAAACACGACGTACAGCCTTGGAAAAGATGAAGGAAAACCGTTCAAGTACAGAACAACGCTGAGGACCAGGTATGAAGAAGAACAGATAGTGTGGGAAGAACTGGAGTTTTATGAGTGTGCCGAAGAGTGGAGAGAAAAGAGCACAATGGTCATAGTGCCAGAGATCGAAAAGTTGGTCATCACGATCATGGAAAGATTCCCGAGAAGCGTTGAAGACTACGGAGAGTACAGCAGCCCGTATAAGAGAAAGGAAGCAGAGGAAACGCGTGACGTGGAAATGGAACCACAGGAACAAGAAGACCTATGGAAAGGAAGGTCAGAAGCAGAGTTGCAGCGAGAAATTGACAAAGGAGTAGAGGAACTGGCACAAGCACCAGGCCCAGAACAGCAATTGCAAGAAGAGAATGATGAGAGTGAACGGAAGAAGGTTGAAGAACAACTGCCGAAACTTGGAGAAGCAATGGATGAAAGAATGAAGATTGGAGGAATTGAGCTGACACCAGCGAGCACGCTGAAGCAGCTAAGACATGCTTGCGAGTTCCTCAAGTTAGGAAAGACAGGAAGTAAAGTCCAAATCTGGCAGAGACTGAAGGAAGCTGTAGCTTCGAACAAGATGAAGGAACTAGTCGAAATCTCAAAAGGACTTGAGATTGAGTTCTCAAGAGAGCCAGATGGAGAAAAGAGACCGGAAGCGCCGAGCGAGAAAGAAAGAAAGAGACACGAGCTGACACACCTACCGAAGGCGGATTGGTGTGAGAGTTGTTCGGCAACGAGAAGTAGAGAAGATGACTTCAAGGTGACAGAGAAGAAGTCGTTGGTCAGCATGGATTTCAAGTTCACCGGAACAAGGAACGAAGAAGATGCAAAAGATGTGAAAGATGCATTATGCATAAGTCTGGTCATGGTGGACCAAGAAACGAAGTTTGTCCACGCGATTCCAGTTCAAAGCAAGGAAGTGACAAGCTATCTGGTAGAAGAAGTCTGTAGAGTACTGATGCCAATGCAGCCGAAAGTGATCCTGAGAACGGACACTGAACCAGCGATGATTGCGTTGAGGAAGAAGGTACAGGCGATAAGGAAAATGCAGAAGCTGAGACGGAGATTCAAGATGTTGCACCAGACACACACCAAGGAGCACAAGTTGAAAGATGGGTACAAACAGTGAGAAACCTATCGAAGACTTTGGTGTATGGAGTTGAAAAGGAAGCGAAAGTGAAGATCACAAGCGAGAGCACGCTGTATCCATGGGCACCACGACACGCAGCATTCCTGCTGAACAGGTTTGTTGTTCAACAAGGTAAAACCCCGTTCGAGTTGGTATTCGACCGAGAGTACAAAGGAACTCTAGTTCCATGGGGCAGTGTGGTTGTTGCAAAACCACTGCCGAAGACGAAGGAGAAAGGTGAAGCATGGAAGAAAGGAATTTTCGTTGGAAAAGATATGGTTTCGAACATGAATCTGGTGAGCGCCAGAAGCGGAAACACCGTGGAACTATAACCAAGAGCAGTTGACAGGACGGTCAAAGCAGCCGAAGAGGCTACCGCTATCGAGTGGAATCGAAGTGGCGCCGATCGAAGGACCGCCAGTACAAGTCCCGAGAACTCCAGCAGTTGGGTTGGAGACACCACAGTACAGCCCGACAGCGTCGGAAAGATCAAGCGACGCAATGGCGTCTGATCCACCGACAAGTGATGATGATGATGATGATGAAGACCCTGGCGAAGGCCAAAAGGGTTCTGAAGCAAGCAGTAGGAAAGGAGCAACGGCAAGGAAAAGAGATGAAGCGAGTTTGACCTCGGGCGAAGCCGAAGAAGAAGAGCCGGAAGGCACGAGCAAAAGAGACCTCGAAGGAGGAGCCGCTGAAGAGCCTGAAGCAACAAGGCCAAGAGTCGATGAAGGAACCGGACAAGTTGAAGAACGACCTGAGAAGATCCAGAGAGGAGAACCTTCGGGAACAGTGAGAAGGATAATGGCCACAAGAAGTGTGCAAGAAGTGGCATCATTCCTTAGGAAGGATCTACCGACGTACCATGATGACGAAGAGGTTGAGCTAGAAGAGTTTGAAGGACTCGAAGTCGAGCTTGAAGAGTCTGAAGAAGAAAGAAGCTCGGAGCTTGGAGAGGACGAAGAGTTCGAAGAAAGTATGCCAAGATGGTCGAACAAGTTCGAAGATGGACCTCCGAAGTTGGAAGAAGATGAGCTGACAAGAGTCGATGTTGCGTCAAGAGAACTCACAGAGATGAAAGTCTTGAAAGAGCTGCCAGAAGGCACGAACGTGAGCAGCTACAAGTATCTTTCAACCAAGGTAGTCTACGATTGGAGGCATCGAGACAATGAATGGCAAGGGCGTGGCCGGTTAGTTGCCCGCGAGTTTAGATGGCTAGGCTCAACGGACATTGCAACGCTATTCTCTCCAACGGGAGTGGCGAGCACAGTGAAGTTGCTCTCAGCAATGTTTGTGTCGTCGAAGGACCACATACTTGGAAGCATCGACGTAGGAGATGCCTACTTGATGGTAGAGCAAGAGGAGCCAACAGTCGTCGAAGTCGACGGAAAGTACTACGAACTCGGATTCACGTTGCCAGGGCAACGGATAGGGTCAAGCGCGTGGTTCAACAAGCTGAAAGGATACCTCGAAGAGTACGGACTGAAGTCCGACGAAGGACTACCCGCGCTGTTTTACCGAAGACCAGAAAAAGGAAAAGCTGGAATGGTGGTACTGTCACATGTTGATGACATGGAGTTGTACGCAACGAAGGAAGAGTTCCAGGAATTGATCGAGTTTCTAAGGAAGAAGAAGTTGAAGATCAAGGTCGAAGGACCATTGAGCGTACACGAAGGATCAATGAGCTTTCTGAAGAGAGGTTTCAGCGCCGTGAACGACGGAGACGTTGAGATCACAATGAACTCGAAGTACATCGAAGGATTGACTGAAGCTTTGGAGTTGGAACAAGCGTATCCGAAAAAGTTGCCATGCCCGGCAGACAACGGAAGAGCAATGCAAGCGAAGAAAGGTGGAATGGATCCATTGTCCGAAGAGGATCACCACACGTACAGGAAAGGTGTAGGTATACTGCTGTACCTAGCACCAGAGAGGCCTGATCTGATGTATGTGCTGAAGAAACTTTCAACGAAGCTAGCGTCTCCTGTTGAAGCAGACATGGAATTGCTGAGGCATGCTGCGAAGTATCTGAAGGGTACACCCGATGTATCGTTGATACACAAGAAGAGTTATCCAGGAAGAAGTTTCATTGAAGAGCGAAATGAGAGAAAAGAAGAAGAAGAAGAAGAAGTAGAGAGAAATGTCTATGAGCAAGAGTCACTGTTGGAGATAGTGACGGATTCGGATTGGGCAGCCGACCGAGAGTCAAGACAAAGTGTATCGTGTGGAGCGATCATGCTGAATGGAAATCTGATTCATTTTCAAAGCAAGCGACAGAAGAGCATAGCTCTAAGCTCATGCGAAGCGGAAACGATAGCCGCAACTTCAATACTTTCCGAAGGAGTGTTCCTGAAGGCATTGTTGACAAGGATCCTCGGCAAAGAGCCGAAGATGGTGATGTACTCAGACTCAAGCAGTTCAAGACAACTGATTGCGCGGAAAGGTCTGGGGAAAGCACGTCATCTTGACGTTGATCTGTTATGGATTCAGAGTATTCCGAGGTTGATCAGCAAAGCGATCAAAGGAAAGGACAACCGGACAACCCAGCTGATCTGGGAACGAAAAGCTTGAGCAAAGACAAGATCAGGAAGTACATGGCAAGCCTTGGATATGTAGGAGAAATTGTTGATCAAGAAGAAGTTGCAGGCAATGGTCAAGTGAGAAGATTGAACGGCAATGGCCGAACCGGCAATGGCCGGAAAGTGAGCGAAGAGAAGTTGACAAAGATCACCCAAGCCGTCACAATGGCTGTTCTTGTAGCCCTAGGTGAAGCGAAGAAGTTCAGCGAAGAAGAAGAAATTGGAAAAAACGAAGGATCAACGCTGTGCATGAAAGTTATGATGGTGTTGATAGGATGTGTGTGTTGCTACTTGATTCCCGTCGCAGCCGTTTTGCGGATCAAGCGTTTGAGAGTAGAAAGAGAAAGAAGAAAAGAAGGAATGGCTGAAGAGCATTCCGAAATGATGGAGCAGCGAGTTGGAGAGCTTGCTGAAATGAGACAAGGAGCAACGGATCGAAGGGAGAGGTTGCTCCAGGAAAATGTTCTTGTAGAAGAGGAGAATGCTCCAAAGGAAGAAGAAAAGGAGAATGATCCAAAAGAAGAAGAAAAGGAGAATGCTCCAAAAGAAGAAGAGAAGAAGAATGCTCCAAAGGAAGAAGACACGCAAGAGGAGAGTGAAGAAGAGGAAAGCAAGACCGAAGATGAGTACTCCTCAAGTTCGTCAACAGAGGCTGAAGAGCCTAAGCCCTCAAAGGAGCCCGAGAAGAAGGAGGAGTCCGAAGGGCAAAAAGAAGCCGAAAAGCCGAATGAAGGCGAAGGCCAGGAGGATGATGCGTACCTCCATTTGTCGGAGGAAGGATTGTGGACTGTGACAAAGCAGTCGGCATCGATCGAAGAGGAGAATCGGATGGTTCTCGAAGGAGAAAATGCCCTGAATATGGATTTCGCGAGAAGCGAAAGGCTTAAGCAAATCTTCAGTGAGTTCCAGACGAGAATGAAGCAGCCGGCAAAGCAGCTCCCGAACGATTTCGGGAATGATGTCAAGAAGTGGGAGGTTGAGGCAATGGACCTGCTCACAGACCTCCGTGACAGCGAAGACATCGTCAACAGCGACCTGGACGAAGTTGAGCGAAGGTTTCTCAGCGCAAGAAAGAAGTACGAGAAGAAGAAAGATGAGATTGCTGAAAGCCTAAAGGTGGCAGAAGGCCTCAAGAAGGAAATGGAAGGAGCTGAGAAGGAGTTCCAAGAGGCGAAGGAGGAGGTGAAAGACTTCCAAACATCGAAGGATGTGGTGAAAGGCGTCGTGGTAATGATGCAAACGGCCGGTGAAGTGATGAGAATGTTGATCCACGAGCGGCCTGAGTTTGCAAGGCTCTATGCAAAGAAGCGAGAGCGAGTTTCGCTTTATGACTTGATCAAGCGGAAAAGAGAAAGTGACAGCGAGATCGAGCCAATGGGCAAGGCCAGCGAGAAGAAGACCATGGTAATGGAGCCGAAAACGAAAGCGATGCCAAAGAGGATCCCGTCGCCACTGCGGAAGAATGAGGAAGAGCAGAAAAAGCAAAAGACAAGTGAGACCCCAAGGTGGGATCCAAGAAAGCAAAACAGTTGCTTCTTTTGTGGGGAAACGACCCACAAGGCGATGAACTGCGAAGCAATGGCGCAGCAAGCGTTGAACTTAGGCGGTATCGTGCCGTCAAGAGAAGACCGCGTCGCAGCCGGTTCAAGTTTGTTCTGCAAGTGCTGCTACTTAACCTCGAAGGAGGACCCCAGGAGCAAGATGTGTGGGTGGGGTAACCATACCCACCAGCGTTGCAGAAACTGGAAAGCCGGAGACCGTGAAGAGCAACGATTGGCGAAGGCCAAGGAGATGGAATTGGAGAAGAACGTGCCCAAAGCTCCAAACCCCAAGTGGAGAGTCGAACCCACGACCACAAAGCGCAAAGCCGAAGATGCTGAGCCTAAGGCGAAGGCCAAGGCAAAGGGGGGAGGAGCGTACGTCGAAGAAGTGGAAGATGATGAAGAAAGCGAAAAGAAGCAAGACGACACGATCGATCTCATGAAGGAGCATCCAAAGGGATTTCCGAAGGAAGAGCTTGAAGAAGCGAAGAAACAAGATGAAGTAAAGAAGGCCATGCAGGCAAAGGCCAAGGCGTCAAAGGAAGGAAAGAAGCGAGGATCAAAGGATGCCAAGAAGAAGTCTGAGAAGAACAAGAAGGAAAAGAAGGAAAAGAAGTCCAAAAAGAAGGACGAGGCCAAAGAGGCCAACATCAATGCAGAGGACCTGTAAGAGGTCAAAACGTGATGATTGACCAAGCGGTCATGAGGGCGAAGAGCCCAGCGAAGCCCGTAGGCTTGAGCGTTTTGCTCGAATCAAACGTTTCACCGTGCGCAGCGAAATGTTTCACAACGAATGCGTGTGTTTAAAATGTGTTTCAAGGTGAAAGGGTGATGGAGTGATGCAGAGGCCACATGCGAGAAATGTGTGCAGTAGCTCCAGATGATCCACACACACCACGAACCTACAATGTGAAGACGATGGCTCAATGGAGCATGCGAAAAGAGAGCAGCCCAATGAGGCCTGCGAGAAAGGTGTGGAATTGCTCGAAGGAGCATGAGAGAAATGCGAAGGAAACCTGAACGTGGTTGAAACTCGTTTCACCAACGAGTTTCAATGAGGGCGTAACAGGATGTTCAGTTTCCTACACGACACGTTTCACACCGCTGTGTATAGGTTCAAGACGCACCCCTCGTGGAAGTCGCGAGTGAGAAGAAAAGAGTGCTGAGAACCACTGGTTCTAGGAAGGTTGATTTTAGCCTTTAAGCTTTTAAAGAGTCACCACGACCTCCAAACCCAAAGTGGGGTGAGGAGACAATGAAGCGCAAGGCGGATGCATTGGAGCCTGAGGCGAAGACCAGGCCGAAGATTTTGGTTTCGCAGTCGGAAGCGATTGACGTCGAAGAAGGGGATGAAGAGAAGAAGCCTGAAGAGAAGAAGGAAAAGAAGCAAAAGAAGGAAAAGAAGGAAAAGAAAGAGAAAAAGGAAAAGAAGGATGAGAAGAAGGGCAAGAAGGAGAAGAAGGCCCGATTGAATGACATCAATGCGGATGATTTGTGAAAGACAAAGGATCGTGAGGGCGAAGGCCCAGCAAGCCCGTAGAGCTAGAATGCTCGAGATTGTTTCACAAAGCGAGATGTTTCACCGAAGTACAAGTGTTTAAAATTGGTGTTTGGAAGTGAGAGAAAGGAAAAGAGACGGAAGCTGAAGTAAGCACCGCGTGCGAGAAGAGGGTGCTGAAGCGAAGTCTCGAAAGTGTTACAAAGGAACGAGCACCACGAGCACTACGAATGACACGTTTCAAGAAGTCTCGGACTATCGCATCGACGCCGCAGCCGAGAAAAGTGAGAGCGCAAGTTTTTGCAAGGTTGTGCAAGCGTTAAACAATGCAATTGCACAAAGTCGTTAGTGTTTCAAATCGTTTCACTTTGACGTCCAGGAGCTCCAGACGATCCACACCAAGAACCAAAGAAAGAAGAAGATTACGCGCTCCGCTTGCGGATAGAGTGGTCTTTGATTTATAGGTGCCCCTTCCCCCTTTTTGAAGAAGGGGCAACGCAAAACTGTCTTTAAAGTTTCTGAGTTTTCTACCACGTGTGTTTGCAGATCTTGCATGGGCATGATTTATGCAGACGTTTTTCATGTGGTTTTTTTCGGGGCTTCGCAGTAGGCACAGCTGCTTGAATTCTTCTCTTGTGCAAAATGCAAAGTGCTTGTGCCGCGCTCAGCCCTGCTCAAACAGAGGTTCGTGGTCGTTTGCATACATGGCACATGTGCTTCATTATCACATTTGCAGGCCGTTCTTTAGCGAACTCTTGAGCACATTTCCGGCCTGCAGCTGTGCCCCGCGTGGTAGTTCCTTTCTTGGTTCGCCATGAATTCTGCCATTGACAGCGAGGCGACCTTCACGGCCCGGGCCCTCGAGCTTGGCATGGAGAAGGGCTTCTTAGACTTGTTGATCAAGGCCAATGTGAAGTCCCTGGGTGCGCTGGCTTTCGTCAGCCCGTACCAGATCGGCCAAGCTGATGAGAAGCCCCTGATTGATGCTGTCCGGGATCTCATCCGGCGGGATGTCACTACGCGGGAGCTCATCCCGCTTCGACGCTTGTGGTTCGAGGCTAGCACAACCGTCATGGGTGAGCTCAAGCAAAAGGTTGAGCGTCAGGACTCGGCTGAACCTATTCGCCTGACCATAGCCGAGAGGACCACGAGGCTGGAGGAGCAGAAGAAGCGTCTCGTGGGGGTTTGCATCACGAGTGAGTCCGAACCGTCTCATCGCCTCGTGGACCTTGTTTTCCAGCAGGGTGCTGATCAGCAACTTTCTTGGATCCCCTGGGAGCGTCTGACTAGCAGGGCTCATGAGGTTACCCACTCTCGCAGTGACCTCGGGCTTCAATTCGATGCTGCTGGAAATCTCCGCCTCACCAAGAAGATGCAGGAGAGCTCCTGCACGCTTAGCGGGGAACTACAAATCCGCCAGGCCCTTCAGAGGCGCGCTCTGGCGTACGACCTCGCTCGTTTGTGTGATTTCTCGGCCATGGAGTTGTACCACGAGGAGCTCTTCTTCTTGCTGACTCGAAGCCCCCCGCAGGGCTGTCTCTACGTCACCATGGCCCAGGTCCGCGAGTCCGACAAACAGCTTTTCGTCCGGCTAGCTGAGAAGACTCGTGGTGCTTTGACTGCTCGCCCAGATGGCTCTAAGCCTTTGCAGGTGCAGCTCGAGGCCCTAAAGAGCCACCCCCAGGTCCAGTTCTGCCTCATCCCGGCTCCGAAATCGGCCCGCTTCCAGCCCTACGAGCCGCCTGAGGGTCGCTCCGACCGTGCCGCTGGTGGCAAGAAGGGGCAGCCTCCCAAGGGCAAGGGGGCCCAGACCTCGGGTGGGGGTGGCAAAGGTCCCTCCACCCCCTTCGAGCTGCCGCCGGGCTGTTCTTCTCAACATGAGGGCAAGCCTGTGTGCTTCGGGTTTAACTGCAAGGGCTGCAAGTTTGCTAAACCAGGCAAACGCTGCCGTCGAGGCCTGCACGTCTGCTGGAAGTGTTTCGCGCCGCATTCCTACACTGCCTGCCCGCTGGCAAACTGACTAGCCCTCACGAGCTCGGATACAGGCACTTCGCTGACTTTGGCCCACCTTCTCCAGGTCTTCCACTCTTTGCCGGGTGAGGAGGCCCCTCGCAGCGGCTCCACCGATCAGAGCCGTGTTTTCCAGGCGGGGGCGTATGTGCATGGTGCGTTAACTGGTCTGCGTCGCTCGTGCTCCTTGTATCCAGAGGCAATTAGAACATTTTGCTCTTTTATTTGTGAAAAGACTCCTCCGGAGTTCGTGTTTAGCAACATTGCAATTTTCCAGAACCTGCGTACTGAGCTGCATCGGGATAAGAATAATTTAAGGGCTACTTTGAACTTCGCGGTGGCCATTTCGGCCTTCGAAGGGGGCCAAGTTTGGATTCAGGCTGATCCCGCATCCTCGAAGTCGGGCATTTTGCTCGATGTGACGGCCCAGGGCGTCTACTTCAACGCCCGTGAGCGCCTTCATTGCACATGTCCATGGACCGGCTCACGCGTGGTCGTCGTTGCCTTCAGCCTGCGTGGCTCCGATTGCCTGCCCAAAGCAGAAGCCTTGACCCTTAGTTCTTTGGGGTTTAGGGTCCCTTCCCCTGGCGTTGACAACAGTCACTTGGAGTCCTCTGGCCGCCCCTGCTCCGAGCCGCCAACTGAGGTGCCGCCTCCCTTTCGGTTTAGGCCCCCTCCCCCGGGTATAGTCCCCATGTGCACCCCCGCTGAGACCTCTTGGTCCGCGGGCTCCTCAGCAGCCACACCCGCGCCCTCGAGCTCCTCCCCTCCGTGCACCCCCGCTGCGGCCTGCTTGCCCGCGGGCCCCGACCCACGCGGCGTTGCCGCCTTCCCTCCGGAGCCGCCTGGGGGCAACTTGGCAGCTCCGACGTTTGTTGAGCTGTTTGCTGGTTGCGCTCGTCTCAGCTCTACTTTCGCAGCCGCTGGTGTGCCCGCGTTGGCGGTGGACGGCCCCCGAAATCAGCACAGGCCTTTGCATCCTGTCTGGACGCTCGACCTCACCGTGCCCCTTTGTCAGCGCCTTTTGCGTGAGCGCCTTCTCTCTGGGCGCCTTTTGGGCATTCACCTTGGCCTCCCGTGCGGAACTGGCAGCCGCGCTCGAGAGATCAAGCTCCCAGCTCATCTTTTGCGATCCGGCGCACCGCAGCCTCGCCCCTTGCGCGATGCTACATACTTGCTGGGCCTTCCCGGCCTTTCCTCTGCCGAGCAAGCCAAAGTTGACGCGGCAAATGAACTCTGCCGCTTCGTTGTTTCCCTGCTGCTGGACGCATATGCCAAAGGCTGGACCGTGACCATAGAGAATCCGGTGAACTCCTGGATGTGGAGTGTTCTCGCCTTGTTTGTTCGGCGCACCGGGAAGCGTGCTTTTCAGAGCTGGTATGCCAGCTTGTTCCATGTTGACTTTGACCAGTGTATGTGGGGTGGCCATCGAAAAAAGGCTTCTCGCTTTCTCACCTCCGCATCTGAACTGAGAGGGCTCGTGGCTCCCTGTGACGGTCGGCACACACATGCACCCTTTCAGATCTACCGCAAGGCGGGGGGCTGGCAGTTTGAGACCGCTCTGGAGGCCGAGTATCCCGCTGAGTTGTGCTTGCAGTATGTCTCTCTTCTTGGGGCCCGCCTGAGCCTGCCTGCGCCAGCCCCCAGGCGGCCTCTACTCCGCCAGCCCCGCCGCCGTCCTCCGCTGGTGCCCGAGTACAAGTTTTTCACTCATGTTCGCCCCCTTGAGGGTGAGTTTCGCGAGCTCTCTTCTGAGGGGGGAGGAGACGGGAGCCGCTCAACTTTTGCAGTCCTGCATACCAAGCAGGAGTTTGTGGCCAAGGCCTGTCAGGTACCGCACCCCTTTGATGCATCTGACTCCATAGACGACCAGGTCAAGAGGAACATTTTTGAACTGTTCACTGGTGGCTTCATGCCTTCGGCCAGGAAGAGGCTGTCTATGCAGAAACGTCTGGCCGCCATGAAAAAGGAGCTGGCGGTGGAGGAGCGGCGCTACCAGGCTTCACTTCCTCCACACGCCCAGGCGGTCCTAAAGGGCAAGAACATCCTTCTTTGGCGCAAGCTGCTCGTGGAGACAGGCTTCCCCGACCTGGACGCCCAGGAGCTCATGGAGGGGGTCCCCTTGATAGGAAGGCCAACGAAGTCGCCGCTCTACGACTGGAAAGAGATCCCCGCAACTTGCACTAGGGAGGACCTCCTCGCTTCCTCAGTTTGGCGGAACAAGATGCTTTCGGGGAAAGGGGCTGTGGGAGATGATGCTGATCTCCTGCACAAGGTCTGGCTGGCCACTGAGAAGGAGGTGGAGAAAGGCTACCTCATTGGACCCTACGAGTCCCTCGAAGACGTCAAGGCAACCCTGGGCGCAGAAGAGGTTTGCTGCAGCAGGCGTTTTGGTGTTCGCCAGGGCTCCGGGGATTCTGAGAAATGCAGGCCCATAGATGACTACAAAGAGAGCGGGGTTAACACGGCCTACCATGCCGTGGACCTACTTCAGTTGCATGACGTCGACTACCTAGTCAACCTCTGCTGTTTCGTGGCGAACGCTGCTCACGACGACGGCTTCACCAGGGTAGGGCTGTCGGATGGCTCGACGCTCGTGGGGCGTACACATGGTGATCTTCTGGGGGGGGTCAAGTGGCTGGGGCGTTGCTTGGACCTGGAAAAGGCCTATAAGCAGATCCCGGTTATGGCCAAAGACCTCGTCTTCGCAGTCTTGATGGTTTGGGAACCTGGGTCGGGCTCGTGGAAATACTTCATCTCCAGGAGCCTCCCCTTCGGATGCTGCGCGGCGGTTTACGGTTTCAATAGGGTTTCTAGGTCGTTGCTGCACCTGGCCCTGCATCTCGCCGGCATGATCGGCGGGGTCTATTTTGACGACTTCCCTTTGCTTGAGCCGGCCCCCACTGCAAGGATGGGCTCCCTCGCCATCGAGTGCCTTCTGGACGCCCTGGGTTGGTCGTACGCAGTGGGTGATGACAAGGGCCGCCCCTTTGAAGAGACCTTTGACCTGCTTGGCAAGCGACTCAGTGTTGGGGAGCTTCTCGCTGGTCAGGTGGCCTTGGCAAACAAGCCTAGCCGCGTTGAGAAGATCCGAGCCCAGGCTTCAAGGATGGCATCCTCAGGCTGCGTCACTCGCAGGGAAGCAGCCTCCCTGCACGGCCAACTGAACTTCATGGTGGGCTTCGCGGCTGGACGAGCCATGAAGATAGCCTGCAGGGCCCTGGCCAACATCTGCTACATGAACCGCTCTCCCTCCGTGGAAGAGGTGAAATCGCTGGGGCGCTTCATCCTGAAGACACTCTCTGATGCACGTCCGAGGACCTTCTCACTCCGGGCGCAGGGGAGCCCGGTCTCCATCTTCACTGACGCGTCCTACGAGAAAGGCGTCGCCCGCTGGGGGATAGTTCTGCTGGACCAGAGCTCCAATAGAAGATGGGTGGCAGCGGGCGAGATCCCGCCCAAGCTTGTGGACTTCTGGCTGGCAGAGGGCATCGAGCAGGTCATCTCTCAGGCGGAGGCCTACGCGCTGGTTCTCTCGAGGCGGACCTGCGCCTCGGAACTGGCCGGGAAGAGGTGCATCTTTTACGTGGACAATGACGCCGCCAGGTACACTTGCATTAAGGCCAGCAGCCCCTCTCGTTCTCTACTGAACTTGGCATGCCTCTTCTACGCCAGCGAGTCGGCTGACGGCATCGTGTCTTGGATTGAGCGCGTTCCTTCTGCAAGCAACGTGGCCGACCTCCCTAGCAGGGGGGAAGCTGCGTTGGCAGCGCAGATGATTGGAGGTCAGGTCGTCGACTTCTCTCAGGCTGCGCAGCTTCTAGCAGATGAGTGCATGGACCTGAGCGACCTTCCCTGGGACCTCCTCTCGTCCTCGAGCGGAAACCTTTGGACACTGCCTTTCCTTTGAGCCCGGACGTTTGAGGGGGGAGATGACGGGTCCGTTGAGGGCAGTGAGTACAATCTCCGTATGGTCCCTGGACTCTTTGGCAGGGTCCGTCGAAGGGCAGGGAGCTTTATGTCCCATGAGCCCTTGTGCCCAGCCTTACCTTTTGAAAGTTCCCCTGATCCGAGGCAACTCGCAGTGACGCAAAAGGATTGGAATCTGAGCGTGTTGGGAAGGGTTCGCAATTTTTTACATACTGTCTATTCTTTATGAACCTCTTCCTTTATACATTCAGATGTCGACAGTTTTGTAAATCCTAAAGACTACGCGCTCCGCTTGCGGATAGAGTGGTCTTTGATTTATAGGTGCCCCTTCCCCCTTTTTGAAGAAGGGGCAACGCAAAACTGTCTTTAAAGTTTCTGAGTTTTCTACCACGTGTGTTTGCAGATCTTGCATGGGCATGATTTATGCAGACGTTTTTCATGTGGTTTTTTTCGGGGCTTCGCAGTAGGCACAGCTGCTTGAATTCTTCTCTTGTGCAAAATGCAAAGTGCTTGTGCCGCGCTCAGCCCTGCTCAAACAGAGGTTCGTGGTCGTTTGCATACATGGCACATGTGCTTCATTATCACATTTGCAGGCCGTTCTTTAGCGAACTCTTGAGCACATTTGTCAATTTTTTCCCACCCACCCACCCGGGGGGAGATGACGGGTCCGTTGAGGGCAGTGAGTACAATCTCCGTATGGTCCCTGGACTCTTTGGCAGGGTCCGTCGAAGGGCAGGGAGCTTTATGTCCCATGAGCCCTTGTGCCCAGCCTTACCTTTTGAAAGTTCCCCTGATCCGAGGCAACTCGCAGTGACGCAAAAGGATTGGAATCTGAGCGTGTTGGGAAGGGTTCGCAATTTTTTACATACTGTCTATTCTTTATGAACCTCTTCCTTTATACATTCAGATGTCGACAGTTTTGTAAATCCTAAAGACAAGTTATGGTGGACCGGGGTGTCACTCAAGACCTCCTCACCTCGCCGGGCCTTCCTCTCATCTGCCACCTCCGTCGGCTTCTACGTGAGCTCGCGGATTCTCGGAAGGATCCTCCCCCTCAACCAGCATGGCGGCTTCAGCAGGAGCAGGCCCCGTCGCAGTGGAATGTGCGGTTGCCGCTCGAGGGGCGTGTCCGCCAATTCTCTCAGATTGCTTTCGTCAGTCATGGCGTCGTGGGGGTTCATGTTCGCAGCCATCAGACTCACTCCTCCCATCCCTGCCCCGCTGTGGTACAGGGTAATGAGGTACAAGATGAGGGCTGCCGTCAGGCTAGTTTGCTCCCAGCGGCCCCGGACATTTTTATCCCTACTAGAGGCCCGCTTGCGTGGCTCACCCTCAACGGCCGCATGCTTACCTCCCCGTCCGGACTGTCACCCGCTCCCTTGTCCGCTTGGCCAGCTTGGAGTTGTGGGGCAAGCGAGCAGTGCAGGGGCTTCTCCCCCGAGTCGCTGCTCAGGTGTTTCAGCCCACCCTGGACACCTCGCTTTACTGCCATGTGGGCCGCGCGTGGCGTGCCTGGCTCCTTGACCTATCAGCGATGGCCTTTCGCTGTCTCCGGGCCATCGGAGGCAGCTGGACGGAGCGCCTGCACTCCCAGCCTGAATCTGCTGCAACAGCTGCTGCCTGGGTGGAGCAGCAGCCACACCCTGCATCTGTCCGCCTATGCCCCCTGTGCCGGGATGGTCCGGGCACATGTGCAGCCATGGCTCCTTTGGTGGACCTCCTTCGTGACGCGCTTGAGGCCGATCTGTTCCAGCAAGCCGCCACGGAAGCGCTCTTACAGGCTGCCGCTGACTGGCAAGGGACTTTGCCACGTGACCGCGTGCAAAGTCCCCCCCCTCTATCCTCTCAGAATCTTGGCCGCTGCTCTCTGCCTGGCGCTGGCTGGTTCCCATTCCCGACCGGGAATGCTTGTGTATTGTATCTGGTCATTCCAGGCTCATTGTCTCCTGCTGGGCGTGCGGCGGCCCGGACTTCCCCCACCATTCTGGTGCGATGCAGCCTTGCCCCTGGTGCAAGTCCCTGGTTGGAGACCCTTGCGCCTCCTGCCACACAGTCCTCCATTGTCGCGGACGCTGCCGCTGAAACTCTGGCGCATGCTGCTTATGTCTCTCAGGCTCCAGGTGTCCCCACGCTGTGCCCCGACTGCTGGTGGGAATGGGTTAAGCAGCTGGCCTCCAACCCGCGCTGGCGCAGGCGCCCTATCCCTCTCTCCGAGCCTCTCCACGCGCACCTCCGCACGGCGGCGTCACAGTGCTGCCCAGGTGCCGGCTCTCAGCAGGGTCCCTTGCCCCTGCCCGGACTCCGCCGAGTCCGCCGGTGGCTCCTCAGCAACATCCGCCACTCCGGTGGCTCCGACATGGCGCAGCTTCTCTCTCTCTCTCTCTCTCTCTCTCTCTCTCTCTCTCTCTCTCTCTCTCTCTCTCTCTTTGGCCTCTCTCTCTCTCTCTCTCTCTCTCTCTCCTCTTTCTCTCTCTCTTCTCGTCGTCTCTCGTCTCTCTCTCTCTCTCCTCTCTCTCTTCTCTCTCTTCTCTCTCTTCTCTCTCTCCTCTCTCTTCTCTCTCTTCTCTCTCTTCTCTCTCTTCTCTCTCTCCTCTCCCAGCCTCTCTTTCTCCTCTCTGTTTCTCCTCTCTGTTTCTCCTCTCTGTCTCTCCTCCCTCTCTCTCTCTCTCTCTCTCTCTCTCTCTCTCTCTCTCTCTCTCTCTCTCTCTCTCTCTCTCTCTCTCTCTCTCTCTCTCTCTCTCTCTCTCTCGCTCTCTCTCTTCCGCTCGCAATTCCCGGCCGCAGAGGACACGTGCTGCTCGACGCTCCTGCGTCGCGCCTCACAGGCTCTACAGGCAGAAGGCTTGGCAGTGTACATAGACCCCACCTCGTTCCTTTGCGCGCCGCGTGAAATAGCGCTCCTGTGCGCTGCACGCCGTGCTTTGTTCCCTTTTGGCCTCCGGCCTCAGTGCGTGTTGTGTGTGTGTGTGTGTGTGTGTGTGTGTGTGTGTGTGTGTGTGTGTGTGTGTGTGTGTGTGTGTGTGTGTGTGTGTGTGTGTGTGTGTGTGTGTGTGTGTGTGTGTGTGTGTGTGTGTGTGTGTGTGTGTGTTTGTGTGGGTGTGTTTGGGTGTGTGTGTGTGTGTGCATAAGCTGCAGCTGTGTGGGCGTGCAAGTGGACAGCTCCAGTGAACAGAAGTTAGATCTTAGTTGACCACATGAGACAACTCCCATGAAAGCTGGGTCCACAAGAAGAGCTTGCAAAGAGGGCTTAACTTGTGCCCCAGCCAAAAGAGCGGGGCAGGGACCGTCTCAAGAAGATATAAATCACAACAATAAGACGGATAACAATCATCATAATGCGAAGATACAGTAAATTAATATCATTAGTATTACTATTACTCGTAGAGTAGGTCGCCCCAGAGAGCAATGGCTACATCACACAAATGCTCCTTTATATAGCGTTAACGCGCAATGAGAACTACATTGGGTCTGAACCTCAAAAGGCCGCAAGAGACAGAATCATTTAAGATAACGTCTCTCATGTTTTCCTCCCAGCTCAGCTCCCACGCGTTCACCGACGATGCAGCGATCTGCATCGAACGCATGGTATTGGAAAATCACTTACTATCATTATTGTTGTTTTTGTTAATTACTCTGTTTATGACCCGCTGCGGACAGTCGCTGTAGTAGGTTGAAGAGCCACGCGGGCCATGCAAGCTCAGAGCTGGTGCAGATTTTATGCAATTTTGCGCTGATGCTGGAAAGGCTGCTCCCAGAACAGTAATAGTAATAGTAGTAATGGTAGGTATCATTAGTGATAGTAATATTAACAGAAACATAATACAAATAATATTCGTAATAATATGTAGTACTTGTAGTAGTACTTGTAGTAGTAGTAATAATACTAGTAATAATGAACGAAGTAATAACAACAGACATAATAGTGAGAATTTCAGTATCAGCACAAGGCAATTTGAGAACGAAGGTGTGTAACCGAGCTTGGATTCTGAAAGCATTGAACTCGGATCAGGAATGAAACGTGATGTTGGAGTGGCCTCTCCATCATGTGTGCCTAATTTGTGGATCCTGGTGGACAGTCGCCGTAATAGGTTGAAGAGCCCCAGAAGGAAAACAGCACATGGCCGACCACGAGCTGTTAGAACATTATAGCAATGATACTGGTTAGTAGTAATACCGATAGTAAGAAAAATAATACTAGTACTACTAGTACTAGTAGGGATTCAGGATATTTAGGGGTTTGCGGTTCAAAGAGAGTCCATGTCCGGAGCATGTGCAAAGGTGCAAATGTGCAAAGGTGCAAAGGTGCAAGGGTGCAAGTCTAAAGCCCGGGACTCCAAGACCTTTGAGCTTGATACCACAAAGCGCTAAAGGGTAGTATCAGGGTAGTGTGAATATCACCTCGATTCTTGCATGTATAGCTTGAGTGCGTGCCTTTTTCATGTGTAGTTCTGAGAGCAGCAGCAGTTTGCATGTTGTACATTTTGTTTGCTGTTGCTGTTACCTCTCGAAGGGCCCTTGAGCTGTGGCAGAAAAAGTAGAGTCCGAAGCGCGAGTGAACGCTAACTGGTAGCGGAGCTGCTCCCCTCATTGTGCAGGGGGTAGTTCCAGCTGGCCTTTGGACTGGTTGTGTTTGAGAGGAGTGTGAGAAGAGAAGTCCTCGAATCGTAAGATCGGGGCAACGTTTTTCCGCAGAACAGCAAAGCAGTTGGTTTGTTCAGTGACTGGATCTGACGAAGGAGTTTGGGCATGACAGTTGCAGGCCTCAGATTCCGAAACAAAGCGTATTCTTCAACGCCCAGTGTCACAAAGAATGGAGTGTTCATTTTCGACGGAAACCCTGCTGACTACCATGAATGGGAGTTCAGAACCGAGCTACGCATTGCGGCGCATGAGCAGCAGGAGAAGCGCCGAAAGAAGAAGGAGAAGAGAGAGAAGAAAGACACTTCGTTTTCGTCAGGCGGTCCTGAGCAAGGAAGAGAGGAGAGAACACCTCAGGCGGAAGCGAGTGCTCCAGCCGAAGGTGGTGTAGCCGGGAGACCGGCAGCTGCGTCAGGGAGACCCACCATTCCTGTCCCTGACTCGCCAGCGGCCAGTGTGGTTGCGCACGAGAGCAGCTCAGACGGGGATGATGGGGCTGTGGACACTGTCCTTCGCGTCATGGAGGGTCTCAGAGGAGACGCCTTCCAAAAGGCTAAGGACATTGGAATCGCGACCCTGTCAGGACCCGGTGGGCTAAGGACCCTGATCTCCGAGATCAAGGCAATGGTCTTCCCGCTAGGAACTTTGGAGGCCCAGGCCTTGTTTCGCAGTGGGCAAGCCATTCGAGGTCCTTTGAGTCGTCAGGACGGGGAATCAGTTGTTTCCTATATAGGAAGGAGACGCAGATGGTGGACCTTGATGACGCAGCTCGATCCGAGGATATCTCTGTCGGATAGTTTGAGAGCAGAATTGTTGCTCGAGTTGAGCGGGTTGTCACGTGATCAGCAGTTGATGGTGAAGGCTTGTTCAGGCGGTGCCCATGATTTTGAGACATACGCAAAGATCATGACCGAGCATCATGGGTTGATTCACTTGCGGGGGAACAAACTACTTGATTCAACACCCCTTCGAAGCCCTGGTTTCGATAGAGATACCCGCAGATGGCAGTCGAAGGGATCAGGCAAGTTTGGGAGCCGTTCACCAGGGTCAGTGACAACCGCTTATGTGAGTGATGTCATTGATTCAGCCTATGTATCGCAAGAACATAGGGCAGATGATCATTATGCTGATGAGTGGTACCAAGATGAGGTACAGGAAGATGCCGAAGATGTGGGGTGGAACGCTTGGACTGATCAGCCAGGTGGTTCACCAGGATATGCTCCTTCCGAGGAGGACGTGATCGTTTCCGACAGCGAGGTTGCCGTCGCCTTGAATGCGATGGAGGACTGCGACTACGAGAGCTTTCCCGAGGCCACGGGCGAAGCGATTCAGTTGCAGTGTGCGGCTCATGTTGCATTGGGCAAGGCAGGTAAGGGTAAAGGATCATCCGGTGGCAAGGGAAAAGGATTTCCGGTAGTGCGCAGTCGCTTGCAATTGTCAGTTGAAGAGAGGAAAGAGAAGCTCAGGGAACTCAAGGCTAAGAGCCGTTGCCTGCGATGTGGGCAAACAGGACATTGGAGCGGGGATCCTCAATGCCCCAAAGGTCGATCTTCACAGTCCGGTTCGGATGGCAAGGGCAAGTCCAAGGGAGATTCCAAGGGATCGAAGTCGGGAACAAAGCAAGCTTTCATGGCAGTTCCAGTGACTCGTGAGAGCGAGGATGACATGGAGTGTGTGTACATTGACAGCGGCCCCTCAGAAGGTAGCCCTAAAGCGTACATGGCCTATCGCAGGGAAGGCGCTCGAGCTTCAAGGACAGCCAGGAATGCCGCTCGAGACACGATGCCTCCCGGTGGGGACCGTGTCTTCACTGTTGGCCAGCATCGTGGGCTTAGTTTCGAGGAGGTTCTTCATCGCTACACTGCATATGTCATCTGGGGACGTTCCTTGAAATCGGCGGGATCTCGGGATTTGGCGGCATTTCTGAATTGGGTTCAGAATTACTACATCGTGAATGAGGAAAGCATGGAGGTAATGAGGCGAGACATCCCTCTAGATGAGGTGCCGCAAATGCCTGGAGCGCAAGCCCAGCAGAGTGTTGCGGTGCCAGCAGCATCCTCCCATGTGACAGCCAAAAGCAAGCCCCCAAATCCCCCTTTGCCTGTGAGTTGTCAGACATGCACCAACTTTTCGTACGTGGGGACAAATGCCTACGTGACAGTGAAGACCTGCAGGGTGTGTGGAAAGGTGTTTAAGGAGAAGAAGACCTTCGAGAAGAAGGACCCCACATTGTGCAGGCATGCAAACACCAGTAGACTGGGCTCGAACAAGGCCATCATGAAGACTTTCTGTAAGGATTGTGGTCATGTGATAGATGAAATGCCCCAAGCAGAAGCCCGAATCAGGCGTCAGGCTGCGCAGGAACTTGAGACTGCGACTTCGGCTTCGTTTGATCTCATCTCGAACATCTCTAGGAATGTGCTCGATGAGGCAAGCCTGGATGCAACGCAGACCATGACATTGTTGGATGAGTTCAGGTCCCAAGTTGAAGATTGTCTAGTGGCCCAGAATGTCGAGGGTATTGACGACCCAAGGATTTCCCCGAAGGACTTACATGAGATCCTCAATGATATCGTGGAAGCAGCAGTGGTATCTCAGGAATCTCCGTCATCCGTCAGAGCGTCGCCTGGCGAGATGTCGAGAGCTGCACCGCAACGGGCAGCTGGCTCCGGATCGCAAGACCGGAGAAGGACAGATGGGGAAAGCGCAGCGTACATGTCCATGAAGACCAACTCCCTATCCTCGGTGGTTCCGTTGACCCTTGCGGAAGTGGATATTTACGATCATGAGGATATTTGGGGTGTCTTGGATGATGGTGCGAATAGCTCAGTTTGCGGGGAGAGATGGTGTGACAACGCCCAGATGAAACTGGCCAAACTGGGTTTCGAATTCCCCTGGTTGAGCCAAGAAGGCATTCAGTTCAGAGGACTTGGTGGGATGACTAAGACCTTGGGCGATCGACGTCTGTGCTTCTGCATTCAATGCGAGTATCAGGGTGAGAAGGAGGATGGTAAGGACCCGCTAGTCCCCGGTATCCTTGATTGCCACGTGACCTCTGGGAGCGAAACGCCCCTACTTCTATCCTTATTCGCGCAGAGCACCCTGGGTTTGTTGAAGGACATGAAGTCGTTCACCTGCTTGATACAGAGGAACAATGGAGAACTGTGGAGGTTGCCCCTGTTCAGGGTTAAAGGGAGCAATTTGCTTGCAGTGAACCTCTCCTCCGGTATCCGCCTTCTGGATCGAATACCTCGTCCGCTTCGACCTTACAGAGCGCCGTTGGAGAGGAAGATTCGTAAGGGTGAAGGGCACGAAGGTTTGACATCCAAGGACTTAGATCCCCAGAAGCAGAACACAGATTCCCAGAAGCAGGACACAGATTCCCAGAAGCAGAACACAGATTCCCAGAAGCAGGACACAGATTCCCAGAAGCAGGACACAGATCCCCAGAAGCATCCCGATGAGCGTAAGAAGCATCCTCAAAGGATTAAGGACAAAGGCGCACACACCTCAGTCACAGATTCGGGTGGAAACCACCAGGGTAACATTCAGGCCAACGTGGCAAGCAGTGATCCTCGGTCTAGCAAGCAGATGCCGAGTGTCCACATTGTCTCTACGGGGACTCGATGGCGCCGCGAGGCCTCATCTTATATCTACAGCCCTGGGCAGGAGTCTGCGAAGGCATTGGCCGAGGCCCTGCACGGGCCCTTGACTGGGAGCACTGCGATCTTGATCTGCAATTGTCTGGATTTTTCTAACCCCGAGATTCAGTCGGGTTCGTTGTCCTGGCTGAAGGGGCATATTGGCTCGCACCCTGGAAACCTGACCAATCAATGGGAGAATCCTGAGTTCAGAGACATGATCTTCTACGTGCACCAGGCTGTTCGCGAGGCACCCGCGTCTTTGGAGCAGATTATCTGCATTTGCATTTGCACCCAGGGCCGACACAGGTCTGTGGCGAGCAGCGTAACTTTGGCACAGGCGCTCTCTGGAAAGTTCCGCACAACGATCAGCCACGACGGAATGTGCAACGGCTCTTGGGACAGTATGGCGGGCAGATGCCGCGGATCCTGCGGGACATGCGACCACAGCGCGCACGAAGCTCAGCTGGCGGTAGTTGAGCACATGGAGAGAGTAGAGGAGTACCTCTCCTGGAAGGGTCGCATCGACGCTCCGTCTTGCATCCGCCATTTTGAGATCGCCGCGCGACCGTCGCTTGGAGCCGGCCCGAAGAGCAAGCCGATGCCTAGGCCAGGAGCGGGACGCCCTAGGCCATCTGCGAGTTCTGCCGCTGGGACGGTCGATTTGACCGAGGCCGAGGAGGAGCCCAGTTCCAGCCGCAGGCCAGCGCGCAGATTTTCTTTGGAGACCCGTGATGAGCGTGGCGTATCTGTTTTGGAGGCCCAGAATAAGGCGCTGATGCAACGAGTCGAGTCCCTGGGTCGCGAGGTTGGCACTCTGAGGAACGAGCTGCGCCGTCGCTCGAGGTCGAGGAGGCGATCGCGGAGCAGGAGACGCTCTAGGTCCAGAGGCCGGGACAGGCGGACCAGATCGAGATCCCCGATTGCACGGGCAGAGGAGCGGGCGCCCTCTAGGCATACTTTTGCGATTAGGACGATGCCAACGCGCGGCGCGTCGGGCAATGCTGCGATTGCTACAGGGGGCCGAGTTCTTGACACCGATTCCTGGCACGAGATCCCGTATGAGGACCTTCTTTTGGATAAGCGCCCCGAACCAGGCTGTGATTGGCGCGCTATTACGCCGTACGACTGTTGGCCTCCGGGCATGTTGGATCAGCTGCGTCGTTTGGCCACTGAGTATATGCAACCTTGCGGGGGCAGGCACTTGAAGAGAGCCAAAGCTGCAACCTGGATAGGACCAGGAGTTGGCAACGACTTTAGGGAGAACGCTCGTGTCGGCTTTAAACTGATTGCATATGACGAGGTGGGGCAGCGGCCAAGCAAGTCTGCGCTGGATCCAAGGTTTCCCGCTGGATGGTGGGAGGCCGGCTGGGCCTATCTTCCTCGGACGGGATGGCGATGGATCGGCTATGCGCACGCTGGATCTACTCGTTTGACAACTGGCATTGCTGGAGATGCAGAGTTTGTTCTCGTCGCACAGTTCCCATATGAGGCTGAAAAGAGAGCGTATGTGACGACAAGGATCATGACAAGGGAGCAGATGGGTGTGTTCAATAGGGAGTTGAGGACATTGGAAGAGATGGATACATTCACTGCAATGGTAGCTGGAGTGCAAACCCAGCGGGAAGACTCAACCTCGTTGATCAAAGCCCCGAAGTGCACCTTCTTGATCCATGACAATGCCCCAGTAGATCTCCCCGGCATATCTGAACACTCAGCGAAGGACTTCAAGTGGAATCGGTTCACCCACGAGGTGAACGAGTTCAGGCCGGGCCTGGTTTTGTACAAATCAGGGGATCCCAACTCGAATCTGTGCATCAACCTGTTTTGTGAAGCCGATGCTTCCGATATCAATGTATGTGTGCTTGCACCGTTGGGCAAGCTGAGTGCAGATGACATTGGGGCTGAGGTGGTTGAAACGGCCGGTGATGCATGCATTGCTTGTGTTGGACCGTTGGCCAGCCGCATTGTTGAGAGCTTGAGCTCATGGTGTGAAGGAACAGGATACACCCCGAAGGCCTTCTGTGACATGAATGGAAGCAGCTTCTTCAACGCGATAATGTCCATCGGTGAGGAGGCTTACCTTGATGCGATGAGCACAGCTTATGTAGCAGGGGCAGGGGTAGATACGGATGCTGAGGGTTTGGGAGCTTCGGATGAAGAGCTAGGAGGAGATGGCGATGTAGCGCCCCACGATCCCGAACAGCAGCACCCAGATCCTGAAAACCAGGAGCCAGAGCTAAGCCCTGCAGATCGCGAACGAGTGTGGTTGGAATCCTTGCCACTCCCAGGCACTCCGCAAACAGAGGCCAAGCGAAGGGAGGCCTGGAGGCGTTTGCCCCAGCGCGTTCGCGTGGCACTTCGTCGCTTGCATAGGTCCTTCAACCACCCCACTCCTAGGACGTTGCAGGCCATCCTGAGAGCAGGAGGAGCAGCCAAGGAGTTCATCGAAGCGGCCAAGCTCATCAAGTGCGAAAGCTGTGAGCGCACGAGCCCCAAGCCCAGGTCACACCCTGTGGGGGTTGGCCACGGGAACTACGTGTTCGGGGACACGGTAGGAGTGGATGTCCTAGAGACGACAGACTCAAACCGTCGCCGATATCAGTGTTTCAACGTGGTAGACCTAGCAACGGGCTTCCAACAGATCGAGTTGCTGAGGGAAGTCACCAAGGACAGTCAAGGACCTCCTCCGTCAGAGATGTGTCTTGAAGCGTTCCAGAGGTGGATTACTTGGGCGGGCCTCCCGCGGACCGTGATGCTGGACAGAGGTACTCATAACAGAGGAGCCTTTGTGAGCTATCTCACGGAGAAGGGGGTGGACATCAGGTTCGCCGCAACCGAGTCGCCCCACATGCTCGGTAAAACCGAGAGGCACGGAGGGCTCGCGAAGGCGGTCATCCGAAAGACCGTGGCAGGCGTGAGCACCGTTGGGCCTGAGGCGATGAGGAGTGTGATCCAGGAAGTCGTCGCCGTCAAGAACATGTCCATGAACGTGTCGGGTTTTTCGCCTAGTCAGTGGGTGTTAGGTCGCAACCCGAGGGAACCCGGCACGCTCACCGACGAGGACACCTGGAACGACATCGGCGCCATGGAGGGCAAGTTCAGCGGTGCCGAGGCCTTTGCTCTAAGACAGAAAAGCCGCATCGAAGCAAAGAAAGCAATGGTGAAACTGGACACCAGCCGTAGGATCCAGAAAGCGCTAACAAAGAATGCGGTACCGATCAAGGAAGAGTACAACACCGGTGACTATGTCGTGTATCGGAGAGACGCCCAAGCGGGCGGCACGAAATGGAGCACGACATCCAGGGTAATCGGTAGAGAAAGCGCAGAAGCGATATGGGTGGTGAACGGAGGGGTCCCAGTCCTTTGCTCGACTCACTCGCTGAGGCCGGCATCTGAGGAGGAAGTGCTGGCGCATTGCCTTCTTAACGGGATACCTGTTCTACCTGAGACGCTTACAGAGGGTCCTAAGAAGAGAAAGAAGGGATACGTAGATGCGAGAGAAGAAGAAGAAAAGCCGGAAAGGAAATCGAGCAAGCCGAGCGCATCAGCTAGGAAGAGAAAGCAGGAAGAAATCGAACCTCCTGAAGCCCCAAGCTCGAGCTCAAGTTCAAGCAGCTCATCTGATGAGGAGGACCAGCGCCCGAGCAGAGATGTACAGGCCAGTCAGGAAAATGAGGCGGACGTCGTACAAGGCACGATGAACATCATCGACTCGGAGCAGGACGCCATGGACGCATTGGAGGCAGGTGATTTTCGCCCAGCAACGTGTTTAAGGCTCCTAAATGAGGCACCCTTAGTGAGAAAAGGAAAACGTGGAGCTGTGAGAGATGGACGCGCCTACAGCTTCGGAGTGTATGCACATGGCGGGTTCACGGGGGTCACCGAGTCGACGAAACGACATCCGAACTTGGTCAGTTACCTGAATGGCTACATGAAGGCGAAGGGTGCATCAGGCATGTGGTCATCGCTCCAGATTGGTAGGGACCTAAAGGCTTTGCCCCACAAGGACTCAAACAACCTGAAAGGCAGCGTGAACCAGATCACGACATTGGGAAATCACGCAGGTGGCCAATTGTGGCTGCAAAATCAGGACGGAGACGTGATGATGAATGGAGTTCCAGGCCGTGTCTTGGAGTGCCATAACAGGATAGCGTCTTTCGATCCCAATGAAGTCCACGCTACCTTGCCTTTCGATGGAGAACGATGGTCAATCAGCGCATTCACAAGTAGGGGAATCATGAATCTTGGGGATCGGGAGCGGGACATGCTGAGAGAGTTGGGTTTCGGCATCGAAAATGACTGCGTTCCCGTGTCGTGTCTAGGAAGTGTTGAGGAACCACCCAATGACGTGAAAAAGGAAGAGACCTCGAGAGAATCGCCTGAACGTATGGCAGATCTGATGGGTGTATGCGGAGACGAGGACCACTGGAAGGTTGGTCGGAATGTGTGCTTCAGAGTACATGTGAAGCCCCGCCGCTTGATGTTTGACCCCAAGGAAAATGATTTCCCAGGTGACCTCGGCAAGATTGGCTACTCTAGGGAAACCCATAGGTACTTCGAGGACGGCACGAACGATGTCGTGCATGACGAGTGGGGAATGATCCAAGAAGCAAATGGAGCAACGAACTTGGCGTGGACCGGTTTCAGCTTGTTTCGTGTCCGGAGCGAAAGCCCGGTTGATCTATCGAGTTTGCCCGAGGTGAAGATGGATGATCCGGAGTTCCGAGCCTTCATGGCGGAAAGGTTTGGTATGGAGGTGGAAGCTCAAGCGGGCAAGAAACCCCGGAAGATAAACGTGTTCAAGTGTGAAGACCACGTTAAGGAGGGGATCAAAGGTTCGCGCCGAGATGAGTGGAACAAATATCAAAAGTATAACGCCGCGATACCCATCCGAGGAGAGATGTTGCGACAACTCCTCGATGAGGGTCACAAACCCATACCGTCACAATGGATTGATGTTGACAAACACGAACATCAAAAGGGGAGTGCAGATTATTCCCCGAAATATCGCAGTCGCCTAGTGGCATGCGGTCATCTTGAGGCAGTAGGAAGGGACGAGCTGCGGTGCGACAGCCCGACAGCAGATTCCGAAGTGCACTGTCTCATCGCGAGCTATGCAGCATCGCGGTGCCTCAAGTTGTATTGTGGCGACATTTCGAGTGCATACTTTCAATCCTCGCCTTTGGAGCGCGTGCTGTTGATGAGGCAGCCAACAGGTGGACTACCCGATGTGCCCGAGGATGCCATGCTTCTATGCAGGCTCCCGATCTACGGGACCATTGACGCGGGGCGCGGGTTCTACAACAGATTGAGCTCGGAAGCGAAGACGGAAGGATTGACAGTGAGCAAGATCGCTCCGGGTCTCTACTACCTGTTGGGCACTGATAACTTGCCGGCCATCATCCTCGCAACGCACGTGGACGATCTACTATGGTGCGCAACGCCCGAAGGAAGCGACACCATGGAACGAATCCTGGCGAAGTTTGACGTAGGAAAGATAGAGCACTCAGATTTCAGGTTTTGCGGTCGAAGATTCCGGCAAGGTGAAGACTACAGTGTGCGTATAGATGCAGAGGACAACACGAGACAGATCAGGAAGATTGTGATCCCGGCAGGGCGCAAGGCAAGTGATCACGCGACCGAGGCAGAAGTGACAAGCCTCAGGAGCGTGGTAGGATCCTTAGCTTGGGTAGCGCGTTTTGCCAGACCAGACCTTTGCTACAAGGTGAACTGTTTGCAACGGGCCTGCTCAACCGCGACAGTGGCTGATCTCAAAGAGGCCAACCGCGTTGTGGAATTGGCGCAAGCAGATCAAGGAAGATCGTTGTACTACCCAGCCGGAGCGTTGAATTGGAGTGATCTCTGCATTGTAACGTTCTCAGACGCTTCATTCGCACAGGAACCAGGTTTCCGAAGTCAACAGGGCAGGCTGCACTACTTGACGGCAGAGAGTGCGTCCGACGGCAATGACCACGTCGCTCATGTCTTGAGTTTCGGATCGACAACGATCAAGCGGGTGTGTCGCAGTACTTTGGCATCGGAGACTTTTGCCATGCAGACGGCAGTGGAGAACGGTGACCGTTTGAGAGCAATCATCTGTGAGTTACGCGGACAGTTGCCAAGCCTGAAGGGATGGCTAGAAGAGACTCAGAGGCAGATGAAGCACTTATGGGTCACGGATTGTCGAAGTTTGAGCGACCACCTCAACAGCCAGCAAGTGAACAAGGTGTCGGACAAGCGACTCATGATCGAACTTACTGCAATGAGGCAACAACTTTGGGATGGTGAGACAGCGACATGGCAGTTGTACAGTCCACATGGAGACAGGCTTCGCTGGACGGATACTGCAACCCAGATCGCCGATGCCCTCACCAAGTCGATGAAACCGCATCAGCTATTTCGCTTGATGGAAGAAGCGAGTGTGCAGCTATCAGATCCCGATCGCAAGCTCACCAAGAGTGAAATCCAGAAGATGACTACAAATGAGTGACGGGAACAAAGATGTACAGACATCACCGTCAGGAATAGTGAGCTAGCAGTTGCCAAGGAATCGCAGTCTGGTAGAGGCCTATCTGTATAGACACTGTATAGTCACACTCAGAATTCAACCAAAACCTCGAATGAGCCCCAGGCACGCATCAATAAGTAAGACGGGTGTGAATATCACCTCGATTCTTGCATGTATAGCTTGAGTGCGTGCCTTTTTCATGTGTAGTTCTGAGAGCAGCAGCAGTTTGCATGTTGTACATTTTGTTTGCTGTTGCTGTTACCTCTCGAAGGGCCCTTGAGCTGTGGCAGAAAAAGTAGAGTCCGAAGCGCGAGTGAACGCTAAGGTAGTATCACGTCGTCTCTTGCCAGTCAGAGCCTCCACCCAGTCGTGGCTGTGCAGCTCTGTTCATCTGTTCAAGTTGGAGCGGCTTCGCCGTGTCCTGAAGGAAAAGGGATGTCCCGGCCCCGATCCCGAAAAACCCTCTGAGAACTAGAGCCTTAAATTCTTTTCTCGTTTGACTCTGAGCTCAATAAGTCAGAACTTACTTGGCGCATCCTGAGCTGGAGCCTCGCAATTTTGGCTTGGTTCTGGATTGAAGGCTGTGCGGCTATGCGCGTCTTGTGTTATTGTCCCGAGCCCTGTCAGAAGCAAAAGAATGGCGCGTGCCAAGCCACCTAGCTTTGTTTGAACTTTCCGGCAACGGCTCATCGCAAAGGCATCGTGCAAAATTTCATGCTTGAATGCAGCCTCCAAGCTCATGTCGTGACTTCGACGAAGAAGTTATTACGACACTACGAGGATGGACGGAAAGAACTTCTCACGAGCTATTAGCGAGCGCGCGCATCAATTAATCATTGTACCTCCCCACGATGCCCCTCTAACTAGTGAGACAGCTTAGCTTATGTGAAAGTAAATGTCCTAACGCATTTCACAGGGGCGCTGCCTATGCACTTCACCAACAAACGGTCAAGACCTCCTGTGAATAACCACACGGCCGCGGCTCTAGTGCCGGTGCTGTCGGTTTTTGTAGGTGTTTTGCAGAGTAGGCACATGCCAGGATGGGAGGCAGCTTTGTTGCGCAAGCTGTTGTCTAATTTGTCTGTCTTGGTTTCTGTCCAGTACCTGTCGGCGCGCCTTGCTACAGTTTCGGCTTCAGACCCCAGTCAGCTGAGACATCTTCGGCGCACTCCAAAATGGCAAATATGGCAATGTTTCTGTTTGCGTGTGTCGGTGCCATCTTGACTACCGGCATGGAGATCCCCGCTACAGACCAAGCAGATGAGTCATGCGCATTGCAGAGCAAAGCCTCGGACCACGTGACGGAGAAGCTGGAGACCTCGGAGGAGCGACTTGCAGCAACGCAAGCAGCAACGCAAGTGACGTCCGAATCCGGAAGTGGTGCAACACATTCACCTCCTCCCCAATCAGGCATAAGGGCAAAGTCACCGCCATCAAGCCTTCTGAAGCGATGTGGGCATGGGATGTGAAGCAGGCAGCTGGCATTTCAAAACTAAACAGTTTTTAGTTAGCTGTATATGTGTCCCAGTAACTGATGGTTGACTCTGTATGCTGTGTGGCATGAATTGCAGGTGCAGTTCCTGACCGACACAGGTGACAAACTCATGGCCTTTCGGATGCTCAACCGTTTCGAGTGGCACGGTTGAAGGCGAGGGATGGGAACCTGAGAATGCGTTCAGGGACGATATTGATGCGGCATGGGGCGGTAGCCAGGATAGGAGTGGAAGCTTCTACATTGGGGTCCATTGCCCCACTGCGGTGAAGTTGGGGGAGGTGAGGCTTCAACAAGAGCCTCATCCGTCGAGCCCACCTGTTGACAAGGTGAAGATTGAATTCACCATGGATGATGTCGGTGGGAGTACTCAATGGCTTAAGTTCTGCGAGGTGTCAATCAGCCAAAACAGCTTGGAGACGATATGGTTTCTCGGAATTCTCTATTACGTTGAGGCTTGCCACATGTGCAATAAGAACTGGTGTGCCGGACCGTACATGCAGCACGACACCTACGTTGAAGTTGATCATCTGAAAGGACCTTCCTTGGCAGATGCGCCTGAGGGCTGCGGCGTGATCACCTCCGATACCAGGATGGCCCGCAACCCCGAGACAGGAGCAATCTACGCCCTGGTTCCTTTCATGTCGAAAACTTCAAGCCCATGTGATTGCACGACGGAGTGGATGAGCGGACATGTTCATGTGGTCTTCAATGGTTGTGCGGATCACAGCCATGATGGGCAAATTTGGTGCTACGTTGTCGGAGGAAGGAAATGCTCGCAGGCAACAGAGTCTTCTTGGTTTCCTGGCGCATATTTTCTTACTGGGTGCACGCCTTCCACTCAGTCCACTCCAAAACAGGTACTTGGCCGCCCATTAACGCTGAACGGCAAGACCTTGCTGGCTACTGCCACTGCAACGCGTGAGTTCAAGGATTTGGCTGATGGGTGGGGATTCCCCGCCAGTAACTTGGGTCACCCAATGCTGTCAGCAGTGAGCGGCAGAGCTGCGCATATGCCTCAGGAATTGCTGGAGGAAGCCCTGCGTGGCTTTGGCACCGGAAATCCATTCCCAGAGGCAACCGGCACTCTGGCGATGGAATCGCAACTCCCGCACATGCTTGCTGTGGCACAAGCGGAGCTTGCCAGTGCGGGTCCTGAGGAGCGTGAGCATTGGAAGGAAGCGGGCTTGGCAGAGCATGCGTCAGTTGGTTCCTTTGCGAAGCTTTGCTTGGAGTTGCTTGTTGCAGGAGCACCGCCAAGGTTGTTGCGCCGCGCCATCAAGGCACAGGAGGAGGAACTTGTGCATGCTCATCTGTCTCTGGGCCTTTTGCGTGGTGCACACCATGAACTCCAATCGCCCACTGTCTTCAAAAGCTTGAGGGTCGACCTCGCCAATGCTACCCAGACAGATGGCCATGGTGGCTTTGCCATCGAACGCTTGGACCTCCCAGAACACAGCTTTGAAGTACGGCGTGACTTTGTTGCGCTCCGAAATGCCGCCATCGAGGAGGGTCTCATCGGCGAGGGCCGTGCGGCGCTTCGGCTCTTCCAGCGCTCTCTTGAAACTCTGCATGGCCAGAGCGAGGGTCAGCTGGATGGCCGCGAGGTGTTGTCGGAAGGCCGCCGGGCTCTTGCGAAGATCGTTTGGGCGATTGCGAACGATGAGGCGCGCCACGCCGCATTGGCCATGGAGACCATTGAGTGGCTTTCGGGGAGAGACAGCAGACCACAGGCACAGCTGCCCAAAGTGCAGATCAGCTCAGGGACTGTGGTCGTGCAGGAGGTTGCATAAGCTGCAGCTGTGTGGGCGTGCAAGCGGACAGCTCCAGTGAACAGAAGTTAGATCTTAGTTGACCACATGAGACAACTCCCATGAAAGCTAAGATGGGGCCACAAGACAAGCTTGCAAAGAGGGCTTAGCTTGTGCCCCAGCCAAAAGAGCGGGGCAGGGACCGTCTCAAGAAGTCATAAATCACAACAATAAGACTGATAACAATCATCATAATACGAAGATACAGTAAATTATTATCATTAGTACTACTATTACTCGTAAAGTAGGTCGCCCCTAGAGCAATGGCTACATCACACAAATGCTCCTTTATATAGTGTTAACGGGCAATGAGAACTACATTGGGTCTGAACCTCAAAAGGCCGCAAGAGACAGAATCATTTAAGATAACGTCTCTCCTGCTTTCCTCCCAGCTCAGCTCCCAAGCGTTCACCGACGATGCAGCGATCTGCATCGAACGCATGGTATTGGAAAATTACTTACTATCATTATTGTTGTTTTTGTTAATTGCTCTGTTTATGACCCGCTGCGGACAGTCGCTGTAGTAGGTTGAAGAGCCACGCGGGCCATGCAAGCTCAGAGCTGGTGCAGATTTTATGCAATTTTGCGCTGACGCTGGAGGCTGCTCCCAGAACAGTAGTAATAATAGTAGTAATGGTAGGTATCATAAGTGATAGTAATATTAACAGAAACATAATAGAAATAATATTCGTAATCATATGTAGTACTTGTAGTAGTACTTGTAGTAGTAGTAACAATACTAGTTATAATGAACGAAGTAATAACAACAGACATAATAGTGAGAATTTCAGTATCAGCACAAGGCAATTTGAGAACGAAGGTGTGTAACCGAGCTTGGATTCTGAAAGCATTGAACTCGGATCAGGAATGAAACGTGATGTTGGAGTGGCCTCTCCATCATGTGTGCCTAATTTGTGGATCCTGGTGGACAGTCGCCGTAATAGGTTGAAGAGCCCCAGAAGGAAAACAGCACATGGCCGACCACGAGCTGTTAGAACATTATAGCAATGATACTGGTTAGTAGTAATACCGATAGTAAGAATAATAATAATACTAGTACTACTAGTACTAGTAGGGATTCAGGATATTTAGGGGTTTGCGGTTCAAAGAGAGTCCATGTCCGGAGCATGTGCAAAGGTGCAAATGTGCAAATGTGCAAAGGTGCAAAGGTGCAAGGGTGCAAGTCTACAGCCCGGGACTCCAAGACCTTTGAGCTTGATACCACAAAGCGCTAAAGGGTAGTATCAGGGTAGTATCACGTCGTCTCTTGCCAGTCAGAGCCTCCACCCAGTCGTGGCTGTGCAGCTCTGTTCATCTGTTCAAGTTGGAGCGGCTTCGCCGTGTCCTGAAGGAAAAGGGATGTCCCGGCCCCGATCACGAAAAACCCTCTGAGAACTAGAGCCTTAAATTCTTTTCTCGTTTGACTCTGAGCTCAATAAGTCAGAACTTACTTGGCGCATCCTGAGCTGGAGCCTCGCAATTTTGGCTTGGTTCTGGATTGAAGGCTGTGCGGCTATGCGCGTCTTGTGTTATTGTCCCGAGCCCTGTCAGAAGCAAAAGAATGGCGCGTGCCAAGCCACCTAGCTTTGTTTGAACTTTCCGGCAACGGCTCATCGCAAAGGCATCGTGCAAAATTTCATGCTTGAATGCAGCCTCCAAGCTCATGTCGTGACTTCGACGAAGAAGTTATTACGACACTACGACGATGGACGGAAAGAACTTCTCACGAGCTATTAGCGAGCGCGCGCATCAATTAATCATTGTACCTCCCCACGATGCCCCTCTAACTAGTGAGACAGCTTAGCTTATGTGAAAGTAAATGTCCTAACGCATTTCACAGGGGCGCTGCCTATGCACTTCACCAACAAACGGTCAAGACCTCCTGTGAATAACCACACGGCCGCGGCTCTGGTGCCGGTGCTGTCGGTTTTTGTAGGTGTTTTGCAGAGTAGGCACATGCCAGGATGGGAGGCAGCTTTGTTGCGCAAGCTGTTGTCTAATTTGTCTGTCTTGGTTTCTGTCCAGTACCTGTCGGCGCGCCTTGCTACAGTTTCGGCTTCAGACCCCAGTCAGCTGAGACATCTTCGGCGCACTCCAAAATGGCAAACATGGCAATGTTTCTGTTTGCGTGTGTCGGTGCCATCTTGACTACCGGCATGGAGATCCCCGCTACAGACCAAGCAGATGAGTCATGCGCATTGCAGAGCAAAGCCTCGGACCACGTGACGGAGAAGCTGGAGACCTCGGAGGAGCCACTTGCAGCAACGCAAGCAGCAACGCAAGTGACGTCCGAATCCGGAAGTGGTGCAACACATTCACCTCCTCCCCCATCAGGCATAAGGGCAAAGGGCTGGCGAATCACCGCCATCAAGCCTTCTGAAGCGATGTGGGGATGGGATGTGAAGCAGGCAGCTGGCATTTCAAAACTAAACAGTTTTAAGTTAGCTGTATATGTGTCCCCGTAACTGACGGTTGACTCTGTATGCTGTGTGGCATGAATTGCAGGTGCAGTTCCTGACCGACACAGGTGACGAACTCATGCCATTGCCTCCTTTGGGATGCGCAACTGTTTCCAGTGGCACGGTTGAAGTCGAGGGATGGGAGCCTGAGAATGCGTTCAGGTACGATATTGATGCGAAATGGGGCGGTCGCAAGGATGCGAGTGGAAGCTTCTACATTGGGGTCCATTGCCCCACTGCGGTGAAGTTGGGGGAGGTGAGGCTTCAACAAGAGCCTCATCCGTCGAGCCCACCTGTTGACCAGGTGAAGATTGAATTCACCATGGATGGTTTCGGTGGGAGTACTCAATGGCATAAGTTCTGCGAGGTGTCAATCAGCCAAAACAGCTTGGAGCCGATATGGTTTCTCGGAATTCTCTATTACGTTGAGGCTTGCCACATGTGCAATAAGAACTGGTGTGCCGGACCGTACATGCAGCACGACACCTACGTTGAAGTTGATCATGCGAAAGGACCTTCCTTGGCAGATGCGCCTGAGGGCTGCGGCGTGATCACCTCCGATACCAGGATGGCCCGCAACCCCGAGACAGGAGCAATCTACGCCCTGGTTCCTTTTTCAAGCCCATGTGATTGCACCACGGAGTGGATGAGCGGACATGTTCATGTGGGCCTCAATGGTTGTGCGGCTCACAACCATGATGGGGAAATGTGGTGCTACGTTGTCGGAGGAAGGAACTGCTGGCAGGCAAGAAAGTCTGCGCGGTTTCCTGGCGCATTTTTTATTTCTGGGTGCACGCCTTCCACTCAGTCCACTCCAAAACAGGTACTTGGCCGCCCATTAACCCTGAACGGCAAGACCTTGCTGGCTGCTGCCACTGCAACGCGTGAGGTCAAGGATTTGGCTGATGGGTGGGGATTCCCCGCCAGTAACTTGGGTCACCCAATGCTGTCAGCAGTGAGCGGCAGAGCTGCGCATATGCCTCAGGAATTGCTGGAGGAAGCCCTGCGTGGCTTTGGCGCCGGAAATCCATTCCCAGAGGCAACCGGCACTCTGGCGATGGAATCGCAACTCCCGCACATGCTTGCTGTGGCACAAGCGGAGCTTGCCAGTGCGGGTCCTGAGGAGCGTGAGCATTGGAAGGAAGCGGGCTTGGCAGAGCATGCGTCAGTTGGTTCCTTTGCGAAGCTTTGCTTGGAGTTGCTTGTTGCAGGAGCACCGCCAAGGTTGTTGCGCCGCGCCATCAAGGCACAGGAGGAGGAACTTGTGCATGCTCATCTGTCTCTGGGCCTTTTGCGTGGTGCAAACCATGAACTCCAATCGCCCTCTGTCTTCAAAAGCTTGAGGGGCGACCTCGCCAATGCTACCCAGGCAGATGGCCACGGTGGCTTTGCCATCGAACGCTTGGACCTCCCAGAACACAGCTTTGAAGTACGGCGTGACTTTGTGGCGCTCCGAAATGCCGCCATCGAGGAGGGTCTCATCGGCGAGGGCCGTGCGGCGCTTCGGCTCTTCCAGCGCTCCCTTGAAACTCTGCATGGCCAGAGCGAGGGTAAGCTGGATGGCCGCGAGGTGTTGTCGGAAGGCCGCCGGGCTCTTGCGAAGATCGTTTGGGCGATTGCGAACGATGAGGCGCGCCACGCCGCATTGGCCATGGAGACCATTGAGTGGCTTTCGGGGAGAGACAGCAGACCACAGGCACAGCTGCCCAAAGTGCAGATCAGCCAAGGGACTGTGGTCGTGCAGGAGGTTGCATAAGCTGCAGCTGTGTGGGCGTGCAAGTGGACAGCTCCAGTGAACAGAAGTTAGATCTTAGTTGACCACATGAGACAACTCCCATGAAAGCTGGGTCCACAAGAAGAGCTTGCAAAGAGGGCTTAACTTGTGCCCCAGCAGCGGGGCAGGGACCGTCTCAAGAAGTTATAAATCACAACAATAAGACTGATCAGAATCATCATAATGCGAAGATACAGTAAATTATTATCATTAGTATTACTATTACTCGTAGAGTAGGTCGCCCCCAGAGGGCAATGGCTACATCACACAAGTGCTCCTTTATATAGCGTTAACGCGCAATGAGAACTACATTGGGTCTGAACCTCAAAAGGCCGCAAGAGACGGAATCATTTAAGATAACGTCTCTCCTGTTTTCCTCCCAGCTCAGCTCCCAAGCATTCACCGACGATGCAGCGATCTGCATCGAACGCATGGTATTGGAAAATTACTTACTATCATTATTGTTGTCTTTGTTAATTACTCTGTTTATGACCCGCTGCGGACAGTCGCTGTAGTAGGTTGAAGAGCCACGCGGGCCATGCAAGCTCAGAGCTGGTGCAGATTTTATGCAATTTTGCGCTGATGCTGGAAAGGCTGCTCCCAGAACAGTAATAGTAATAGTAGTAATGGTAGGTATCATTAGTGATAGTAATATTAACAGAAACATAATAGAAATAATGTTCGTAATAATATGTAGTACTTGTAGTAGTACTTGTAGTAGTAGTAATAATACTAGTAATAATGAACGAAGTAATAACAACAGACATAATAGTGAGAATTTCAGTATCAGCACAAGGCAATTTGAGAACGAAGGTGTGTAACCGAGCTTGGATTCTGAAAGCATTGAACTCGGATCAGGAATGAAACGTGATTTTGGAGTGGCCTCTCCATCATGTTTGCCTAATTTGTGGATCCTGGTGGACAGTCGCCGTAATAGGTTGAAGAGCCCCAGAAGGAAAACAGCACATGGCCGACCACGAGCTGTTAGAACATTATAGCAATGATACTGGTTAGTAGTAATACCAATAGTAAGAATAAATAATAATAATAATATTAAGAAGAAGAATAATAATGGTACTACTAGTACTAGTAGGGATTCAGGATATTTAGGGGTTTGCGGTTTAAAGAGAGTCCATGTCCGGAGCATGTGCAAAGGTGCAAAGGTGCAAAGGTGCAAAGGTGCAAGGGTGCAGGTCTAAAGCCCGGGACTCCAAGACCTTTTAGCTTGATACCACAAAGCGCTAAAGGGGTAGTATCAGGGCAGTATCACGTCGTCTCTTGCCAGTCAGAGCCTCCACCCAGTCGTGGCTGTGTAGCTCTGTTCATCTGTTCATGTTGGAGCGGCTTCGCCGTGTCCTGAAGGAAAAGGGATGTCCCGGCCCCGATCCCGAAAAACCCTCTGAGAACTAGAGCCTTAAATTTTTTCTCGTTTGACTCTGAGATCAATAGGTCAGAACTTACTTGGCGCATCCTGACCTGGAGCCTCGCGATTTTGCTTGATTCTGGATTGCAGGCTGTGCGGCTATGCGCGTCTTGTGTTATTGTCCCGAGCCCTGTCAGAAGCAAAAAAATGGCGCGTGCCAAGCCACCTCGCTTTGTTTGAACTTTCCGGCAACGGCTCATCGCAAAGGCATCGTGCAAAATTTCATGCTTGAATGCAGCCTCCAAGCTCATATCGTGATTTCGACGAAGAAGTTATTACGACACTACGACGATGGACGGAAAGAACTTCTCACGAGTTATTAGCGAGCGCACGCATCAATTAATCAATCTACCTCCCCACGATGCCCCTCTAACTAGTGAGACAGCTTAGCTTATGTGAAAGTAAATGTCCTAACGCATTTCACAGGGGCGCTGCCTATGCACTTCACCAACAAACGGTCAAGACCTCCTGTGAATAACCACACGGCCGCGGCTCTGGTGCCGGTGCTGTCGGTTTTTGTAGGTGTTTTGCAGAGTAGGCACATGCCAGGATGGGAGGCAGCTTTGTTGCGCAAGTTGTTGTCTAATTTGTCTGTTTTGGTTTCTGTCCAGTACCTGTCGGCGCGCCTTGCTACAGTTTCGGCTTCAGACCCCAGTCAGCTGAGACATCTTCGGCGCACTCCAAAATGGCAAATATGGCAATGTTTCTGTTTGCGTGTGTCGGTGCCATCTTGACTACCGGCATGGAGATCCCCGCTACAGACCAAGCAGATGAGTCATGCGCATTGCAGAGCAAAGCCTCGGACCACGTGACGGAGAAGCTGGAGACCTCGGAGGAGCGACTTGCAGCAATGCAAGCAGCAACGCAAGTGACGTCCGAGTCCGGAAGTGGTGCAACACATTCACCTCCTCCCCCATCAGGCATAAGGGCAAAGGGCTGGCGAATCACCGCCATCAAGCCTTCTGAAGAGATGTGGGCATGGGATGTGAAGCAGGCAGCTGGCATTTCAAAACCAAACAGTTTTTAATTAGCTGTATATGTGTCCCCGTAACTGACGGTTGACTCTGTATGCTGTGTGGCATGAATTGCAGGTGCAGTTCCTGACCGACACAGGTGACAAACTCATGCCATCGCCTTTCGGATGCTCAACTGTTTCGAGTGGCACGGTTGAAGTCGAGGGATGGGAGCCTGAGAATGCGTTCAGGGACGATATTGATGCGGCATGGGGCGGTCGCCAGGATAGGAGTGGAAGCTTCTACATTGGGCTCCGTTGCCCCACTGCGGTGAAGTTGGGGGAGGTGAAGCTGCAACAAGAGCCTCATCCATCGAGCCCACCTGTTGACAAGGTGAAGATTGAATTCACCATGGATGATGTCGGTGGGAGTACTCAATGGCTTAAGTTCTGCGAGGTGTCAATCAGCCAAAACAGCTTGGAGACGATATGGTTTCTCGGAACTCTCTATTACGTTGAGAATTGCCACATGTGCAAGAAGGACTGGTGTGCCGGACCGTACATGCAGCACGACACCTACGTTGAAGTTGATCATCTGCAAGGACCTTCCTTGGCAGATGCGCCTGAGGGCTGCGGCGTGATCACCTCCGATACCAGGATGGCCCGCAACCCCGAGACAGGAGCAATCTACGCCTTGGTTCCTTTCATGTCGAAAACTTCAAGCCCATGTGATTGCACCACGGAGTGGATGAGCGGACATGTTCATGTGGTCTTCAATGGTTGTGCGGATCACAGCCATGATGGGCAAATGTGGTGCTACGTTGTCGGAGGAAGGAAATGCTCGCAGGCAACAGCGTCTTCTTGGTTTCCTGGCGCATATTATATTACTGGGTGCACGCCTTCCACTCAGTCCACTCCAAAACAGGTACTTGGCCGCCCATTAACCCTGAACGGCAAGACCTTGCTGGCTGCTGCCACTGCAACGCGTGAGTTCAAGGATTTGGCTGATGGGTGGGGATTCCCCGCCAGTAACTTGGGTCACCCAATGCTGTCAGCAGTGAGCGGCAGAGCTGCGCGTATGCCTCAGGAATTGCTGGAGGAAGCCCTGCGTGGCTTTGGCGCCGGAAATCCATTCCCAGAGGCAACCGGCACTCTGGCGATGGAATCGCAACTCCCGCACATGCTTGCTGTGGCACAAGCGGAGCTTGCCAGTGCGGGTCCTGAGGAGCGTGAGCATTGGAAGGAAGCGGGCTTGGCAGAGCATGCGTCAGTTGGTTCCTTTGCGAAGCTTTGCTTGGAGTTGCTTGTTGCAGGAGCACCGCCAAGGTTGTTGCGCCGCGCCATCAAGGCACAGGAGGAGGAACTTGTGCATGCTCATCTGTCTCTGGGCCTTTGCGTGGTGCAAACCATGAACTCCAATCGCCCTCTGTCTTCAAAAGCTTGAGGGGCGACCTCGCCAATGCTACCCAGACAGATGGCCACGGTGGCTTTGCCATCGAACGCTTGGACCTCCCAGAACACAGCTTTGAAGTACGGCGTGACTTAGTTGCGCTCCGAAATGCCGCCATCGAGGAGGGTCTCATCGGCGAGGGCCGTGCGGCGCTTCGGCTCTTCCAGCGCTCCCTTGAAACTCTGCATGGCCAGAGCGAGGGTAAGCTGGATGGCCGCGAGGTGTTGTCGGAAGGCCGCCGGGCTCTTGCGAAGATCGTTTGGGCGATTGCGAACGATGAGGCGCGCCACGCCGCATTGGCCATGGAGACCATTGAGTGGCTTTCGGGGAGAGACAGCAGACCACAGGCACAGCTGCCCAAAGTGCAGATCAGCCAAGGGACTGTGGTCGTGCAGGAGGTTGCATAAGCTGCAGCTGTGTGGGCGTGCAAGTGGACAGCTCCAGTGAACAGAAGTTAGATCTTAGTTGACCACATGAGACAACTCCCATGAAAGCTGGGTCCACAAGAAGAGCTTGCAAAGAGGGCTTAACTTGTGCCCCAGCCAAAAGAGCGGGGCAGGGACCGTCTCAAGAAGTCATAAATCACAACAATAAGACTGATCAGAATCATCATAATGCGAAGATACAGTAAATTATTATCATGAGTACTACTATTACTCGTAGAGTAGGTCGCCCCTAGAGCAATGGCTACATCACACAAATGCTCCTTTATATAGCATTAACGGGCAATGAGAACTACATTGGGTCTGAACCTCAAAAGGCCGCAAGAGACAGAATCATTTAAGATAACGTCTCTCCTTTTTTCCTCCCAGCTCAGCTCCCAAGCGTTCACCGACGATGCAGCGATCTGCATCGAACGCATGGTATTGGAAAATTACTTACTATCATTATTGTTGTTTTTGTTAATTACTCTGTTTATGACCCGCTGCGGACAGTCGCTGTAGTAGGTTGAAGAGCCACGCGGGCCATGCAAGCTCAGAGCTGGTGCAGATTTTATGCAATTTTGCGCTGATGCTGGAAAGGCTGCTCCCAGAACAGTAATAGTTATAGTCATAGTAGTAATGGTAAGTATCATTAGTGATAGTAGTATTAACAGAAACATAATAGAAATAATGTTCGTAATAATATGTAGTACTTGTAGTAGTAGTAGTAGTAGTAGTAGTAGTAGTAGTAGTAGTAGTAGTAGTAGTAGTAGTAGTAGTAGTAGTAGTAGTAGTAGTAGTAGTAGTAGTAGTAGTGATAATACTAGTAATAATGAACGAAGTAATAACAACAGACGTAATAGCAATATTTTCAGTCTCAGCACAAGGCAATTTGAGAACGAAGGTGTGTAACCGAGCTTGGATTCTGAAAGCATTGAACTCGGATCAGGAATGAAACGTGATTTTGGAGTGGCCTCTCCATCATGTGCGCCTAATTTGTGGATCCTGGTGGACAGTCGCCGTAATAGGTTGAAGAGCCCCAGAAGGAAAACAGCACATGGCCGACCACCAGCTGTTAGAACATTATAGCAATGATACTGGTTAGTAGTAATACCAATAGTAAGAATAAATAATAGTAATAATAATAATAATAATAATAATAATAAGAAGAAGAATAATAATGGTACTACTAGTACTAGTAGGGATTCAGGATATTTAGGGGTTTGCGGTTTAAAGAGAGTCCATGTCCGGAGCATGTGCAAAGGTGCAAAGGTGCAAAGGTGCAAAGGTGCAAAGGTGCAAGGGTGCAAGTCTAAAGCCCGGGACTGCAAGACCTTTTAGCTTGATACCACAAAGCGCTAAAGGGGTAGTACCAGGGCAGTATCACGTCGTCTCTTGCCAGTCAGAGCCTCCACCCAGTCGTGGCTGTGCAGCTCTGTTCATCTGTTCATGTTGGAGCGGCTTCGCCGTGTCCTGAAGGAAAAAGGGATGTCCAGGCTGCGTGCGGGGACGATGCCCTGAAGCCCCGATCCCGAAAAACCCTCTGAGAACTAGAGCCTTAATTTTTTTCTCGTTTGACTCTGAGCTCGATAAGTCAGAACTTGCTTGGCGCATCCTGACCTGGAGCCTCGCAATTTTTGCTTGGCAGGGGAGAGTTCTGGGTTGAAGGCTGTACGGCTATGCACGTCTTGTGTTATTGTCCCGAGCCTGTCAGAAGCAAAAAAATGGCGCGTGCAAGCCAATGGACGGAAAGAACTTCTCACGAGTTATTAGCGAGCGCACGCATCAATTAATCATTGTACCTCCCCACGATGCCCCTCTAATTAGTGAGACAGCTTAGCTTATGTGAAAGTAAATGTCCTAACGCATTTCACAGGGGCGCTGCCTATGCACTTCACCAACAAACGGTCAAGACCTCCTGTGAATAACCACACGGCAGGTGCTTTGCAGAGTAGGCACATGCCAGGATGGGAGGCAGCTTTGTTGCGCAAGTTGTTGTCTAATTTGTCTGTTTTGGTTTCTGTCCAGTACCTGTCGGTGCGCCTTGCTACAGTTTCGGCTTCAGACCCCAGTCAGCTGAGACATCTTCGGCGCACTCCAAAATGGCAAATATGGCAATGTTTCTGTTTGCGTGTGTCGGTGCCATCTTGACTACCGGCATGGAGATCCCCGCTACAGACCAAGCAGATGAGTCATGCGCATTGCAGAGCAAAGCCTCGGACCACGTGACGGAGAAGCTGGAGACCTCGGAGGAGCGACTTGCAGCAATGCAAGCAGCAACGCAAGTGACGTCCGAGTCCGGAAGTGGTGCAACACATTCACCTCCTCCCCCATCAGGCATAAGGGCAAAGGGCTGGCGAATCACCGCCATCAAGCCTTCTGAAGAGATGTGGGCATGGGATGTGAAGCAGGCAGCTGGCATTTCAAAACCAAACAGTTTTTAATTAGCTGTATATGTGTCCCCGTAACTGACGGTTGACTCTGTATGCTGTGTGGCATGAATTGCAGGTGCAGTTCCTGACCGACACAGGTGACAAACTCATGCCATCGCCTTTCGGATGCTCAACTGTTTCGAGTGGCACGGTTGAAGTCGAGGGATGGGAGCCTGAGAATGCGTTCAGGGACGATATTGATGCGGCATGGGGCGGTCGCCAGGATAGGAGTGGAAGCTTCTACATTGGGCTCCGTTGCCCCACTGCGGTGAAGTTGGGGGAGGTGAAGCTGCAACAAGAGCCTCATCCATCGAGCCCACCTGTTGACAAGGTGAAGATTGAATTCACCATGGATGATGTCGGTGGGAGTACTCAATGGCTTAAGTTCTGCGAGGTGTCAATCAGCCAAAACAGCTTGGAGACGATATGGTTTCTCGGAACTCTCTATTACGTTGAGAATTGCCACATGTGCAAGAAGGACTGGTGTGCCGGACCGTACATGCAGCACGACACCTACGTTGAAGTTGATCATCTGCAAGGACCTTCCTTGGCAGATGCGCCTGAGGGCTGCGGCGTGATCACCTCCGATACCAGGATGGCCCGCAACCCCGAGACAGGAGCAATCTACGCCTTGGTTCCTTTCATGTCGAAAACTTCAAGCCCATGTGATTGCACCACGGAGTGGATGAGCGGACATGTTCATGTGGTCTTCAATGGTTGTGCGGATCACAGCCATGATGGGCAAATGTGGTGCTACGTTGTGGGAGGAAGGAAATGCTCGCAGGCAACAGCGTCTTCTTGGTTTCCTGGCGCATATTATATTACTGGGTGCACGCCTTCCACTCAGTCCACTCCAAAACAGGTACTTGGCCGCCCATTAACCCTGAACGGCAAGGCCTTGCTGGCTGCTGCCACTGCAACGCGTGAGTTCAAGGATTTGGCTGATGGGTGGGGATTCCCCGCCAGTAACTTGGGTCACCCAATGCTGTCAGCAGTGAGCGGCAGAGCTGCGCATATGCCTCAGGAATTGCTGGAGGAAGCCCTGCGTGGCTTTGGCGCCGGAAATCCATTCCCAGAGGCAACCGGCACTCTGGCGATGGAATCGCAACTCCCGCACATGCTTGCTGTGGCACAAGCGGAGCTTGCCAGTGCGGGTCCTGAGGAGCGTGAGCATTGGAAGGAAGCGGGCTTGGCAGAGCATGCGTCAGTTGGTTCCTTTGCGAAGCTTTGCTTGGAGTTGCTTGTTGCAGGAGCACCGCCAAGGTTGTTGCGCCGCGCCATCAAGGCACAGGAGGAGGAACTTGTGCATGCTCATCTGTCTCTGGGCCTTTTGCGTGGTGCACACCATGAACTCCAATCGCCCACTGTCTTCAAAAGCTTGAGGGTCGACCTCGCCAATGCTACCCAGACAGATGGCCATGGTGGCTTTGCCATCGAACGCTTGGACCTCCCAGAACACAGCTTTGAAGTACGGCGTGACTTTGTTGCGCTCCGAAATGCCGCCATCGAGGAGGGTCTCATCGGCGAGGGCCGTGCGGCGCTTCGGCTCTTCCAGCGCTCCCTTGAAACTCTGCATGGCCAGAGCGAGGGTAAGCTGGATGGCCGCGAGGTGTTGTCGGAAGGCCGCCGGGCTCTTGCGAAGATCGTTTGGGCGATTGCGAACGATGAGGCGCGCCACGCCGCATTGGCCATGGAGACCATTGAGTGGCTTTCGGGGAGAGACAGCAGACCACAGGCACAGCTGCCCAAAGTGCAGATCAGCCAAGGGACTGTGGTCGTGCAGGAGGTTGCATAAGCTGCAGCTGTGTGGGCATGCAAGCGGACAGCTCCAGTGAACAGAAGTTAGATCTTAGTTGACCACATGAGACAACTCCCATGAAAGCTGGGTCCACAAGAAGAGCTTGCAAAGAGGGCTTAACTTGTGCCCCAGCCAAAAGAGCGGGGCAGGGACCGTCTCAAGAAGTTATAAATCACAACCCGCCGCCGCTGAATCCGCACGTCGTTTTTTGTCGAAACAAGCGTTTGGTGTAGGCAAAACGGTATTCGTTGAGCTTAATTTCTAAACGCGAATTCGTCTTTAATTTAAAAAAAAACGCTGTTTTTTTCGAGGTTTCTGCGCGCGCGTTTCTTGGTATCTATTGAGGTGCACATCGTGTTCGGGCTTACAGGTGTTGTTTTGGGTTGCACTGTGGGTTCTCTTCTCTGGATGTTTCATGGGTGCATGATCTTTTGGCATTGCAGTACAGCACTATTGAGGTTTGGGAGTGGTATTGTTTAGGGTTGAAGCTTTGAAGAGTTGAAGGGTTTTAGGAGTTGCAAGTGTTGCAAGTTTCTGCACTACGGCTTTCTTGTGGGCCGGGGGATCTAAAGGGACTTAGGGGGCTAGGAAGCTTAAGGGGACTCAGGTGGCCTCGGTGGCTAAAGGGAAATTCGGGCATCGCGATCATGGTCGATGTGGTGTTATAATAAAGTGCTCTTTAAGAGGAACTCGTCTATGAAAAGAAGAGTGTCTATGAAAAGAAGAGTGTCAGTGAACTTCGATGTTTCTCTTCCAAAAGCGAGATCTCGTAGAGACCGCAGGCCGCAGGCAGCTCCCCCCAAGAGGCGGCCCCAAGCAGAGTTTTGTCGGAGGCATGGGTTTAGAGATCAGGGTTGAGGGTTTTTTGAGGCCAGAACGTAATTATCCCCCCCCCCCCCAACCCGGGACCAACCCTAAAAACCTTGTAAAAACCTTGTGCGGTTGTAGCGGCGCTAGCTATCACAACAATAAGACTGATAACAATCATCATAATGCGAAGATACAGTAAATTCTTATCATTAGTATTACTATTACTCGTAGAGTAGGTCGCCCCAGAGAGCAATGGCTACATCACACAAATGCTCCTTTATATAGCGTTAACGGGCAATGGAGAACTACATTGGGTCTGAACCTCAAAAGGCCGCAAGAGACAGAATCATTTAAGATAACGTCTCTCCTGTTTTCCTCCCAGCTCAGCTCCCAAGCGTTCACCGACGATGCAGCGATCTGCATCGAACGCATGGTATTGGAAAATTACTTACTATCATTATTGTTGTTTTTGTTAATTGCTCTGTTTATGACCCGCTGCGGACAGTCGCTGTAGTAGGTTGAAGAGCCACGCGGGCCATGCAAGCTCAGAGCTGGTGCAGATTTTATGCAATTTTGCGCTGATGCTGGAAAGGCTGCTCCCAGAACAGTAATCATACTAGTAGTAATGGTAAGTATCATTAGTGATAGTAATATTAACAGAAACATAATAGAAATAATATTCGTAATAATATGTAGTACTTGTAGTAGTACTTGTAGTAGTAGTAGTAGTAGTAATAATAATAATACTAGTAATAATGAACGAAGTAAGAACAACAGACGTAATAGTAATAATTTCAGTATCAGCACAAGGCAATTTGAGAACGAAGGTGTGTAACCGAGCTTGGATTCTGAAAGCATTGAACTCGGATCAGGAATGAAACGTCATTTTGGAGTGGCCTCTCCATCATGTGTGCTTAATTTGTGGATCCTGGTGGACAGTCGCCGTAATAGGTTGAAGAGCCCCAGAAGGAAAACAGCACATGGCCGACCACGAGCTGTTAGAACATTATAGCAATGATACTGGTTAGTAGTAATACCGATAGTAAGAATAATAATGCTAGTACTACTAGTACTAGTAGGGATCAGGATATTTAGGGGTTTGCGGTTCAAAGAGAGTCCATGTCCGGAGCATGTGCAAAGGTGCAAAGGTGCAAAGGTGCAAAGGTGCAAGGGTGCAAGTCTAAAGCCCGGGACTCCAAGACCTTTGAGCTTGATACCACAAAGCGCTAAAGGGGCAGTATCAGGGTAGTATCACGTCGTCTCTTGCCAGTCAGAGCCTCCACCCAGTCGTGGCTGTGCAGCTCTGTTCATCTGTTCAAGTTGGAGCGGCTTCGCCGTGTCCTGAAGGAAAAGGGATGTCCCGGCCCCGATCCCGAAAAACCCTCTGAGAACTAGAGCCTTAAATTCTTTTCTCGTTTGACTCTGAGCTCAATAAGTCAGAACTTACTTGGCGCATCCTGAGCTGGAGCCTCGCAATTTTGGCTTGGTTCTGGATTGAAGGCAATGGCGCGTGCCAAGCCACCTAGCTTTGTTTGAACTTTCCGGCAACGGCTCATCGCAAAGGCATCGTGCAAAATTTCATGCTTGAATGCAGCCTCCAAGCTCATGTCGTGACTTCGACGAAGAAGTTATTACGACACTACGAGGATGGACGGAAAGAACTTCTCTCGAGCTATTAGCGAGCGCGCGCATCAATTAATCATTGTACCTCCCCACGATGCCCCTCTAACTAGTGAGACAGCTTAGCTTATGTGAAAGTAAATGTCCTAACGCATTTCACAGGGGCGATGCCTATGCACTTCACCAACAAACGGTCAAGACCTCCTGTGAATAACCACACGGCCGCGGCTCTGGTGCCGGTGCTGTCGGTTTTTGTAGGTGTTTTGCAGAGTAGGCACATGCCAGGATGGGAGGCAGCTTTGTTGCGCAAGTTGTTGAATTTGTCTGTCTTGGTTTCTGTCCAGTACCTGTCGGCGCGCCTTGCTACAGTTTCGGCTTCAGACCCCAGTCAGCTGAGACATCTTCGGCGCACTCCAAAATGGCAAACATGGCAATGTTTCTGTTTGCGTGTGTCGGTGCCATCTTGACTACCGGCATGGAGATCCCCGCTACAGACCAAGCAGATGAGTCATGCGCATTGCAGAGCAAAGCCTCGGACCACGTGACGGAGAAGCTGGAGACCTCGGAGGAGCCACTTGCAGCAACGCAAGCAGCAACGCAAGTGACGTCCGAATCCGGAAGTGGTGCAACACATTCACCTCCTCCCCCATCAGGCATAAGGGCAAAGGGCTGGCGAATCACCGCCATCAAGCCTTCTGAAGCGATGTGGGGATGGGATGTGAAGCAGGCAGCTGGCATTTCAAAACTAAACAGTTTTAAGTTAGCTGTATATGTGTCCCCGTAACTGACGGTTGACTCTGTATGCTGTGTGGCATGAATTGCAGGTGCAGTTCCTGACCGACACAGGTGACGAACTCATGCCATTGCCTCCTTTGGGATGCGCAACTGTTTCCAGTGGCACGGTTGAAGTCGAGGGATGGGAGCCTGAGAATGCGTTCAGGTACGATATTGATGCGAAATGGGGCGGTCGCAAGGATGCGAGTGGAAGCTTCTACATTGGGGTCCATTGCCCCACTGCGGTGAAGTTGGGGGAGGTGAGGCTTCAACAAGAGCCTCATCCGTCGAGCCCACCTGTTGACCAGGTGAAGATTGAATTCACCATGGATGGTTTCGGTGGGAGTACTCAATGGCATAAGTTCTGCGAGGTGTCAATCAGCCAAAACAGCTTGGAGCCGATATGGTTTCTCGGAATTCTCTATTACGTTGAGGCTTGCCACATGTGCAATAAGAACTGGTGTGCCGGACCGTACATGCAGCACGACACCTACGTTGAAGTTGATCATGCGAAAGGACCTTCCTTGGCAGATGCGCCTGAGGGCTGCGGCGTGATCACCTCCGATACCAGGATGGCCCGCAACCCCGAGACAGGAGCAATCTACGCCCTGGTTCCTTTTTCAAGCCCATGTGATTGCACCACGGAGTGGATGAGCGGACATGTTCATGTGGGCCTCAATGGTTGTGCGGCTCACAACCATGATGGGGAAATGTGGTGCTACGTTGTCGGAGGAAGGAACTGCTGGCAGGCAAGAAAGTCTGCGCGGTTTCCTGGCGCATTTTTTATTTCTGGGTGCACGCCTTCCACTCAGTCCACTCCAAAACAGGTACTTGGCCGCCCATTAACCCTGAACGGCAAGACCTTGCTGGCTGCTGCCACTGCAACGCGTGAGGTCAAGGATTTGGCTGATGGGTGGGGATTCCCCGCCAGTAACTTGGGTCACCCAATGCTGTCAGCAGTGAGCGGCAGAGCTGCGCATATGCCTCAGGAATTGCTGGAGGAAGCCCTGCGTGGCTTTGGCGCCGGAAATCCATTCCCAGAGGCAACCGGCACTCTGGCGATGGAATCGCAACTCCCGCACATGCTTGCTGTGGCACAAGCGGAGCTTGCCAGTGCGGGTCCTGAGGAGCGTGAGCATTGGAAGGAAGCGGGCTTGGCAGAGCATGCGTCAGTTGGTTCCTTTGCGAAGCTTTGCTTGGAGTTGCTTGTTGCAGGAGCACCGCCAAGGTTGTTGCGCCGCGCCATCAAGGCGCAGGAGGAGGAACTTGTGCATGCTCATCTGTCTCTGGGCCTTTTGCGTGGTGCAAACCATGAACTCCAATCGCCCACTGTCTTCAAAAGCTTGAGGGTCGACCTCGCCAATGCTACCCAGACAGATGGCCACGGTGGCTTTGCCATCGAACGCTTGGACCTCCCAGAACACAGCTTTGAAGTACGGCGTGACTTTGTTGCGCTCCGAAATGCCGCCATCGAGGAGGGTCTCATCGGCGAGGGCCGTGCGGCGCTTCGGCTCTTCCAGCGCTCTCTTGAAACTCTGCATGGCCAGAGCGAGGGTAAGCTGGATGGCGGCGAGGTGTTGTCGGAAGGCCGCCGGGCTCTTGCGAAGATCGTTTGGGCGATTGCGAACGATGAGGCGCGCCACGCCGCATTGGCCATGGAGACCATTGAGTGGCTTTCGGGGAGAGACAGCAGACCACAGGCACAGCTGCCCAAAGTGCAGATCAGCTCAGGGACTGTGGTCGTGCAGGAGGTTGCATAAGCTGCAGCTGTGTGGGCGTGCAAGCGGACAGCTCCAGTGAACAGAAGTTAGATCTTAGTTGACCACATGAGACAACTCCCATGAAAGCTAAGATGGGGCCACAAGACAAGCTTACAAAGAGGGCTTAACTTGTGCCCCAGCCAAAAGAGCGGGGCAGGGACCGTCTCAAGAAGTCATAAATCACAACAATAAGACTGATAACAATCATCATAATACGAAGATACAGTAAATTATTATCATTAGTACTACTATTACTCGTAAAGTAGGTCGCCCCAGAGAGCAATGGCTACATCACACAAATGCTCCTTTATATAGTGTTAACGGGCAATGAGAACTACATTGGGTCTGAACCTCAAAAGGCCGCAAGAGACAGAATCATTTAAGATAACGTCTCTCCTGCTTTCCTCCCAGCTCAGCTCCCAAGCGTTCACCGACGATGCAGCGATCTGCATCGAACGCATGGTATTGGAAAATTACTTACTATCATTATTGTTGTTTTTGTTAATTGCTCTGTTTATGACCCGCTGCGGACAGTCGCTGTAGTAGGCTGAAGAGCCACGCGGGCCATGCAAGCTCAGAGCTGGTGCAGATTTTATGCAATTTTGCGCTGATGCTGGAAAGGCTGCTCCCAGAACAGTAATAGTAATAGTAGTAATGGTAGGTATCATTAGTGATAGTAATATTAACAGAAACATAATAGAAATAATATTCGTAATAATATGTAGTACTTGTAGTAGTAGTAGTAGTAGTAGTAGTAGTAGTAGTAGTAGTAATAATAATAATACTAGTAATAATGAACGAAGTAATAACAACAGACGTAGTAGTAATAATTTCAGTATCAGCACAAGGCAATTTGAGAACGAAGGTGTGTAACCGAGCTTGGATTCTGAAAGCATTGAACTCGGATCAGGAATGAAACGTCATTTTGGAGTGGCCTCTCCATCATGTGTGCTTAATTTGTGGATCCTGGTGGACAGTCGCCGTAATAGGTTGAAGAGCCCCAGAAGGAAAACAGCACATGGCCGACCACGAGCTGTTAGAACATTATAGCAATGATACTGGTTAGTAGTAATACCGATAGTAAGAATAATAATGCTAGTACTACTAGTACTAGTAGGGATTCAGGATATTTAGGGGTTTGCGGTTCAAAGAGAGTCCATGTCCGGAGCATGTGCAAAGGTGCAAATGTGCAAAGGTGCAAAGGTGCAAGGGTGCAAGTCTAAAGCCCGGGACTCCAAGACCTTTGAGCTTGATACCACAAAGCGCTAAAGGGGTAGTATCAGGGTAGTATCACGTCGTCTCTTGCCAGTCAGAGCCTCCACCCAGTCGTGGCTGTGCAGCTCTGTTCATCTGTTCAAGTTGGAGCGGCTTCGCCGTGTCCTGAAGGAAAAGGGATGTCCCGGCCCCGATCCCGAAAAACCCTCTGAGAACTAGAGCCTTAAATTCTTTTCTCGTTTGACTCTGAGCTCACAAACCCTCCCTGGCTGGGCACCTGGGCCGAGTTTCATTCACGAGCTGACCCATTTTTCTCTGGGTACGTAGATGCCCTCAGAGAGGCTGTCAACGTTGTGGTTCGGAGCAGGCTCTAAACCCAAGGTTCAACCTTAGCTGCCCATGGTACCGCCTCAGCCTGGAGCACACTAAGCCGCATGATTGACTTTCGAAGAAACGGCTTCGTCAGCGCTTTCAGAAGATTGCGACCCCATGGCACAGCTCTTTGCAGAAGGTGTCTATGAAGCGACACCGCAGGGTGTAGGGTTTAGGGCCTAGTTTAGGGTTCAGGGGTTTACGAACACATCGCGTTGGATTTGCTATTGGGGTCCACGGCTGAGTTATTTATTCCTTGTAGCTTTCACCGTAAGTTTCCCTTGCTGAGGGTTCGGGTTCGGGCCAAAACTCTAGGTGGTTTTCTTAGTCAGATCCTCGGATTATGTTTCTTCTCTCGCTTCTTCATCATGCTTCTTTTGTCCGTCTGCGAGGCAGTGGTGCCATGGACAGGAACGGTCTCCAGGGAGTAAGCTTGACGGTCAGCACCTTTGATTGCAGGAAGATCCGCGCAGGAAGAGTGTCAGAGTCACAAAGAGCCTGTAACAAGCAGCAATTCTGTCAATTTTAGTCAATATGCTTTAGCTGCTACGGATACTTTTTTGTCCATCCACGCACAAAAGATTCTTCAGCGTGCTCTGCATTGACAGACAGCATCCTTTCAATAAAGTTCCGTGGCATATCGTCTTTGGACAACCCAGCAAGCAGATCAAGAAGCGATTCAATGCAGGATCAGTCTCCATCGAATGTTGCCCTGCAGTGCCATGTGCTCAAGACCAGATCGAGGCATCCAGTTCCAATGTTTGATGCCATGCCCGTAACCCAGCGTGCCCATGCGATGCAGCTCCAGGCCGTGTTCCTGTTCCTCTTTATGTTGCCCCTGGTGGTGGGGCAATGCCAGGCTCTCGACTCCAGCCTCGGCAGTTCGGTTGAAGACAAGGCTTTGGTTCAATTACGTGTAAATCTGCCTGGCACCGAAGACTTCTTGGATCCGGTCAATGAAGCGTTCCCTGGTTCGAATCCAGGAAACAAGCAAAGGCATCCTTGCTAAGAAATATGCCTGTGGATTGTTTTGGGTTGTCTTAGGTTTTTGATAGCAAATCAAGGTTTCTCCACCTCGAACTTTTGGCCACCAAGCAGAGCATGCACAACAATGGTTTCTGGAGTTGCATAACGGGCACGGACGACAAGACCTGTCCCGGCAGGAAACCCACCATGTGGTTCACGATGCTGAGTGCCACTATTCCCCAGAAGCTCCCCGCAAAGAGTGGTCCGCTTGGCCTGCTCGCCCTTACAAATACCTGGTGGGCCAATGTGCCTTCCCGGGGAAACATGTACTGGCATGAAGCTTCGACCTGCGGCAACGTCGGCCTGAAGAATCCGAAGTTTGCCAGCCACCAGGCTTTCCGAGAGTCACTGCTCAGGATTCTGAACGAAAGCGCAAGGGTGAAGCGAGAGTGCCCAGCCCCCGCTGGCAAATGCCCGACGTGGTACAACTACAACTGCGGTAATGAGTCCGGTGTGAAAGAGCAGGCGCTTTTCTGTTTGGATCCAGTCCTTCAGGCCACTTGCCCTCACGAAAGCCTTTTTCTGTTTGTGAGATTTTGCGAGGTGATGCCGGCTCAGCGGGCTTGGGAAGAGCACATGGAGTTTCGCGCAGTTGTCGGGCCCCTCACGAAAGGACCGAGCAGAGTATCGCAAGCTTGGCGTTAGCCAAGCTTGCAGTTGCGCGAGTGGTGAGGCTCATGCTACATGTTTCGCTCCTGTCGATCCTGCCCCAGAGTCGCCAAATGATTTTTGAAAAGAACGATCCGCCGGAAAGTCCACGGCAGTCTAGCCGAGCCTCTCTAGTTAACAGGAACATGAAAAGTGCACCAAAGTGCACCATGAACCTTAAAAGGCCCGAGGTCTGAACTGTATGAAGCATCCACCTCGAGAGTTCCCCCATAAAATCTTCGGCAAGAATGACAAAAACAAGTGCCTGCGCGCACTGAAACTCTAAACCGTTTAAACCTAAACCCTCTCATGGCCGCGAGAAGAGAAGGGATACTTGAACCTCGGAGACTACGAAGACTACTGCTTTTCCAGGATCTTCTGGCCTTCAGGATGCCCTCAAGTGGCAGGACGGTTGGGGGACGGTAGGGGGACGGTAGGGGGACGGTAGGGGGAGGGTAGACTGTCGGATCCCTTTTAGAATCCTTACCCGCTTGTGCCAGGATGATCAAATGTGGGCAGGAAAGCAGGAGTTGCCAGTGGAGCCTTTCGTGGGCGCATTTTATGACTTCGATGTCCAGCCAAGGGGGTTTGTCCCGCTAGACAAGCTTCCTATTGGCGGCGAACACAAGCTCAGCCAGCAGCATTTTTTGAACTTATGCTGCACCATGTTAATGACCTCGAACTCGGACGTTGACCAAAAGACGTATCCACTCTACTTCCACTGGTACACGAAGCTTCCAGCAGGTGCACCCAAGGCCATTTGAGCAGAGTAGCAGCAGCGCCAACTAGGTGTTTTAGCCGGAGTCGTGCCACATGTAATGTACCACTGCATGTCGCAGAGGTCATGCAAGCGGTAGTCGCCGCCATATCAGACGAAGAGCAACAGTGATGCTTTTTTTGAGCGTGTTCATGATCACCCTTGTTGCTTGTTCATCAGCACTGCAGGCTACCTTCGACATGGTTGGTACAGAGGCCGTTTGGAGCTGGCTGGCTAAGAGCAACAAGGACCTGCTACACTGCAGTCGCCTGAAGTGCCTCGGCTTCTGCTGAGGGCTTTAGGGCTGTTAGTCCAGCTTCGGCTGCAGTTCGGTGATCCAAAGGGTTAATGACCGAGCACGCACTGCAGGTGCCAGTCCGAAACCAAGACTCCGGACTCCTCGACGCAGTGCGATGCCCCATTGAAGGTTTCGATCAAAGACGTGACCGGAGAAATGGAGGCAATTGCAGCCTGTGACGCGGACTTTGCGACCAAACAGCTCACGGACATCTTGCAGACTAAGAAGTTGCTAGAGAAGGGTGAAGAGTGCACTCTGAACTGCGATGGGTCGCAAGCGGACACCGAACCGTGCTGCTGCTTGTGCATTCACAAAATCATATACAATCAAAATTAGAGCCTAAGTCTCAGTGCGAAGTTTCTTGCGAATTGGGATCTTCGATGACTCTGTCGGCCTGAAGCCTTCAGCCTTTTGAGGCTGCAGCTTCTATCAGAGCGGCGCGAAGACGGCCAGCCCGGTGTTTCCCTCCAAGGTTTCCAAGCTCAACACCTCGGACCTTGAGACCGAGCTGCGTTTCGAGCTGCTCAGCGAGCAGGGTATGGACAAGGACAGGGGAAGAGTAGGGGAAGCTTGTGAAGACATAACAAGGGATGTCAAGGGCCATGCTGAGCAGGACCTTGTGGCTGCCTCCAGACAGGCGGGCTTCTCAAGTGCCACCGATCGACAAGCCTTCAATGCGCAACTTCACGACAAGGCCAGGTAGATCCTGATGATTAGTTTCGAGTCCGGAGAGAGTAGATGCCGATGCCCCTGACCTGCAGGGCATATTCAGTGCTTCGCAGCTGAGCTCCCTGAGGGATCAGGTGCCAGACCATATGACATCCCATATGACATCCCATGACTTTTGTCGTGTTGTTCCGATGTCAGAAGTAGGAGCGGACATTTCAATCCTGAGCCTCAGACTTTATGACTGATTTTGAGGAGCTTTTTTGAAGAGTTGACTCGGAAGGTCCGAAGGTGCTTCGCTTCTCTTCTATGAAGGGGAACAGGAATGGACATTTGTTAACCATGTGGAATGTGGCTCCACCAAGGGAACACCAAAGCTGCGGCACCAGACCAGAATTAAGGCGTAGCGCAACGGTGTGACCAGGACCTGAACCTTCCGAATGACCGGATGGTGAGAAATCGGTTCCACGAAATCCAGGCCCGGGGGTTCTGCAAGAGTTGCAGTAGTAGCAGTAGCAATGTAGTAGCACAGCCATAGTAGCAAAAGTGGCAGCTGCAGTGATAGCAGTAGCAGCAATGGCATCGAAGCAGTAGTAGCCGTTCTAGTCATAGCTGTGGCAGTAGCGCTTGTAAGCGCGCTCTCCGTGATTTTGTGCTGCGACGTGCCGGAAGCTTAACAAAGCAGCAATGCCCACACGGATCCCACACACGGATCCCGGAAGCCCGGAAGCCCGGAAGCCCGGAAACCCGAGTCGAGATTCGGAGGCTGGGCAGGAAGCCCTCCGCCTCGGAGCAGGCGGACTGAGGGAAGTTGAGTTTTTTTAATCTCAGGAAGCCCTTCTAACAGCAAAGCCCAGAATTTTGACTCCCTTTTTTTACAGAGCTCAAATCTGAGTTGGTACTGTGGCGTTGCGAGCCAGGCGGCACAAGTTGGGCCGGCAATGAAGAAATGCGCAGGCAGCTTCAACAGCAAGTGGCACAAGACCTCGAAAGGACGCAGAGACTTGGCATACCATTGATCATACCATGTTTCGGCCTCTTCGGTACTGAGGCTTTTGCCGGCTCATCGCAGTTCTTACGCATCTTAAGCATCTCAACAGCACAGTGTCTTGGCAGTTCGCAGCCCAGGAACCTGCTCAAATCAGCCATGGCCGATGCCCAAAATGCAGTCAATCAAGGCTCTCAGGAGTTGCAAAGCAAAGCGCAGGAGCTTTTGCAATGTGTGTCCTGACGTGGGTGGCTCGAGCGCTCTCTCAAGCTACATAAAACAGTTTTCCCTGAGACTGCACGGGCTCCTGCACTGCGTGGACCACTAAAGGGGCAACATGGCGGTGTTTGAAACGTGAAGGTGGGAGATGGTGAGAGCATAGGTAGGTTTGCCGAGTTACGGGGAAACCCGTTCGGTGCTGGTATGTGCCGGTCTATATTGCTCAGCGCCCCCTTGGGATCGCAACCTGGGGGATCCTCTTCTTGTCCTTGAAGGTTTGGCCATTGAAACTGACCCGTTGATAGGGATACAATCACCCGGATTGCAACTTACACCACCTTACATTCTCCTCGGGCCCCTTGTTTTGTTTTTTGCTTAACCCTGGCTGCAAGGGTTTCCACAGCCATGGTTAATTCCTCTCATGTGCACAAGAGGCAGAGAGCCAGACGGTCAGATCATGCCAATGCCAGGGGAAGATTTCGTGTTGTTGGGGTAGCGGGCAGTGAGGGCTGTGGGTGTGCGGGCTTGGGCATGGCGGTGAGACTTGGGGTCGGGGGGGCGTTGGGCGGCGCACGCCCACTCCCCCACCAGGAGGTGAGGGAGATAGAGGATGGACGGGGGTTGGGGCTCGGGGATTTAGAGGGTAAGGGGCAGGAGGTGAAGGCGGTGATAGGGGAGGGCGGTCAATGGAAGCGGCGACGGCGGGCGTGGGAGCCGTGAGGGCTGTGAGGGCAGTGAGGGGTTAGGGCTAGGAAGGCGGATAGAGTCTGATCCAAATCACGAATCCACTTGTTCAACCCATTCGGGTTCTCCGATTGGAGACCAGGTTGCTGCAGCCTGTTTACTTTCTGGTCTACGTTGACAAAGTTTGCCAGGAGGAGCTGCGGAAAGCCAAGGCAGAATTGGCGCAGGCAAGGCATTATTTGGGGTTTAGTATTCTATCTGGGTTCATCCCTTCCCCCTAATATCAAAGGCCTCCCCCCCCCTCCCCCTCCCCCCCCCCCTTGTATAAAAACACCCCCAAAGGGTTTTTAGTATTAGGGGGGGCTCTTATCGTTTGTCCGAAAAACCAGCCTGTCCTTATTGTAGCATGCTGGCTCAGCAGCCCAGCCTAAGCCTAGACAGCGAAGGGAGGGAAGCCAGCTTCAGGATGTTGGTTGGCTTGAAGGTTTAGGTTCTTTAATTAAGCCCTAAAGGTTTGGGAAAGGTTCATGTTGTTGCTTCAGGCTCCCCCCTAACCCCCCCTCTCTCGCTGTAGAGGTCTTAATTGGGACAGGCACGGCATCGGGATTTTGGGCCAGGTTTTTTTTTCTAAATCTTAGGGGGGTATTAATGTTAGGGGGAAGGGATTAGCTGAGCTTCGCCGTCATAAGGACCAATACCGTAATTGTTCCATCGCCGTGAGAAACACAGTACATGAAACTGCAAGAAAAGCTGGGCAAATCTTCAGGGGTCGCTTTGGGCTTTGTGAGGGTCCGTCCGTCTGATGTGAGTTGTCCCGTGAGGTCCAAACACGGGAACTTGATCTGGACACCACGCAGGGCAGCAATCGTCTCCAATCGCTGATGGCTTCAGGCTGGGCTTCACGGAGGGCAGTTTTTTGTGTCGTAGCGCAACGCCACCTTTTGCTGAAACCGTTTTATGTCTTCTGCCGCTTTATGTTAGGAAGCGCTGAGCTGAGATTCAGCTTAGCTTCGTGTTTGACCTTGGGCTTTTTTTGGAGCATGACGAAATTTGCCAACGCAGTACTGTATCGTTACCGTTGCGTTGCCTAGCACGTTTTGTTGGGCTGATTTTGTACATATGCTATGCACGGAGACGAATTGTTATTGTAAACGCTTGCGATTGCCGCCTCGGCAGCCGTCCCAAGGCCCAAGAAATTTCCTAAAACCTTTCCCTTCCCATCCAAATCCTCAAAAACCTCCATGGGGTCCCAAAAGCTTGCCTTGCCCAGGGCAACCTAGCCGGTGCTAAGTCACCCGGAAAGGGGAAAACAAGCTAGCCCATGTCATCAAACTGGAAAAGAGAAAGGTTCCTGACAGCAAAATCATCCCTGTGTGGGCGTCGATCAAATGAAGAAGAAGAATTCTTGTGAGTAGGTGAAATAACGCTCTTCACCGTACGAAGTCCAGAAGGTGAAACTTGGGTTTTGCATGGTTTTGCCAACGATACGCCCGTGACTGTGACGACTCAACATTACAACAGACAACCGAACCATCACCAGGAAGCTGCTGACTCAGTATCTGAAGCGCAGCCTCTGCGTCTCGCTCAGCCCCCATCATAGAGATCCATCTCGATGGAGTACACTGACGACGTTGACCAAGACACTCACGCCGCGTCATGTTGTGACGATCCCTCCAGGTCCAATTTGCATGACAACGCAAACAAGACATGAGACCGTGAGGCTCGCTGCGCGAGAGAGAGCCATTCCAAACCAGCTCGTGCTTCCCACAAGGGGGACGCATGTCCAAGAAAAGGGCCAACAATCTGTGAGGATTAGAACTGTAATTCGGAGATGAAAGATGCTCTGGAACCTGTGCCTGTTTGCATGTGATTCCGGATATTTTGAGACGACGATGCCGAACCTAAGTGACATGCTTTCCGCACTTCACGCAAAAGACCCCACCCTGAGCGGCAGTCTTGATGAAATGACCATTCTCATGGATACCATCGGTGACTGTGTCCCTGCTCATCTCACCGCCGTCTGCTTGCGGAGCATCCCCGGGTCGCGCGAAATCACTCTTTGATGTAGCTCTGGATGTGACGTTGCCATACTTTGCCATGTGTCAACCAAGGTAGACTGCACCACACGGACATGCACAATCAAATCGGAATCAGGCTGAGTGACGATAGTGGCGTAAACAAAACAAGGCTGCGCACGACGAAGGCGACGCCGAAGATGCGCTACATACAGTAGCTCGCAACTTATCATAATGTGCACAGTACCAAGAAACATGCTCAACTGTTTGAGACCCCCCCTCGCTGCAGTCGCAGTCTGTATTGTGCTCCTGATACTTATGCCTCGTGACAACATCCTGAGTGAGGAGACTGCCTGTCAAAAGCAAACGCAACACAGCAGCACGCATGCGAGCATTGTCTTGGGCCAGATCTGCTTGCACTCCACGCTGCGTAGAAGCATCAGTTTCGAGCTGTCTCAAATATGCCAAGGTCTCGGAACGCTTGATCCCAACTTGAATGCCACGAAAGTAAGGGCGATCACGCGCAATGCGCCCACTGCGAGCGACGCCAAACAGCTCGAACATGGTCAAGCCAGGCACCAAGTTCATGTTGTGAACGGCGAGACATGTCAGTGACCACCCCTTGGAAATCAGGTAGTGAATCGATTTGTTGCCATGGGACCATCCCGCGCCGTGATGGCGAGTTGAACAGGACGCCGACAACATCGAAGCGTTGACCGGAAACGCCCTTGTGACCAAACGAAAAGCACTTGCCTTGATTGACCTTGGCCCCCAGAAGAGACAGCATCCAGGATCTCGGCCTGCGGGGGAACCTCGTCCTGTAACGCAACCACAAGTTCACGAGGCAGTTCATGCTGATCGTAGACAAAGGACAGCCCTGTAACATGCCACCGTGCAAATCCTGAGGCTTGTCGAGGTTGACCCCTGTTTTATAGCGACGACTTGCATGCCTGAGCATGTACATATACGGGCCAAGGACTGCCTTTGGAAGACACATACGCGAAAGAACTTCACCAAGCAACTCCCTTGGCACACGGTCAAATGCCTTGAGCTCATAGCTGTGATAATTCGGTTAGAGGGCGCAGCTCGCTCGAATCGACAAGTTTATCAGCAGTTTTCGCAGTCAATCAGGTTGACGGGCCAACGCGCATGTGTCTCAGATGACTGCAAGAGATCACAAAGCGAATCAAATACCCAAGGAGCTCCAAAAGCCAAGAGTCTAAGATCCTCGTGGCTCCATGCGTGCAGCCCAGGGCTACTGGCCTTCATGCGCAGCAGATCCTCCCGCAGCAAACAGGCCGGCAAAGGCTTCAACTCAACCTCAACCGGTGTGATGTAACGACCCTAAGCAACAAAGAACTAGCGTCAGGCTCCCCGTTCTTCGACAGATCCGTAACAGCCCGCCATTGTCTGTCAAATGGCATCAAATTGATGCTGAACATTCGCTGTTGGCTTCCCATCTGGACCATGGACACACGACCGAGTCTGTGCAACCGCATCCTGCCTCAGCCAACCGTGTTGAGCGCGCAAGGAACTCTGCAAGGAACGTTTCCACTCACGTAACCGCCTCCACTTCTCCTCATTTTGGAGCGCCGCCAAAGCAGGATCCTGTAAGAGCCGAACACGTCGTGCATTCTCCGCCGAACAGTCACCATCAAGGATGTGAACAACCGGTGCCGAGCGATGAGAAGGCAAATGACGCAGGGCCTCTTTGGCATTACGCCATGTTTGAGATGCCTTGTAGCCTGCGGGACGCTTTTCCAATTCTATCAGGTGCCACGTCCAGACTTAAAAGAGGAGGAGTTTGGTTGCATCTGCAACCAGATTTGTCGCAAATGTCCCTCAGCATATCTGCTCCACATACGATAGCCCATCTCCGACTTGAAGAGCTCTGCCAAAGCCAGAGTCCAAATCAGCAGCCGGGGATGCCAACTCAACGGGCACGTCATCACCATGATTGAGACGTGAATACGTGCGATTGCATAAGACCGTTTGTGAACACACCTCCATGGATATTCCGCAGAACACAAGGCAGTGATCAGCGAACCCTCACCCACCGAGAAAGTTGTGAAACTCATCATAGCGAGCTCGTTGAAGAAAATGTGGTCAATGCTCGAACCAGCGCCCTTGAAACACGTGTGAACGGACGCCTGCCCACAGAAGGTTGGTACATGAAACCATCCCAACGGAGGCATTCTCTGAAGAAGAGGGGAATCATTGAAATAGCCACCAAATACGCAAGGCAACCCACGAGAAGCTGCGTCACCCATGGCATCCTCAACAATCCGACGAGTCCAGTGCTGCAGTTTCAAGCTCCACCTGGCCCTACAGTAGCCATATCTGTTGTGCACCAGCGTTTGTCGGTAGCCATTACCCAAATGCAAAGAAAGCGCTGAAAGGCGCCCAGCGTCAACATGCCGACGCCAAGCAGAATCACAAATGCAAGGAGCCTGGCATGCCAGCACGAACCACGAAAAACAAAAACCAGAAAGCCAACTCCGCCAGCCTTGCCAAAGACAGGAGCGCCCCAAAAGCCTTCGTAATGCCCAAAGGAATGTTCTAAACATCCCTGATGTGCCTGGGTGAGATGAGTTTCACTGATGGCTTCGACATCAGCACCTGTGGATTGCAAAGCACGCTTGCGGTCCTTGTCCAGAACGCCATCCGCGTTAATGAAACAGAGAGATACAAGCTTCTTGCAGGCCGTATTCCCATTGACCACTCGCATGTTTCGCATCCGCCGAGTCACTTAAGTCGTCTACTCTGCTGCTTTTTCGCACCGAAATTCGCACCCATTACTGGCTTCTTAGTGGGGTATAAAAAGTTGCTGGGGGGGTTTCAGGGGGTTCGAGAGAGAAGGCGCCCAGGCAGGGTTTCAGGCTGGGGGGTGGGGGGGTCTGGCATTTTTGGGCGCCCGCTCTGTAGGAGCTGAGGCGGGACCCCCCACCACATCGGTTTGCGATTGGGGGGGGGGGTGGGTTACACAATTTTGTGTGTGTGGGTCGGGTTGGAGGGTTCTCAAGTGGTGTGGGCAACCGGCTTAAACACATGTTTATGTCTGGGGATCGGAAGTTAAAACAGCCCTAGTCAAACCCTCACGGAGGTAGTAGAAAAGGTTTGCTTAACTTGCGTGAAAATCTGGATGTTTACAAGGTAGTCGCCGTACCTATACTCTCCCGATCTGAGCCGTATAGTTACTAAGGCCTGCCAAACCAAGAAACCAGAGCAAACAAAGCCCAAAACAAAAACACGAAACCAAGAAGACCAAACCAATCAATCAAATGACAACGCAAACAACAAAACGCACTTTCTAGACTCTCCAGAGCAACTTCACTCGTAAGTTCCGAAAACATGTTTGTTTTGAGCTCTATTTGTGGTGTGTGTGTGTGTGTGTGTGTGTGTGTGTGTTTGCTTGGTCGTTCGTTCGCTCATTCGAAAATGGTGGGAATGCTCTGACTCCTGATCCCTGTATGGTCCAAAAACATGTGGGTTGTAGCATATGTAAATGGTGTGCATGATACAACAGGCCAGATAGTTTGCCTGATGGTCACTGTTGACTTTAAAGACACTTTTGACGGTTGATGCAAGAACTAGAAAGATTGATGTTTTTTCCGGGGGGGGGGGGGGGGGGGGGGCTGGTTGGCACGATCACCATTGACAACACAACTTCGAGCCAGCATGGAAACTTCCGGATTCTTGCAACCCAGGTGGTTTTGTGAACGGACGAAAGCTGCCGCTGACGGCGCTTGTTTCCTATGCTGGCATGATGCGTGGCGTCAGGCCGGATACAAGCTGGACTGTAAGTCAAGCGGGTAGTTGCCAACATCAAACCTCGTGTGAGCCCTTTTGTTTGGACCATGGTTTGACATCCCGCAAAGTTAGTGGCAAAAAGGCTTGTGCCCTGACGAGCTGCACTGCTGATAGCTATGATGGCTGCTGAACGGAGGATTGGTGGCGACGACGACGACATATCTCCAAATGCGCACAGTCAGGTGGTGCAGCAGCTCGGCTTGCAACTGGACCGTATACGACCTACGCCCTGCAATTGAATTCCATGCATTGGATGGAAGGGATTCCACATTACTAATAATCGTTTTTGAGAGTAGCGGCCGAAGCAGGTGGACACCAGAGGCGGCAGCGCTGAAGGACAACGAGCTCTACGCGGCGATTGCTATCCATCCCGAAACCAATGCCGAAGAGGTTAATATGGAGATGGAAACGGCCCAGGATTCTGCAGCTCTGATGCTATGGGATTCGGCTGTTGGATTGTTGTTGCCTAAACCTTTAATCCTACACTTCGAGCCTCAAACCTGTGCAGACAACTCACAACCCACTCATGACTACAACCTCAGATTGCACTTTGATGTTTGTTCGAGTGCTGCATTTCAAGTTGAAGTGTTTCCTCCCATGTTAGTATTGGTTTTGTTGCTTGATGCGGCAGAATGCGCTTCCTTGTCGAGCCTGAGCCGGAGTGTTGGGCTTTGTTTAGGAATCCTACTGATGAGCCTTGTTTGGAACAGCCGTCGCCGCACTCTAGCTGTGGCAAGAGACCCTTTCGAGGTCACTGCCGACAAGCGCTTCTCAGCTCTTGGACGCAGTGCCTTTGAACAGAGAGGATCCAATTGGGGATTGGGTGGTGCCCTCGGCAAAGCTGGGTTGAGCCTTTGCTGCATTCGCTCAATTCTCTCAATTCGCTCAATCGTGTATGCAGCACTTAAGCCACAGCTTTTGTGTTTTTTTCTCAATTTTTGCTGCCTTTCTTTCCCTTTCAGCCTTTCTTAGGGGAATATCCTTTGGTGGTGGCAGAACCACCTCGAACTCCAATGGCAGATCCAAACAGCAGGAAGACCAAGAGACAAAAAGGCAGAGCTCCCAGAGCCAGAGCTTGTACAAGACGCGTTACTACTTGGAACCACGGCTGCGCCTTCAGCTAAAGCCTGGCATGCTGACCCAAACTGCTGAGTTTGGAAAGGCGATCGCACAGTTGCAAGAGCAACTTTGCCAGGCAAAGAATGAAGATAACCCAGACAAAGACGAGATCTGCCGAAAAACAAAAGCCCCACTTATCAACATCACCACACCCACTCCAAGCATCCGTGGCCAGCGGGTGCTTCAAGTGGTCTTCCTGGTCATGAACATCTCGCATTTTGATCTGGTCGAGCCCAGGTCGAACATGATGAGCCGGTTTACTCGCTTTTTAACGTTCGAATGCGATTAAATGTTTTTTCGTTCAAGCATCGCGACTAAACCCCCCTAAAAGCCCTAAACAAATTGCCCTCGTCAAGAAGTTCGCGAGTAAAAGTCGGCTTCAAGAAAAAGAGGACCTTCAGCCCGAGCTGGGAGCAGCCGCGCAATCCCGCGTGGAGAGCACCCTCCGCAGGCTGGGAGGGAGAAGTGGATGCACGTTCTCACGTTCTCCAATTCTCCACTTCTCCACTGTTAAAAGAACCTGAGGAGAGCGGAGAGAGGAGAGGGGAGAGAGGAGAGAGGATTCACTATGGGAAATCTATGTAGATTCTATGTAGATCTCTGTAGCTAAATCACGAGATGGTTGGCCCTTCCATTTCCCCCCCCGGGGCCTCAACTTTTGAACAAAAATACGAGCACGTAACCTGTTTGTGTACGCTTTCACAGGAACTTGTGGGAGAAATCTCGTAGAATGAAGCAAAAGCGTGGCGCCTTAGGCATCATCGGCATCATTCGGATTCATTGAATCCTTTCTTCAAGTTCGGGTATTCCGGTGGTCCTTGGGTTTTCGCGAGGGCAGGTGCTCTTGAGATCTGGTGGCCACGGCAATGCTCAGCGCCGTCAAATTCTCGAGCCATCGCTTTCTTACCTTTATCCCTAAAAGGAGAAGTGAGCCTAGTGAGGCCCCGACTGTCCTGTGGGCGCCCATTTCGCCTTGTAGGGATGTCTTTCCGTAATTTCGCAAAAGCATTGTCAACAACTCCTTTTTGGTGTTGATTGCTGGAACCCGTCTTGCCCCAGCAGCCCGTGGGAGGACCGTGTGTAGCCCCTTCCCACCGCCTTTTATTGCGAAGCATCGGGCAGCGCCGCGGCGCCGCGTCCTTGGCCGCCACGGGCCGCCGCCGTGGCCTTCAGCCAAGCGGCGTGTGTGACGCGCGCAAACGCATGCGTGCGAACACGCCTGAACGCCCATGCTGACACACTAGGTGGGCACACATGAGGGTGCACACGGACTTTCACTCGCTCCCAAAACGATCTTCAACGATTCAAACGCTGAATGAAGGATTATTGCCAGAGGCTTTCAGAACCGACCCTTTCTAATTTTAATTTTTTCGCATGCTGTGATGCTCAAATGTCAGTTGAGGCACCACTGCACCTACGGAGGTTTTCGAACGTTTTGGTTTTTTCTCCTGAAGAACCAGTATCATTAGCCTTTGTGCTCCCATAGGGTGCTCACGATGTTGACCGGAGGGGGGGGGGGAACCTGGGACCCTGGATAGGTAGCACCCTGGCACAGCTCATGCGCCACAAGCAACTTCTAGTAATTTATCGACACTTACGCTTTAGGTATCGCACTCCCGCTTTGCTCGAGATATGGCCATCAGATGATGTTGGCATTGCATTCCTGCTACATTCCACTTAAGCGCTGTGTACGCTGCTGACATGTCCTATCCAAACTGAACGGTAAGGCGAGGTAAGGTGGTAGTCGTGGCAGTAGCAATCAGTAGCATTAGCTGAGGGTCCAGAGCTTAGGGCGAGCAAAACATGTAGAGCGGACAATCCTTACGAAGCTTGAGCGCGATGTGCGTGTCACACGTCGCAACAGTGGATCCTGAACACACACCGAAACATATTACAAAAGCTATGAACACAGTCAAAGCCTCAGGCATTGCAAGGTTGAGCGAAATGCGGAATTCGACATCGACGTCCAGCTGTCCAAGCCCGATCGTTCCAGAGGCCGTTGTGGGCACCTTTAGGGAGAGTGTGAGGGGGCAAATTTTGGGATTTTGGCTGTTGGTCTTCAGGCTGTTCAGGTTTGACTCAACTCCTAACTTGAGGTCTCCTTGGGCAAAAGTTGCGCATCTCTGGATTATTGGCTGCAGCCTCCTGTCCAGGAGTCAAAGGATCCCGCTGCCCCGCCGTAACGGCTCCCTACACGTCTTACACCTACAGGCAACAAGAAGGCACACAAAAGCGGTGCCTCGCTGAGTATGCGGGAGTGGATCGTAGCAGAGACAGACAAATCTTCAGAGACCTCAGAATCACAGAAAAAGCGCCCCTGTCGGCATCGAGGTGAAAGTCAACCGACTTAACACTAACTAAGAGAATGCCGTCAGGTCCCATAAGGGCAATGGGCACAGCTAACCGAAGGGGCTTCAGCAGATGTCAAATGCAGTCTAAGCCGATTCGACAGGAGTGGACATCTCTCAACATCTCCTGGACCGTGCCGATGTCACGCAGATTCTTGCCACCATGAAATTTGCCAATGAGTCCGCACTCAGCGAGGCTTCAGCAAATCTGAAGTGGGCAGAGTCCCACGGATTCCTGGAGGCTGGCAAGGGTAAATTTCGGGGCCGGGGGTGGGGCAACAGGTAGGCTGTGTTCAGAGTGGAAGCAGCAAGCCCTGATCTTCGCAGATGGATTGCTTGAGAGCGGTGAAGTATACACCTCACATGGCAAGTGCTGTTGTGGATGGCGACATCAACAGCATTAGTATCGATGTCCACAATTGGCCTTTGGCGGTAGTGGAGACCACGATCCCGAAAGTGCAGGACACCGAGGAGGAGGACCAGGAGGGTGAGGGTGCCCCCATCGACGCCGTGGACGAGGAGGACACTTGGGACGAGGAGGACACTTGGGACGAGGAGGATGAGGAGGGCGAGGGTGCCACAACCGCAGCCCCGGGCGAGCTTCAGGACGCCGCGGACGAGGAGGGCGAGGGTGCCACAACCGCAGCCCCGGGCGAGCTTCAGGACGCCGCGGACGAGGAGGGCGAGGGTGCCACAACCGCAGCCCCGGGCGAGCTTAAGGACGCCGGGGACGAGGAGGGCGAGGGTACCCACAACGAATCCTCGGGCGAGCTTCAGCTTGCGATGGCTGGCGAGCCTTTGCAGTGGGCGCCGCAGCCGCCTTCCACTTCGCAGCTTCCAGTTCTGCCGCCTACCACTCGGCCGCCTTCCGGTCCGGAGCCTTCCGGTCCGGAGACGGAGCCTTCCACTTCCAGTCCCGAGCCTTCCACTTCCAATCCGGAGACTTCCACTCCGCAGCCTTCCGCTCCGCCGCCTTCCCGTCAAGAGCTGTTGGAGCTTTTGCAAGATGATATCGACAGCTTACTCTTCACCTTTGGTACTCACATTTGCCCACAAGTGGTGCTTGGAGGCTGGTGGAAGCTCGCCGCAAGCTACCAGAGTATAACCAACCAGACAGGGGTCGACAAAAGCACCGTGTTGTCAGTTGCCATAGAGAAGGCCTCAGCTTCAGCATGGAACTTTCACGGCGGAGTCAGCGCAGCTGGAACCTCTTCAAGGGGCGCGGGTGGCCAGGGTGGCCAGGTTGGCCAGGAAGGAGGGGCGGGCAGTTCTGGAGGGGCGGGCGGCAGCACGGTCAACGTTCAGACCAGCGCCGTAGGCGGTGCCCTTGAGGGCGACATGGGCGGCAACAAAGCCACAAAGGACACCGAGACGACAAGTTCTGGTGAGAAGCACGTCAACAAGGAGGCCTACAAGAACGCAAGCATCGAGGTGACACAAGCGTCACAGCTCGAAGCATGCAGTTTTGCAGTTTCACACTTCATGACTTCATGTAGGCATCCTAGGTTCATTTAGGTTCGTTGTCCAGTGTGGCAACAAACAGCCTCTAAACAGCCCACACAGAGCAGTCCAGGAATGGCGCGGAGGGGCTTCAGGCACATCCCCGGCGGATTGGCGGAGGAGCTTGGACGAGACCTTCAACTCGAACTGGCGGGTCATCGACCGGGAGATCCGCTCTTGCATCGGCGTGGCTCAACCTTGAAGTACAGTTAAATCAAACAGAAATAAACAGAAATAAGCAGAACATCTCTTTGTGTTGTATGTGTTGTACTAGGGTGTTGGTCGAGTAAGGTTTGGACTTGGGTTGACGACGAGGAGCTGCGACTCGGTACTTAGATTGAGACGTTGATCCTTGGAAAGCACCTTTACATTGGTAGTGTTCAGTGCTGCTTAGCCTGCGACCGCCAGCCCTGTCCCCTGTGCTGGAAGCGAGCCTCTCGTCGACAGGCGATCTTTAATATGCGAACGTTGGCTTGGGCTCTATCACGAAGACCTGGGACTTTCGGAAGTCACGGACGAGGTTCGCGACAATGTCTGTCATCGAGATCCTTGGCCAAAAGCGTGTGAGGCGAAGTCTTGCGTAGCTCAAGAGTGCATACATGCAGCAGACGGTTACAAATCATGAGGCTGACGGTTTCCATCGGATGCACCGAAGCCTGCAGATGATTGAGAAGCAATCTTGCTCTGGGAAGGGTTGCCAGGCTACCGCCAATTGCTCTCACGGCTACCAGCTGGTCGACTGCCAAGGAGACCTGGTTGTCAAGACTCTTCAATATGAAGCTCTTTTGGATCATCAAGCGTCCAACATAGACACACCAGCCTCGCAATGCCTCGCAGAGTTTTTCGCCCGTAGGTCAGGGTCCGGCAGTCGGGGGTCATGATGGTTGACGTGTCAAAAGTTCCTGAGTATAGTTTTGCATGACTTTTGGGTCCGAGGTTTAGCAGGGCTTTTTGGATGAATTAGGACCTAGGAGAATTGGACGTCCGAGGACAGGGCTCCTCCATCGGAGTGGCTTTTACGGCGACATCTTGCACAGGCAAGGCCCATCACAACATCGGGGCTACGGTGGAGGCACTGTGCTTTCGCTCAAATCACACGGTCTTTGTGAGGAAGAGGAATCTTCCGTCCGAACCCCGAACGCAGCGTATGCGTGACCCTGTGGAATGTCCTCCTGGGCTTTCTGCTCGTCTATGTACTCAGCAATGTGGGTTTCCTGGTCAGCTACAGTCAGGGAACAGATGCACTGAGACTCGGGACGAGGCTCGCATCCAACCCATCGACGGCCATTGCCCGTCAATGTGTGAGAGCGACGAATGTCCAGCCGTGACCCTTTCCGCTCTTTGCTACCCGGAGAACGTCCAGACCCGCGGATTCAACATGCCCAATATCTAAGAATTTCAATCTTGAGTGATGTTTGCAGATTTCAAGACTGCCCTTTGCGGAAGGTGCCAAAGACTTATACCATCTTGAACCCAGAATTTGCGAAAAGGCAAGTTTTGCGCAGATGCTGAACGGCTGCTTCCAGACCTCGCTTGTTTTGTAACTGCAAGGGAAGCATCTGACTGAAACGATGGTTCGGAAACGGCTTTTCTGCATCGTTTGCACCTAATTTGTGGATCCTGGTGGACAGTCGCCGTAATAGGTTGAAGAGCCCCAGAAGGAAACAACAGGGCCAGCCATGACCTGCATAGCACAAGTGCTTGCTTTGCCATCTGGCAGCATACGGTACCAACCTGTGCCATACTTTAACCGCAGAAGCAAGAGCTTAAAAAGTTTGCAGTTCCTGCACCGCTGATGCGGGTAGAACGGCTGCTTCCAGACCTTGCTTGTTTTGTAACTGCAAGGGAAGCATCTGACTGAAACGATGGTTCGGAAACGGCTTTTCTGCATCCGCCTGATGCCGTAATAGGTTGAAGAACGGCTGCTTCCAGACCTCGCTTGTTTTGTAACTGCAAGGGAAGCATCTGACTGAAACGATGGTTCGGAAACGGCTTTTCTGCATCGTTTGCACCTAATTTGTGGATCCTGGTGGACAGTCGCCGTAATGGTTGAAGAGCCCCAGAAGGAAAACAACAGGGCCAGCCATGACCTGCATAGCACAAGTGCTTGCTTTGCCATCTGGCAGCATACGGTACCAATCTGTACCATACACCGCAGAAACAAGAACTTAAACAGTTTGCAATTCCTGCACCTCTGATGCAGGCAGTCGTCCGCAGAGAGCACGAATTGAAGGTTCGATCCTTTCTTTCTGCTGGTCTCGGGCGTTTAGGTTCCCAAGTGACAGGATGATTGATGACGAAGCGGGTCCGTCAAACACCATGTTAGAAACCATGTAGAAAGCAGTCGCTCCCACATATCAAGCAGCAGGGGTTTATTGTTGTGCTCGGTTGTTATGATCTCTTTGTGAAGATGGCCTAGACGTTGACAGGTTGGCGACTTCTGAGCTAACCGGGGGGGGGGGCTTCAAGATGTTCCCCCCCCCCCCCATCCCCCGCCCTCCCCCCATCCCCCCCTCCCCCCATCCGCCCCCTCAATTCCGGTGAAGGCGTGGATGTGCTGGAGCACTTATAGGTCAGTATCAGGAACAATGGGGGGATGCCTGGCAGGACGGAGACTGTACTGTGGTTGGTGGGGGGCGGTGGGGGTAGCGGTGGGGGTGGTGGAGGCGATTATACTGCGAACGTTCTGTTTCGAGACCGGGACGCTGTGGGAGTGCACTTTTTTCTATTTGTTTAAAGATATTAAAACACTCTCACAGCGTACCCGTATTTTATATAAACAAAATCACGAGTCATGCACAACATGCACGTGAGCCAACACAAAGCAGCGATACGGTGTTTGTCCTGTCCCCGTTTCCAAAATACATGGGCAAACTTTATTGGAATCCTAGAAACAACAATAGGAGTCCTCCATTTAAACCCGTAGGAACCCTATTTTGAATTAGTCGGAGCCGTAAAGTCAATAGGAAGCCTCTTAAAATGAATTGGAGGCCCCTCACAAAAAAAGAGAATCCTCGTAGAACGAATAGGAATCCTATTAAACTGAAGAGGGACCCTGCTACAATTCATACGAACCAATCGGACTCATAAAAAAATAATGTGAACCCTTAGAAAAATAATCAGAATCCTACTAAAAATGAATGAGCCTAAACCAATAGGAACCCCTATAAAAATGAATGAGATGTTTATCAATATATATACGAATCCCATTAACATGAACAAGAATCTGATTAAAATTGATAGGAATCTTATTGCATGAGTAGGAGCCTTTTTCAAATAACTAGGAACCCTATGAAACTCTATTGGAATCCTATGAAAATGAATAGGAATCCTCGATTGAATTATCGGAACCGGATAAGAGTTAATAGGAGGGAAGCATATTAAATTAAATAGGAACCCTTGACAAATCAAAAAGAGCCCGGGTTACAATTCACTGGAATCCTATTAAAGGAGAAGGAATCTTACTAAAATGAATAGGAACCAATAGGCCTGAAAAACAATAGAATCCTTTAACAAGAACTAATAGGAATCCTACTAAAATAATATGAGCCTAATTTCTTAAATTTAATTACAAACCTTTGCGGACTGCGAGAAGTGCCTAACAACACGTTTTTCTTCTGTTTTGTGTACAGCATGTCGGCCACTGTCGCTCACTGTCACAGTACCGGGCTTTCAGCGAATAGCGGCCTGTAGTCTGAGGGTTGCTATCTTCGACAAGCTCTGGACGAAGCTTGAAGCTGTTCTGTGCTAGTCGGGCATGCGATCTGCGTCCATTCGCATCTCTCTTTTCTGTCACGTACCTGATTTTTCTGACTTCTTCATGGTCGCATCTTGAGGGCGACTCAATTTTGTTGGATCTTCTTAGGGCGCTCACATGCTACGGCCACTCGAGCTAACTTCGTGGCCAGTGCGGGGTGATGGGTCTTTTCTTTCTTTTCTTTGCTGCTCTTCTGAGCAGACAGATCCATAACTCTACACTGCAGTGGCCTGTGCTGAGAAAACACATCAGCAAATGCAATGGAGCCTCTCGGAAGCAATGACAGGCATATTGCTGAGAAGGCGTGCCTAGCTTGATTGCAGGGCTGAGGCAAGCAAGGCGCAGGACCTATGCATGCGCAGCTGGGGCAGCTGTTTTTGTCAAAGACAAGCCCAGCTGAGCATCAGCTTAGCAGTCCCGCATGTGAAGCCCTCCCGCCCAACCCTGGGTCTTTTCTTTCTTTTCTTTGCTGCTCTTCTGAGCAGACAGATCCATAACTCCGCACTGCAGTGGCCTGTGCTGAGAAAACACATCAGCAAATGCAATGGAGCCTCTCGGAAGCAATTGTTTTTTAAGGCTTTTTTGCTTTGTTGGGTATTTTTTTGGTTTTCTTGCACAAGAATCCCCAAAAAACCAAAAGAACCAAAAAAACCAAAAAAACCAATCCTGAGAGACTCTTCCCAGGGGTCCGGCTCCCCAGCAGAGTCCCTCAGGATTGGTGTTTTTGTTTTTTTTGGTTTTTTTGGTTTTCTTGCACAAGAATGCCCAAAAAAACCAAAAAAACCAAAAAAACCAAAAAAACAAAAAAAAACAAAAAACCAATAAAACCAATCCTGAGAGACTCTTCCCAGGGGTCCGGCTCCCCAACAGAGTCCCTCAGGATTGTTTTTTTTTTTTGGTTTTTTTGGTTGTCTTGCACAAGAATCCCCAAAAAACAAAAAAAACCAAAAAATCAAAAAAAATCAATCCCAGGGGTCCGGCTCCCCAACAGAGTCCCTCAGGATTGTTTTTTTTTTTTTTTTTTGGTTTTTTTGGTTTTTTTGGTTTTCTTGTTGTTTTGTGTTTTTTGGTTTGTGTGGGATTTGTTGTGTATTATTTCTTGTTGCACGTTTTTCGTGTGTTTTTTTAAGGATGTTTTAAACGTTTTGCGCGTTTTTTTTTGGTGAAAAAGTGCACTCCCACGGCGTCCCATTTTCTCTGTAAAAGATAGGGGCAGCAGAAGGGTGGTGCAGTCCGTGATCGCGCTCGAGGCAACGGGCTGCGTGACTTACGCGGTGAGGCGGCTGTGCTCGCGCCTGGCTGCGTGTCCGACCCATTCTCCTATGGCTCGCTATAGTCTTGGGACGTACTCGAAGTCAGGTTGAACGTGAGCTCTGGGGATTCGGGAGAGTTTAGGCGGACAAGGCTTTGGGCAACGGTCCAGCTGCACCGCGGCTAGTGTTTTTTGGGGCTCTGTCGGTTGCTTTAGGGGGGGGCGGTGGCGTTGGCCCTTTCGGGGTAAGCGGGGTGCACATCGGGAAGGAGCCCTCAGCGTGTCAGCAGGGAGGGCGTCCTTTGCTCGCAATTGTTGCAGCAGTGCCGGCAGGCCATACGGGTGCTCATGGGGAGCCCTGTCAGCCTGATCCGGGAGCAGACTAACCTGGGGCGTCGGCCGATTTCCAGTCACGGCCTCCAGGTATTTGTATGCACCGTCGGCATCCGTCATATGCTGATACGCTGCTAAATAAGCGGCATGTGGCTACGACGAATCTGCCAAATATCCACGGACTTGCCGGGCCGTTCTATCGCAACCTGGAGGCCGCAGCGCTTCCTGAACCCAGGGCTGTCTACACCTTCGCTCAGGATCATCCATATCCTGGACAGCCAACACGCTGCCAAGCTCAAGGCGCTCGAAGGGAGTAGCCCCCATGCTGCGATGCTCTGGCTGACTTACCGGTTTAGGGGGGAGGCTGAGTTCCCGACAGGCCTGATCATTTTCTTGCTTGGCAACGCCGGGATAGCTGCAGCTCCAGAGGCTGGATGCTTGCCTGGCAGAGTCAAAGGAAGGAATGTGACCCTGTGTAACAAGGGCGATCGCTTGGAAGCAGTTAACTACCCCATCACGAAAAGGGGGATACTACTTGGCTCTGTTTGGTGACTTTGATACTGTGAACTGCAGCCATGGATTTGCACCCAGGCCGGTACAGCTATCTCAGTTTTCAGTATAAAGATACCCTAGAAAACCCTGTACCTCTACCCCCTAAAACCCTAAACCCCCCCCCCCCCCCCCACCACTCCTCCAAGGATGCTGACCAGGACTGCTGCATCCCGAAGTTCAGCGGCATCTCGCCTTTTTTCGGGTTTGGTGTTGAGGGCTGAGAGCTGAGGGTTAAGGATTTCGGGGGGTGGTTCGGGTTTAGGATTTGGGCCAAGGGGCCCTTGCAGGTTCTGGGGTGTTGCCTTACACACCCCTGGAGCCTAGGCCCTAGATGCCCAAGTCTATGTACGTCATTAAGTTCTCGAAACGATGGTGCCTTTGTGTACCGCAACTAAAAGGGCTCATTGTGTTAGGTCCTTAGGTGTCCCGCTGAACTCATACACACCTAGAGACACCCGTAGTCCTCAACGAATATTTATCTTACATCACATGAGGATCCGACATGAGGATCCGATTGCAATTGAAGGGATATTCCTTAAAGAAGGGGTGTTGGAGTCTTTGGCCTCAAGCCGTTAACCGCCTTAACGCTGAACCTGGGTGCCTCTGTCCTGTTCCTGCTGTCAGCAGCATGGGTGCCGCAGTGGCACAGCGATGTATTCAAACATGGTTTCAATAAAGCGATCCCCTTGATGCACCCAAAAATATACTTCAATCCTTATTATATCGCCCAAATACCATATTAAACTAGGGTCTAGGAATAGAATCAACATCTGAAAGATGAAGCCGAGAGAAGACGATAAATGGAAGGAGAGAACGAAGGAGAGAACGATACATTCCTACTCCATTCCCCAAAACACCCTTCATATTAGCCGCTAGACCCCTCTTAGTGTTGACTAAGTACCCGGCCGTGCACGAATCCAAAGCCATACGAAAGCAGTTTGACAATCAGGGGGGCGAGGGTTGGTTCTGGGGGCCAGGGACCCTAAGCCCTAGGTCCTGAGCATCTATGGCCCCAGGTGTTTTGGCGAACAGTTGCCCCAGGCCATGCACGCCCGCACTAAAAGGGTCGTGGGAACAAGACGTGCATCCAGCAGCCCGGCACGGTTAGCGTTTAGGGTTTAGGGTTGCGGGAATTTTGGGAGGTCCAGCCTCTTTTTTTTGTGCTTTTTCGGGTTTGAGGATTTAGCTTCCATTATGAGCGTCTTTAAACAACAAATTCCGACACGCTTCGCGGAACTTGTGCCTGGGGGTCTCAACGCGGAACTCATGCATTTTGATCTTTCACGTCTCTTGCATAGCATTCAGCATGGCACACATGTTGTGTCTGTATTGGTGCAACCAGCCCGCAGCTTCAGTTGCCGAGTGAGTAGGTGTCAGGGCGAAGTCTTCGGCGATGATGCTTCGTTGCATAGCTGCCGCAATTTGTGTGCTTGGCGCTAGGTCCGCAGAGCCAGAGCTAGCATGTCTAGGATGTGAAGAGGATTCGGATGTCCTTGTTCAGACCCTTCTGAGCGCACAGCTTCTGGACACAGACAATCTCCGCCCGGCGATTCACCCGATGCCTGCCACACACGCCTCCGACGGCAACGGGGGCAACGGGAACATTATCATAACAAGCCGCCCCAAACCCGGCCCCAACGCAAAACCAAGACCCGCTCAACCAGACTGGTCCGGGACTTTGAGGGTTGGTCTTGATGGCATTGTGGAGCTGCTCCGCATGATCCTGAAGGGCGCCGATCGTATGGACATCTTGAGGGCAACAGCTCGGATTGCCAACAAGCTGGTCGAAAATCCTACCAGATTTTTCCACCCGCTCTCCGGCACTCTTGCCGGAGCCTCAATCGACGTTCTCATCCAAGTTGTGGGCGAGGATGAATGGAGGAAGCACGAGGTGCACAAGCCCGAGGACCCATCGGTTCGGGAGATAATCAGCAAGTTCAAGGACGAGATGTTTGAAGAGACCAAGGGCCTGCTTCACGATGAATTTCGGGTTCCGGAATCAGTCAAAGATGCTTTCGTTCTTGCAGTAAAAACCCAAAACCTGCAGCTTGACGTCCTTCGCAATGAGCACGATGCGGATCTGAAAACGGAGCACCGTGAGTCCTTTGAACGCGTGATCCAAATGCTGGGCCATGCCAGCCTTGACGCAATGGGAGGGTGCCGGACGGGCAACCTTCAGGAGCCCAAATGCAAAAGATGGATCGCACTTGGTGGTCCTGTGCTGTCCTTGATGTTCATGCAAGTGCATTGGTCCTTTCTGATCGAATATTTCACTCACAATCCGACAAAGCTTCAGGAAGAATTGCATCATCTTTTTGACGCCTACGGTAACTACGTCCTCCTCGACATGCATTATGAGTTCGAGAAAGTCCGAAGGTCTTCCTTCAAGGCCTCCTATTATTACACTCTCACCCAGAACGGCAAGAATGCAGACTGCCATGCGGATTTCAGAGATGAGTTTGAGGACAGAGATGATGGCTTTTCGCGTCGGTGCTGCCAGCACTCAATGTTCAGTGGCTGGTCTGAACTCATCGCAGGTGGCTGTGTTGGTTGCAGTTCCGAGTGGTGGCGTACTACTTTTTGGAGTGGTTTCTACATGAGCTCGGGCCCCTCGTCTTTTTCTCATAGCAAAGCGATTCTTCGAAGTTAGCTCGTAGATAGCCTTCCTCAAAAGAGAGGTTGTTCGGCGGATTATGTGGGTGGAGAGCTCCGCGAGGCCTTGAAGGACACCCCCAGAGGCCGCGTGAAAATCCCGGAATGGGAGCAGAAGAAGGATGATGTCGAGAAGAAACTGGACAGGCTGTTTAAGCTGATCAACAGGATCTACGGCTCCTTGCCGGAAAATGTCGGACATGCGTTGCTGACATTTTTTTTGCAGGTCCGTGTGCGTGCGTGCATGCGTGCGCGTGCCGCGCGTGCGTGCGCGGGCTTGCGCGCGCTTGCGTTCGTGCGTTTGTGTGTTTGTACGCGCTTGTGTGTGTGTGTGTGTGTGTGTGTGCGCGCGCTCGCGGGCGGGCGTGGGTGTGGGTGGGGTGGGTGTGGGCGTGGGGGTGTGGGCGTGGGCGTGGGCGTGGGCGTGGGCGTGGGCGTGGGCGTGGGCGTGGGCGTGGGCGTGGGCGTGGGCGTGGGCGTGGGCGTGGGCGTGGGTGTGGGCGTGGGCGTGGGCGTGGGCGTGGGCGTGGGCGTGGGCGTGGGCGTGGGCGTGGGTGTGTGTGTTGTGTGTGTGTGTGTGTGTGTGTGTGTGTGTGTGTGTGTGTGTGTGTGTGTGTGTGTGTGTGTGTGTGGGACACCCCTGGGTTTTAACTGCTTGCTGTTTCACAACATTGCAGGGGCCAGGCCTTCAGTTGCAAACCTGGTCCACCGAAGCTGTGCAACTGAAGGGACAGCCTTGGGAGACGTCTCAAGGTGTACCTGCAAAAAGGAAGGCCAAATCCCAAAACAACCCAACATGCTGTTGTGTCTGTCATTGGCCAAAAACTGATGCAAGAGAGTTCTGTAGTTTTGATCGGAGCCAGAAGCTCAGTTGGTATCGTTGGCATCGTTGGTATTGTTGATGCTTTGCACGGAGTTCGCTCTGTTGCTTGTTCCCATGTGTGTGTGTGTGTGTGTGTGTGTGTGTGTGTGTGCGTGTGTGTGTGCGTGTGTCTGCGTGCGTGTAAATGGCATCAGCCTTTGAGACTTAGGCCGCGGCCTCATTGTCCACAGAATCGAAGAAAATTGCGGAGATTGCAAAAGCCATCCATTCTGCAAAACTCTGGACCCAAACGAAAAGTTGGTGTATGACGACAATGGACGTCACTGGGAGGACAGCTTCATCGAAGGCGTGCCCCGAAAATTAGGAAACACTGCGTACCTCGAGGAAGCCCAAACCTAATCTCCCTCATTATCAATCTACCATATGCTCAGTAGAAAGTCCATGTTTCTGGTGTGCACGTGAAGGCAGTCCGCTTGCGGAATGGGGGAACTGCAGCAAGCTTGACGGAAAGCCCTTGGTTACAACGAAAAATCGGCGTTTCTACTTGGTTCAGAAGGCAATGCTTCACGAGTTTCCCGCTTGCTTTCCGTGTGGCGCCACCGACTTCTGTGACAAAGCCAACTTCTTCCCACTCGTGAGCTCGTACGAGATTGGAGCACCTCTTTCTGAATGGGGGTGTGACAGAGTGGCTTGGATACCATGTCTAATGTTTCGCGTTTGTTCTTGGTGAGACACCTGCAAATTGCCTGCAAAACCATGTGTCCGTTACAAAGTCGACTCAGTAGACACATGCACATAAAGGTTTGTGGCAGCCTAGCATCACCTTGCAGAGCCCCGCAATGCAACCATGTAAAGAGCCTTATCAAGCCTCCCGGTCCTTCTCGTTCTTCCTTCGATTTGTTGGGTGCCAAGGTTGGATTCGGCATGGTAGTCAGCCCTTCTGACCAATGGACAGCATTATACCTTGTGAATTTTGATGAGTGATAGGCAAGTTTCCAGGTTTCAGAACTCGATTCTGAAGGTAGTCTCTGCTGCCTGGTCACACAGCCAGGCAATGTGGAAGCTGTTAGATTCCGGAGCAGAGCAGACAGTCTCTCCTTCGTTCGAATTTGACGACGGAGGTAGCGTCGGCCGAACTTGCCGAACAGCTGTCTTAAAGTGCGATGAAGTTCACGCTCCGAGCTGAAAAGCAGCTTCTCTGCATCGTTTACACCTAATTAGTGGATCCTGGCGGACCGTCGCCGAATAGGTTGAAGAGCCGCAGAGGGTCCTGCAGGAAAACGGCTGTTTGAGTCTTGCTTGGGTATGCTTTGCGTGCCATCTGGCAGCACCACAACGGATGGAAAGAAGCGAGATTAGCGAGATTCGGCTGAATTCGCCTGCAATTCCTGCAAGACCGACCGGATCTTTTTTTGATGTGACGCAATATTGCACAGATGCTGAAAGGCTGCTTCCAGGCCTCTCTTGTTTTGTAACAGCAAGAGACTCTAATCTGAAGCATCTAGCTTGATTCGATTGGAAACGGCTTCTCTACATCGTTTGCACCAAATTAGTGGTTTCTGGCGGACAGTCGCCGTAACAGGTTGAAGTGCCGCAGAGGTTTGCAGGAAAACGTCAGAGGACTGTTTGAGCCTGAGCCCGTTGCGTTGCTTGATGTTGCTCGTGTATGTTTCCGGCGGGCCATGGATTCCAGTAGACGTGACCTGGTGCAGACTGGTACAGAGCTCGCAAGCTACTTTGAACGTATGCGCCTGCACAGTAGGTCTGGGTGTCTTGGTGGTAGCCGGCTTCGCGGACAGTCGCTGTAGTAGGTTGAAGAGCCGCGCAGGCTGTGCACGCTCAGAGCCGGTGCAGATTTGACACAGTGTTGCACAGGTGTTGAAAGGCTGTTGCCAGAACTCGCTCATTCTTGTACCAGAAAAGCAACATTAGCCGAAGGTATGCAACCGAGATTGCATTCTGAGCGAATTCGGATCGGCAACCCTTCCAGAGGTTTTGTGGAACGATGATTCTGAAGAGGCTTTTCTACATCAATTAGTATCATGTAGTGGATCCTGGTGGACAGTCGCCGTAACAGGTTGAAGATCCGCGGGAGAAAACAGCCGAGGGCCGGTGATCCTGAGCTGTGTAGCGCAAGTGTGGTCCTTTCATGCGTGGACTGCTTGGAAGGCTTCTGTCCTGGACAAGGATACGCAGGGTGCGCAGAGCCTCAGCGTGCTGCGCCTAATCTAATTACGGATTGTCGACCTGCCTTTTGGACTCAGGCTCGGGTCAAAGAAAGCGGGCAGCGCAGACCTGTACCCGGAGACTTGGCTGACTTTTGCAGGGGGGGGGGTTGGTTTTCTAGCAAAGCTAGACGTTTTTGAATTGGGTTCCTAAACCTCAACCCAGAAGCCCTGGGCCCGGAGCCCACTCAGGCTTTAGGTTGTTTGGGATTTTGGGTGCTTAGTGCAGTTTTTGGGTTCGGGGTGTCTGGGCGTCAGGGTTTTTGAGGGGCGCAAGGGCTGCTAGGGTTATTAGGGTTAGAGTACGGTTTAGCTTCATTCAAGGTCTAGGAGTCTAGGGTCTTTAGGCTTTAAGGTTTCAGGTTTAAGGTTTCAGAGTTTTTGGGTTTGGCAAGTTGAAAGCTTTTGGAGTTTGATGTTGTGAGTGTTTAGTGTCAAGGACGACGTATCTTTTGGAAGTCCTACTGCCCCCCTGCCAGAACTACAGCAGCCTCGTCAAAAGCTTCCAGTAAAACGTGGGTCTTTTCCGTGGCTTGGTCTGGCCAGCTGCTGGCGGTTGGCGTCCAGGACAGGAAGGTGCAGGTTTATGACGACGAGCAGGCGGGATGGGCAAAGGGAGGATCCGACAAGGGGCCAGTTGGCCAAAAAAGTGGAATCGACACTTCCTGCAATGTCGGGCAACCTGCTGGGTTTAGTCGCGTCAGCTCGCAGCATGTCTCAACTCTTGTGGATTTTAAAGGAAGCATGACGCACACCTCCACAGGGGCCCTTGTTTTTTGCGAGTAAGCGACGGGCGTGGACGCGCATGATAATTACCTCCCATTAGACACTCCACATAGTTCCGATAGGACTACAGCCTCGTCGCAACCCTCACGGGCGCTACAAACGACATTGAGTCCATGGCTTGGTTTGGCCGGCTGCTGGCGGTCGGCGGCAAAGACTCTGCGGATCTACGACGGCGAGCAGGCGGGATGGGTCCGACAAAGTCGGCCAAACAAGCGAAAACAAGTGGAATCACGGCGTGTCTCAACTCTTAGGTTCGACTTCAGGAAGGCCTGAGCAGCCTAAGCAGTGAAGGAGTCTAACTTCCCGACGGACATTTTTCTTGGCGCAGATGCCCAAAACTGCAACGGGACTCTGTGGCGGAAGCTCCGCGGAAGCTGTCTCTTCATAGCTCCCGGGGTTCATCACCAGTTTCTGCACCAGACAGCTACTGTAAAAGCATGTCGACACATGACAGAACTTACAACCTCTAGTGACACTCCTCTCCAGGACTTAGCCTTACCAGCCCCACACACACTCCGGAGTCCTCCTAGGGGAACCAGGAGTAGTTCATCTTCCAGTGTGCGCAAGAGTCATGTTAAATCACAAACCTTACTCCCACGTTGTTCTCCCTCTCCCCATCTCCCCATCTCCCCATGTCCCCATGTCCCTATGTCCCCATGTCCCAATGTCCCTCTGTCCCTCTCTCCCTCTCTCCCTCTCTCCCTCTCTCCCTCTCTCCCTCTCTCCCCCTCTCTCCCTCTCTCCCCCTCTCTCCCTCTCCCCCTCTCCCCCTCTCCCCCCCTCCCCGTTTCTCGCTTTATCTCTTTGGTATGCAGGCGAGGGGGGGGGCTGTACGGGGGTGTGGGGTGGTGAGGCGCGGGTGTGCGCTGGGGCTTTCAGAGCTTCTGAACAGGTCAAGGAAAGAAGGGGGAGATGAGACCCTTTATCAATGTTTCAATAGGTCAATAAAGAGGTGGGTGGGGCGACAAAAGCAAAAGGGACCAAAGGCTTCACTGCCGCCGCTCGCGCCAAGGATCCGCGAAATCAAAAGCACAGCCGAGGTGCGAAAAAGCGACGGGCATGACATCTCAAGTCTGGCATATGAGACACCCGTACTCGCAGGTGTTTGGACAAACGGAAGCCGACGGAACAGGAAACGGCATGACAGATTCCTCATGATCCCTCTCGCAAGCGGGGCCCCTGAAACAGGTTTGAACATGTTTGAAACCACCTAGCTGTGACCTTGGCTGGCAACATCCGTCTCAGATTAGGCATGATGAGGCCATAAGGCGATTGGCTAAGACTGGCTAGAGACTGGACCCGCCGTTTCCTGTTGTGCTGGTGGTGCCAGGACTACAGCCTGATCAGAACTCTCGAAAACCCGCCCTACCATGCCGTGTCCGTGGCTTGGTGAGGGCACACACTTCAACTGGGGCTTGTTGATTGAATTCAGCGACGCCTCGCAAGCGGGTGGGGGCCTGTTGTTTTTTTTCTGGAGTTTTGGGGTGCTCTTGCTTGCCTTGCCGGCAGTGCAACGCATTGCCTTTGAACGAGGACACAGAGTTCTTCATGATTGGAATGGACGACATTAGTCTCGTTCTTGGCGGCCCGAAAGTAGCTAAACAACTTGCCAGGCTCCTGCCCCTCCTCATGTCTGGCAAAGGCACGGGCGACAACGGCGCCGGCGACAAGGGCACGGGCGACAAGTGCACGGACAAGAAGGAAAGCATTCTCCCATATTCTCCCCATTTTCGTTGCCACTCGCCCCTGTGGAGAATGCAGTTGCGGAGGGCTGAGTGAGTTTGACTTCGGCTTCAGCAGGGGATTGCCATCCTTGTGGCCATTTGCAAGTCGAGAAAAGCACTTCTTCAAAACAACTGGAGGTTGCCTCGGCACATGTACTCCCCTGCAGGAAGCAGGTGAGAGCTGTGATTCCTGCACAGCTAACGAGGCTTGGGTGAAGCTACCGTGGCTCGAGGTGGACAATCTTTGCGACTCTGAAGATTGCCGCTGCGGCACGTGTGCAGATGATAGAAGCAAGCTGGCAATTGCTGAGGGCTGTTCCAAGAATGCTGACTGCATGTCTGACGATTGCATGAGGGAGACCTTGCTTGGAAGTAGGGCAGGTTGTTGCGTTATCGCTTTTTCCCAGAGAGTCGTATCAGAGCAATCCGAGTGTTGCATTGCTCAGTCTTGATAGAAGGAAAGTCGGCACACTTACAACAAACATTCCACCCTCAACCTGCAGCATTTACTCGTCTACTTCAAGAGCACTCACCCTGGTTATAGCTCAACCAACATCACAAACAACCACCAGAGGGTTTAGAGGTTTAGAGAGTTCAGAGGGTTTAGAGGGTTTAGGGTGTGGGTTGGGGGGTTTCGAGCAAAGCCTTGAATTGGGTTTTCGAAGGCTTAAACTCGGAAGCCTATAACTTGTCGCGCTTCACAGACCCCTGGCCCTGACCCCAAACCCGAATCCAAAATAACCCCTTACAAATAGCCCTGAAACTCCGTGCCAAAGTGGTGGCCAGATAGTCATCTTTCGCTTCTAAAGGGACCGCAGGTTTAATGGGGCAGTGTTTATAAGGGTTGAGGGGGGAGAACCATTTGAGAGAGCGTGACCCTTAACCCGGTAGCTCGTAAACCCCAAAATCCAACAACGAATGCCGAGGAGCTTGCGCTTTGAACAAGAGCCTCCACTCCGCGGCATCTTCATCTTCCCCATCTTTGACAATCAAGCACAAATTGCTGACATCAAATCGTACACCTTGCTATGCCTCGTATAGATACCGACCCACCGAAGGCCATACAATTCAGTAAACAATACAAATTTCTTCAAGATCGATTTATCTCCAATCCTTTATTCTCGACCCACCGAAGACTTTCCAATTATATATATTTGACAATCCAGCACAAACTACTGGCAACAAATCGTACTTCTTCTCATCTTTGACAATTAAGTACAAATTGCTGGCAACAAATCGTACTTCTTCTCAGCTTTGCCAATCAAGCACAAATTGTTGGCAATAAATCGTACACTTTGTCGTATAATTTTCGATCTACCGAAGGTAATATAATTAAAAAAATATTTAAATTTCTCAAGGTCGAGATATTGTTAATTTTTTAATCTCGACCCATCGAAGACTTTACAACTACATAAACGACTTGACTTTCTTTTAGATCTATTTTCGATCTGTAAAATTTAAGGCTTATGATTTAGGGTGTCGGGTTTAGACTTATTTGGATCCCCGACACTGATTATTTTGATTATACGTATCGTCAGGGAATCATTGAAGATTTTGTAATTTGCAAAATTTTTAAATATGGAGAAGATGAATGGAATTTTTCATTTGGTTCAGGGAATTTTTGAAAACCTCGGACGATGATTGAAATTGGAGAGTACTTTCGAACGAGGAGAATATGAATTTAAAATCTTCATTTGATTTTTGATTTGACAATGATTCTTCGATATATCTTAGATCTTTCATAGAATTATATTTGAGATTTTCATAGATATCTAGAATCAATTGAAATTCAAAATAATGAAATCTTTAATTTTGGTTTCATCATGATTTAGGGAATCATTCAAAAAATCTCATAATTCGCATAATTTTAAAATATCGAGAATATGATTTGAAATGATCATCTGATTTAGGATTCGGCAATGATTTTTTGGAAAATCTTAGATTCATGGAATATCTGAACTTTCGGAATCACCCGAATTGAGGTTTAGGTTTTCTGGGTTGGGAATAAAGGTTCCACTACAACAATGATGACGTGGGTGCCCTTTGAAAATTCCTGGAATTTTCGGGACCCCGGGTTCAGGATTTAAGGATTTTACGGTTTAGGGTTTTGGTTTAATAGAAATTGTATAGGGTTTGTGTCCGGAGTTTTGTCGAGTTTTGGGGGGTTTTGTTTTTTGTTGTAATGGTTTGGGTTTTGTCGGGTGCGGCGGGGGGTGGGTGGTTTTGGTGGGTTGAGGGATTGGGGTTGGGGGTCTGTGGTTGAGGGGTTGGGGTTTGAGGGGCTAGGGTTATTGAGGGCTTGAACTGAGGAGGGGCTGAGAGGGCTTATTGAGGGATGGGGGAGGAATTATTGAAGGGAGTTGCTGAAGGAAGGGGTTATTGAAGGGAGGGGTTATTGAAGGGAGGAAATATTCACTTTCTCTCATTCCATCTTCCTCGTTTCTTCACTCTTTCTCACTCTCACTCTCACTCCCACTCTCAATATTATGATTTTTTCATTTGGATGATATTCTAAATTCTTGGACTAAACCTAAGACCCTAAGGCCCTTACATCTCGTCCTTGCGTCGCCTTACGCCGTGCTAGTGATTAGCCATATCGGCAAATATATTAATGGAATATAATATCGATAAACTTTTCTAAAATATTATATTATATATCGTATAATGGAATATTCTAGAATTAGAAATTTGCCTAATATTAGAATTTAAGATTCTTAATCCTCATATTCGTCCTTACGCTATAGTAAATCTTGGCGCCATAATAATACGAAAATAATATATATGAGATGGCCCCAAATAATCACGAAAGGAAAGAGATTTAGAATAATATCCAATTGGCATAATATATCCAAAGATTTTCCAGATTACCGAAATAAATAATCGAAATATTATCATCATAACGACAATCCCGACTCCAAACCCCCAAATAACCCCACAAAATACAAAAGTCCTCAATCCTCAATAACCCCATAACAGCCCCTCCGTTCTCTTCACTTATAATATTATGAGAAGCTCGCGCCTGTAATAATATTATAGTGTGAGAACGAAACACAACGAAGTAAAACGCACAAAGATAATAAAATTCACGCGCTTATTTCATTCGCTTGTAATTTCATTATACTATTAGTGCGTGTACTTCGTGCATGTGTAACCGCTTCTAATGTATCACCTGGTTAGTACTAAATAACCTCTCTCCGGCTCTTGGCACTCACATCCTATTAACCGTGTATTCCTGGTACTATATTATAAGGAGATTTCCCTAGACTTATTGATGCCTTATCAATAGATTTATTATATTCCCCGGGCCCCTATTATTCTCTTCATTTCGCCCGGGATATGAAGATAATAAAATAATGATGGGTAGTGGAGGCGTGGGGAAATCTATGGTATTCCATAATGATTTCTACTTCTGTCAATCTTTCTTCGAAATAATATCTCAGATTAAGAAGATAAACGATTTGAGAAAAATCATGACCCTATATCTGTTGTGCGTGGGGACCCTTCCAATAGTATTATAGAGTCCCAAGTTCCCATGGCCACAAATGCGATTTTTCGGGGAAAAAGATGTCGTGAGGCCGTAACAAGGCCACAATAGGCTACAAACGTGTATTTTCGGTCTCAATAATATTATATGAGGTGATTCACGCAAAGAAGTGCATTTCGAGGCCTTTGGGGTTAAGGGTTTCGGGTCTGGGATCAAGGAATGAAAGGAGGGACCCTGATAAGGCAATTTGTAAGTTTTGTGGTTCATTGAGGATGGTATCTTGGGAGTTTGCTTGTGAATTCAAATTGATATAATAATGATTCGAGTTATGATATAAGATTATAGGATATAAATCTTAAATCGTATTCCTTAAATCCTGCCTCCGCATTAAACCATTCGTTCAAGATCTTGCTAAATAACTTCCTGCCCACCACGCTCACGCGTCAGACTCTCAGATATCTATATAGAGATGCCGAAAATACTTGGATATTTTGTTTGTCCGAACTTCTTCAGGATTTTAGCGTATGTCTGTTTCTACTTAGTAGGCGGATATGCCGTCGATGGAATCGACGGGTCCCCTCTAGTCTTTGAAATCCTCGGAATTTTTCGAAATAATTGAAATTGGATAATATGAATTTAAAATCTCAGATAAGGGGCCTTGGGAGGCCTATATCATTTTCCGGGAGTAGGGCCTTGTCCCCAACTCTTCCAAATCTTTCTTAACCTTGATCTAGAATAAAAAAGATAGGGATTTTCGGCAAAGAGGTCCAAATAAATTGAAGATATGGACCAAAGAGGTTTGAGTAAATCGAAGATTTCTTGCGAAATATAATTACGACGCGGTCTTCTCGCATGAAGAGGGTAGCTTTAGTAAAATTGAAATATTTATTCCTTCGTGGGATTAGTCATCTTTTTTTGATACGGTCTTTTCGCCGAAAAAGAGGACACAATCTACTTAGTTTCGAAACTTTGTGACCAAAATTCTTGCCAGGCCATGCTCCATTGGAGCCACCCACAAGCGGACAACAACGTGACACGGCCAACCCACCCACCCACAAGCGGACAACACCGTGACACGGCCAACCCACCCACAAAGGGACAACTCCGTGACACGGCCAACCCACCCACAAGCAGACAACACCGTGACACGCCCAACTCACCAACAAGACCCCCACAAACGGACAACACTGTGACATGCCCAACCCACCCGCAAGCGGACAACACCGTGACATGCCTAACCCATCTACAAGCGGACAACACCATGATACGGCCAACCCACCCACAAGCGGTCAAGACCATGAGCGGTCAATACCATGACACGCCCAACCCCCCCAGAAGCGGACATCACTTTGACACACCCAACCCACCCACAAGCGGACAACACCGTGACACACCCAATCCACCCACAAGCGGACAACACCGTGACGCGCCCAACCCACTCCCTGCAGGTGGAGAACACTATGACACGCCCAACCCACCCACAACCGGACAACACCGTGACACGCCCAACCCACCCACGAGCGGACAACACCATGACACGTCCAAGCCACCCACAAGCGAACAACACCGTGACACGCCCAACCCACCCGCAAGCGGACAACACCAGGACACGCGCAACCCACCCCCTGCAACGAACAACACCGTGACACGCCCAACCCACCCACAAGCGGACAACACTTACGCCCAACCCACCTACAAGCGGACAACACCGCGACACGCCCAACCCACCCATAAGCGGACAACACCGTGACACGCCCAACCCACCCACAAGTGGACAACACCGTGACACGCCCAACCCACCCATAAGCGAACAACAGCTTGACGTGCCCAACCCACCCACACACACCCAACCCACCCACAAGCGGACACCACCGTCACACGCCCAACCAGCCTGCAAGCGGACAACACAGGAACATGCCCAGCCCGCCCACAAGCGGACAACACCATGACATGCCCAACTCACCCGCAAGCGGACAACACCATGACACGCCCAACCCACCCACTAGCGGACAACACCATGACACGCCCAACCCATCCGCAAGCGGACAACACCGTGACACGCCCAACCCACCCACAAGCGGACAATACCATGACACCCCCAACCCACCCACAAGCGGACAACGCCATGACACGCCCAACCCACGCACGAGCGGACAACACCGTGACACGTCCAAGCCACCCACAAGCGAACAACACCGTGACACGCCCAACCCACCCACAAGCGGACAACACCGTGACACGCGCAACCCACCCACAGGCGGACAACACCGTGACACGCCCAACCCACCCGCAAGCGGACAACACCGTGACACACCCAACCCATCCACAAGCGGACAACACCGTGACACACCCAACCCACCCACAAGCGGACAACACAGTGACACGCCCAACCCACCCACAAGCGGACAACGCTCGAACATTCCCGCCCACCCACAAGCGCTTCGAGTTCTATGTTTATTTGTGCGTTTGCTTTCGCGCCGCCCTCAGAAGTAAGAGTGGCTTGTCTCTAGAGGGAGCCCACTTTTTCTTTGAATTTAAGGCATGCCCTGAGACGGAGAATGGTGAAGCCCAGTTTGCAACGGCAATATTCATCTGCCCAACCACTGACCACTGGCAGCTTCAACGCCCCCGCGCTTGGACGTTGTGCCCGCCCAATCCCCCCAACCCCCTCCTGCAAGTATTTTCCTTCTCCCATAGATTCCTTTCATTGCCTTGGGACACGGACTTGCCACAAAAGGATCCCCCTCTTTTGCTACGCGACATGAGGGGGGGGGAGCTTCCCAAGTGTAATGTTTGCAGTCCGTGGTCTGGCAGCAGTGGAGGCAAATTAGCAACTTCAGACGTTGACCAAGGCCCAAGCGTTAGCTGTCAGTGTAGTTTCCCCCTACGTGTGTAGTGTGTGGCAAGATGGGCAAGGCAGCCGATGGCGCAGCGCTTCTAGCTGCTGCGATGAAAACTGCCGTCTCTGCGCGCGCCCCTCGGCGCACCGTCCAGGCGATTGCTGCTGCGGTGACGGCTGTAGCTCTACGGTGTGACGGACACAAGGGTGTCCGCAGAATTGATGCTCCCAGCATCAATGAGGAAGATTTGGCGCCGAGACTCCGCCGAACCCATGCGGCGCGGCGGAAGGCGAAGCGACAGAGGCGCGAGGCAGCTAAGGCCGCGGCTGCCATGGTGCCCCCAATTGAATCGTAAATGGAGACCGTCACGACTATCGAACAGTTCTGGGAACGCTGCTGTTTCGCCCCCCCCCCCCTCGGGCCGGGTTGGGGGAGGCGGCAGGGCTCACGCCCAAAGTGGACCTGGGTTTGCCTCTGTTCGAAATATGACCTATGCTACTGATTGGAGTGATTGTGATGAAGCGCGCGCCTGGGCGACGCAAAGTTCCTCTGCATCCCTACTGGCTTCCGGACGGGATGGCCCTGCTTGCTCAAATGGTCTTGGGTATGGCAAGGGCATGATCGCGAAAACTGCCAAGGTGATGAAGTCCTCTGAGAAGAACGACATCGCGAAGGTGAAGCGGCCCAGGCTTCCAAGGCCGGAAGTCTGGAAAGTAACCTTCATGACTGTGGTGAAGAGGTTGACCTGGGCATCCAATTGGCTCGCCTTCTGAGATCGTGCACCGTCGTCTTCTGATTCTGCTACCGTCATCGTTTGCGGGAGATAGCTGTGGCACTTTGCCGCTCCTGCTTTGAGTATCGATGGATGTCGCGGACTTTGTATAGATCTCCGCGCGTTTACATCTGAGTTTTGGTGGGTTACCGAGTATGAAGGAGGCTCTTCGGAGTTCTCTGTTTGTCACCAAGTGGCAACTGGCTGCAGTCGGACTCTTCTGCTACCTGCAGCGGGCCACCACTAATTTGATTTGTTTGCTCATCTTGTACTTGTTCGTATGTACTCATGAGCTTTCTGCGCGATCACATGTCTTATAGTTAGCATGTGATTCCATATTTGCTTTGTAACCTTGATTGTACAGGTTGCCTAAGGCGACTTGTCTTTCCTCAATTCCGAGACAGTGCCTGTACGGACCTCCTTGGGCGTGCAGATGGAAGCCGAATCCCTTCAGACGTTGACGCGTTGAAGATTACAATTTTCCTTGGTTTTTCCGAGGGAAAACCCTATTTTCCTTATATATTGACAGATACCCTGTCATTTCCTTCGTTTCTTGGGCTTTGAAGCATGCTTCGTACAACTTAAAAGTCCCCTCCACTTGGGCTTTGAAGCACGCTCTGCACGGCTTGAAAAAAATAGCGGGGGGGGGAGGTTGGGGGGGGAGCGGCCCCCCCCCCCCGCCCCAATTTGCAAACACAATACTCACACGATGGGTTTCAACAAGATTCATAGGCTTCGAAGCATACTTTGCACGGCTTAAAACAACTTTGCACCCTTTGCGTTGCTTAGAACAAGGGGCGGGGTTGGGGGCGGGGGGGGGGGGGTCGCAACCCTCCCCATTTGCAAACACAATGCTCACATGATGGGTATCAACAAATTTCTTGAGCATTCAAGCACGCCTTGCACGTCTTAAATGAAGGGCTCAAAAGAAGTTGGGGGGGGCGTAACCCCCCCCGTCTACAAACACAATGCTCACATGATTGCTTTGAAGCACGTTTTGCGCGGCCTAAATGAAGCGGGAGGGGTTGGGGGGGCGCAGCTACCTCAACACAGTGCTCACATGATGGGTGTCAGCAAGTTTCTTGGGCTTTGAAGCACGCTGTGCAAGGCTTGAGAAAAGCAGGGTGATGCGGGGGGGGGGGGGGGGGGCGGGCGCAGCCCCCCGCATTGCAAACACAATGCTCACACGATGTTTTTTTCAACTAGTTTCTGTTTCTTGCAGCGCGCTTCGTACGGCTTAAAAGAAGCGGTTTGCAAGGCTTCAAAAAATGGGGGGTTGGGGGGGAGCGCAGCCCCCCCCCCCATTTGCAAACACAATGCCCACACGATGTTTTTCAACTAGTTTCTTTGGGCTTTGAAGCACGCTTTGGTACGGCTTAAAAGAAGCGGGGGGTCTGGGTGGGGGCGCAGCCCCCCCCCCCACCCACTTGCAAACACCTTGCTCACACGATGGGTGTCAACAAGTTTCTTGAGCTTTGAAGTATGCTCTGCGCGGCTTAAAAAAACGCGGGGGGGTTGGGGGTGGCTGTCCCCCCCATTTGCAAATACAATATTCATACGATATTTTTTTTCAACTATAGTTTCTTGGGCTTTGAAGCACGCTCTGCACGACTTGAAAAAAAGCGGGGGGGGGGTTGGGGGGGTTGGGGGGGGTTGGGGGGGGTTGGGTTGGGGGGGTGGGTTGGGTGGGGGGGGGTTGGGTTTGGGGGGGGGGGGGTGGGTGGGTGGGGGGTTGGGGGGGGTTGGGTTGGGGGGGGGGGGTTTGGGGGGGTTGGGGGGGGTTGGGTGTTGGGTTGGGGGTTGGGGGGGGTTGGGTTGGGGGGGGTTGGGTTGGGGGGTTGGGGGGGGTTGACAGTGTGCAGTGTAGCTTGAGGCATTCAACAACAGCTGCCCATCTTCATGAAGAGCCCTTCAGACATTCGCTCATTCTCTACCAATTGTCTAGTATAAAACGTTCAACAGCAGTGATCTATCTCCATGAAGAGCCCACTAGAGAATACGAGGTCATTTCTGGCACTCACCACATCTTTGTGATTGTGTATGAGTCGGATATTGTGCTCAGCATCTTTGAAATCCTCGCCGAGGTGGGGTCATCGGGTTCTCGCAGAATCAGCGTTGATCAATTCTTTCTGATATAGTAGAGATGTATACCGTTCCCAGACATGCCGATTCGGAATCTTCCCACCGAACATCTCGTGGAGTTTGAACACAACCTATTTCGATGGCATGCTCCAGCCAGAGACAGGTGCAGCCAACCACTCACATCGACTAGAATCATCTCAAAACGTCGAGTGTGGCGGTACGTTGCATGAAAGAGCTGATGTTTTTCTTGTTATTGTTAACCTGTCTCAGATCAAGGAAGATGGCCAGCGTTGCTGCATGCTTGAATCCATGCGATCAAATTTTGCCACGATACGTTGTGCGACCCATATTGGGAGGCAGACGCAAGGATAAGTGTGCGGGCACCTTTGCGAAAAACTTGCAGACCAATCGCCCCGACCCGGATCGGGAAGAGCGATGACGGCCTATTTCGTCTACAGTGTTTGTACCTTATTTGTGCACAGCAGCTACCGGTCGGATCAGCCTGTCTTTAAAACGGCGATCGTCTTAGTATGTGCATCGTTGCGTGCGCGGGTATGCGACTGTATTTTTGAACGTTTCTGGACAGAGCAGACACAAAGAGAGAGAGAGAGAGAGAACAGTGTCATAGGAGTGTGACTTCGTCCTGAGCTCAAGGATTCGCATGCATACATACGTGCTCATAGAAACCTAGAGATGCTCTGATGAAGAGGGTCCGATCCATGTCGAGCGCCTCTATACCTGTGATTGCAAGTCAAAAATAAGTCGCGCAGCTGCCCAGCCCTTTGCAATCGTTTCATCTCTCGCCGGGCTTCAATCCCGCATGGACTCAGCCAAGATGATGAACCTTATAAAAACTGACAAATTCACGAGGTAGGGACCGAATTAGGGAACCCTTGCGCGGCACGCAGACCTTCGCCTCTAGGAAATCTTTTCTGTGCCATGGCTCCACAAGATTATCAACGCGCCCACAAATATTCGCGTTGATAATCTTGTGTAGCCATGGCGCAGAAAAGATTTCCTAGGGGCGAAGGGCTGCGTGCTGCGCAAGGGTTTCCCACGTGACTTCGTCCTGAGCTCAAGGATTTCTGTACATTTGATCATCAAGCACACATTGGTGGCAACAAAACATATTGCTTCCCATCTTTGATAATCAAGCTTATATTGATGGCAATAAATTATACTTCTCCCCATCTTTGATAATCAAGCATATTTTGATGGCAACAAATCATACTTCTGCCCATCTTTGACAATCAAGCACAAATTGGAGGCAACAAATCATACTTCTCTCCATCTTTAATAATCAAGCTCACATGGATGGCAACATATCATATTTCTTCCCATCTTTGACAATCAAGTGTAAATTGCTGACAACAAATCTTATTTCTTCCCATCTTTGATAATCAAGCATAAATTATTGGCAATAATTCGTTCTGCTCCCCATCTTTGAGAATCAAGCACAAATTGATGGAATCAAATCGTTCGCCTGGCCACGCCTCGCATAGATATCGACCCACCGAAGGCCACACAATCAAATAAACAATACACATTTCTTCAAGATCGATCTATCTCCAATCCTTTACCCTCGACCCACCGAAGGCCTTACAACTACGTAAACGCCCCAAATTTCTTCAAGATCCGTCTTCGATCTTGAAAATTTAGGATTTAGGGTTTAGAATGTCGGGTTGAGGCTTGATTTGGTCCCCGACATTGACTATTTTATTAATTATATCTCCAGGGAATCATTGAAAATCTCATAATTTGCAAAATTTCAAAACCTCGAGAATATGAATAGATATCTTCATCTAATTTTGGATTGGACAATGACTCTTTGACATATCCTAGATTTAGGGAATCCTTGAAAATCTTGGGGTTTTTGAAATGATTGAATTTGGGGAAATGAATTTAAAATCATCATCAGATTTTTGATTTGATAATATTTCTTCAATATATCTTAGATCTTTCATAAAATTATATTTGAGATTTTCATAAATATCTAGAATCAATTGATATCCAAAAGAATATAATAATAATATATAGTTTTTTGATTTCATCATGATTTTAGGGAATCATTGAAAATCTCGCAATTCGCAAAATTTTAAAATATCGAAAATATGAATTGAAATGATCATCTGATTTAGGATTGGACAATGATTCTTTGGAATATCTTAAATTCAGGGAATCTTTGAAAACCTCATAATTTCCGAAATAATTGAAATTGGATAATATGAATTTAAATCTCATCCATTTTTTGATTTGGCAATGATTCTTTGATATATCTTAGATCTTTCATAGGAATTATATTTAAGGGAGCCTCGTGATATCTGATTTGGGGCCTCCTGGGGCCTTGGAGGGCCTATATCATTTTCCGGGAGTAGGGCCTTCTCTCCAACTCTTCCAAATCCTTCTCATCCTTGATCTAGAATAAAAGTATAGGGATCTTCGACAAGGAGGTCCAAATGAATTGAAGATATGGATCAAAGAGGTTTGAATAAATCGAAGATTTCTTACGAAATGAAATTGCGATGCGGTCTTCTCGCATAAAAGAAGAAGGTTTAAATAAATTGAGATATTTATTCCTTCGTGGGATTAGTCATGATTTTTGATACGGTCTTTTCGTCCCAAAAAAGGGTACAATATATTCATTACTAGCTTCGAAGCTTTGTGGTCAAAATTCTTGCCAGGCCATGGAGCTAATTTCGAAACTTTGTGACCACGCCCACCCCACCCACAAGCGGACAACCGTGACACGCGCAACCCACCCACCAATGGACAACACCGTGACACGCCCAGCCCACCCACAAGCGGACATCAACATGACACGCCCAACCCGCCCACGAGCGGACGGCGCCATGACACGTCCAACCCACCCACAGGTGGACAATACCGTGACACGCCCAACCCACCCACAAGCGGACAACACCGTGACACGCCCATCCCACCCACAAATGGACAATACCATAACATGTCCAACCCACCTACCACAAACGGACAACACCGTGACGCACCCAACCAACCTGAAAGCGGACAACACCGGAACATATCCAGTCCACCCCGAAGCGGACAACACCGCGACACACCCATTCCACCCGCAAGTGGACGGCGCCGTGACACCTTCATTTCACCCAGAAGCGGACAACAATGTGACACGCCCAACCCATCCGCAAGCGGACAACACCATGACATGCCCAACCCATCCACAAGCGGACATCACCATGACACTCTCAACCCAACCCCTACAAATGGACAACTCCGTGAACACCATGACACGCCCAACCCACCCACAAATGGACGACGCCATGACACGCCCAACCCACCCACAAGCGGACAACACCATGACATTCGTAAATCCTCGAAATAAGAGATTTTTTTAATACCCATGATTGATCATATAGGAAGGAGCAAATCTTTGATATTCACTCATGGATATGCAAAGAAATTCGAATGAATCAAAAAGAAATTATATTTCTTTGAGATTTTACGATCATCCTTCGATATTCATAAAATCTCAAAAAAAATGGGAGACCACTTCGATAAATGATCATTCATGGATATTCGTAGAATTTCGGGAGAATCTAGGAAAAAATCTTTCTTTGAGATTTTGCGATCATCATTCGATATTCGCAAATCCTCAAAATGCATGAATATTTTCCAATATCTATGATTAATCATATAGGAAGCAAGAAATATACGATATATGATTAATCATGGGTATTCGAAGAATTTCGGGCGGATCAAAAGAATTTCTTTTTCTTTGAGATTTTACGATCATCATTCGATATTCGTAGAATATTTTTGAATATCTACGATTGCTCATATGGGAAGGGAGAAATTTTCGATATACGATCCAGCATGGATATTCATAGAATTGGGGCGAATCAAGAAGAAATTCTCTTTCTTTGAGATTTTGCGATCATCATTCGATACTCGTGAAATCTCAAAATAAGAGATCGTTTCTGAATATCCATGATTGATTATATAGGGAGCAATCTTCCATATATATATATATATATGATCAATCATGAATATTCATAGAATTTCGGACGAATCAAGAAGAATTTTCATTCTTTGAGATTTTACGATCATCATTCGATAATAAATATCAGGAAATCCATTGGACTCTCAAAAAAATGTGATTTAGGTACTCAGGAAAGCTCAAAAAAATATGAAGGAAACTCGCTAGGCTCTCAAAAACTAGAAGAGGGATGGCCCGAAAGCATCGATTTGCCGTGCGTTGACTCCATGCAGTTGACTCTTTGCAGCCAAAGTGTATGCGCTTGGACAAATGTATGCACTTACATGGTTGCATAGTCACTTGTACACTGCACTTGTCTGATTTGCGATGGTTTTGGAACCAGCGAATTCGGGGACCATGGTATACTTGCGATGCTTTTGGAACCAGCGAATTCGGGGACCATGGTTTTCGCGATCATGGTTTTTGCGATGGTTTTGGAAACAGCGATTTCGGGGACCATGGTATGTGCGATGCTTTTGGAAAAAGCGAATTCGGGGACCATGGTATTTGCGATGGTTTTGGAACCAGCGAATTCGGGGACCATGGATTTGCGATGGTTTTGGAAGCAGAGAATTCGGGGACCATGGTTTTCGCGATGGTTTTTGGAACCAGCGAATTCGGGAGGTTTTCGAGGCCCCGGAAGTCGAGTCCCATGATATTTGCGAGGTTTTCGAGGAATTCGAGTCCCACGATATTTGCGAGGTTTTCGAGGCCCCGGATTTCGAGTCCCGCGACATTTGCAAGGGTTTCGAGGAATTTGAGTCCCGCGATATTTGCGATGGTTTATTTGCGATGGTTTCGACACGCAAGCTCCGGGTGTCCGCGGCGGGAATGCTATTTGCGAGGTTTTCAAGTATGTCCGGAATTCCGCTTCCATGCTACTTGCGGTGTTTTCAAGCGCCCAGATGTCCGTTACCATGCTATTTGCAGTGTTTTCAAGCGCCCAGATGTCCGTTACCATGCTATTTGCGGCGTCTTCATGCGACCAGATGTCCGTTACCATGCTATTTGCGGTGTTTTCAAGCGGCCAGATGTCCGTTACCGTGCTATTTGCGGTGTTTTCATGCGCCCAGATGTCCGTTACCGTGCTATTTGCGGTGTTTTCAAGCGCCCAGATGTCCGTTACCATGCTATTTGCGGTGTTTTCAAGCGGCCAGATGTCCGTTACCATGCTATTTGCGGTGTTTTCAAGCGGCCAGATGTCCATTACCATGCTATTTGCGGTGTTTTCAGACGCCCAGGGCGTCTGCGGCGTACTATACGTCTGTACTACAAAAAGTCGACTTTCCAGCCACGGAAGCTCCGCGTGTGCGCGGCGTACTACGTGAGTACTACAAAAAAGTCGACTTTCCAGCCACGGAAGCTCCGGGCGTCCCCGGCGTACTATACGTCTGTATTACAAAAGTCGACTTTCCAGCCACGGAAGCTCCGCGTGTGCGCGGCGTACTACGTTTGTACTACAAAAGTCGATTTTCCAGCCACGGAAACTCCGGGCGCCCCCGGCATACTATACGTCTGTACTACAAAAGTCGACTTTCCAGCTACGGAAGCTCCGCGTGTCCGCGGCGTACTACGTTTGTACTACAAAAAATCGACTTTCCCAGCCACGGAAGCTCCGGGCGTCCCCGGCGTACTATACGTCTGTACTACAAAAGTCGACTTTCCAGCTACGGAAGCTCCGCGTGTCCGCGGCGTACTACGTTTGTACTACAAAAGTCGACTTTCCAGCCACGGAAGCTCCGGGCGTCCCCTGCGTACTACATTTGTACTACAAAACTCGATTTTCCAGCCAGGGAAGTCCCCGGCGTACTACGTCTGTACTACACAAGTCGAAAAACAAACGCAAAAAACGCAAAAAACACTACGTTTTTAGCGCCGCGACCGCGCGAAAACCCGCAGAGGGGTTACGTTTGCATGACAAGAAACGCAAAAACACGAGGGTTTTGGCACCGCGCCAACGCCGAAACCCGCAGAGGGGTTACGTTTGTATGTCAAAAAACGCAAAAACACCACGGTTTTGGCACCGCGCCAACGCGGAAACCCGCAGAGGGTTGTCTGCGGCCACGAAAAAAAGTACCAAAAACGACGGTTTTAGCGCCGCGACCCGGCGATCGCCCGCAGAGGGTTGTCCGCGGACACAAAGAAACGTAAAAAAACGACGGTTTTAGCACTGCGACCACGGTGAAACCCGCAGAGGGTTGTCCGCGGACACAAAGAAACGTAAAAAAACGACGGTTTTAGCACCGCGACCACGCCGAAACCCGCAGAGGGTTGTCCGCGCAAATCAAGAAACGTAAAAAAAAACGATGGTTTTAGCGCCGCGACCACGCCGAAACCCGCAGAGGGTTGCAATCCCGATTGGCGATGTCAACCCAGCCCGCCGCCTTAGAAAGAGTAATTTTAATTTAGTTTGAATTTAGAAATCTAGGACTGGGTACGAAGGTCTACGAAATTCTACGTAAATCTCGTAATTTCTATTAACTTCTACTTCGCTCTATGCAATTCACTCTATGCGCTTCACTCTATGCACTTCACTCTATGCAATTCACTCTATGCAATTCACTCTATGCACTTCACTCTATGTACTTCACTCTATGCACTTCACTCTATGCACTTGACTCTATGCACTTGACTCTATGCACTTGACTCTATACACTTCACTCTATGCACTTGACTCTATGCACTTCACTCTATGCACTTCACTCTATGCACTTCACTCTATGCACTTCACTCTATGCGCTTCACTCTATGCTCTTCACTCCATGCACTTCACTCTATGCGCTTCACTCTATGCCCTTCGCTCTATGCACTTCGCTCTATGCACTTCACTCTATGCACTTCACTCTATGTGGTTGGGTCAGAGGGCTCCGCACGGAAGAACCCTTCGCGATGCTTTCGGGAAAAAAATGAGTTTTGGAGTACCAAAAACAAATGTCAAGAAACCCACTGGGCTCCAAAAACACATGTCAGGAAACTCGTTGGGCTCTCAAACAACATGAACATGAATTTTGGTCAGGAAGCCCGCGGGACTTTTAGGAAAAATAAAATGAACTTTGGGCGCCAAAACAAATGTCAGGAAATCTTCTGGGCTCTCCAAAGACATGAATTTTGGGCACCAACAACAAATGTCAGGAAACTCGCTGGGATCTCCAAAAAAACATGTGTTTTGGATAGCAAAAACAAAAGTCAGGAAACACGCCTGGTTCTCAAACAACCTGTGCAAGAGTTTTGTGCACCAAAAGCAAATGTCCGGGCTAGCAAAACAAATGCATCTTGGGCACCAAAAACAAATGTCAGGAAACCCACTGGACTCTCAAAAAAGCATGAGTTTTGAACACCAAAACAAATGTCAGGAAACCTTGTGGGCTCTCCAGAAACATGTGTTTTGGGCTTTCAGGAAACTCGCTGAGTTCTCAAAAAAACATGAGTTTTGGGCACCAAAAACACATGTCAGGAAACTCGCGGGGCTCTCAAAAAGCATGAATTTTGGAACCAAAGAACTGCCAGGAAACCCGCCGGGTTCTTTAAAAAGTACATGAGTTTTGGGCACCAAAAAAATGTCAGGAAGCTCACTGGGCTCTCAAAAAACATGTATTTTGGGCACCAAAACCAAATATCAGGAAACCTTCTGGGCTCTCCAAAAACATGCGTTTTGGGCACCAACAACAAATGTCAGGAAACTCGTTGGGCTCTGAAAAAATATGAGCTTTGGAACCAAAAAAAACAAAAGTCAGGAAACTCGCCGGGCTCTCAAACCACCTGTACATGAGTGTTGGGCACCAAAAACAAATGCCGGGAAACTTGCTGGGCTTTCAGAAAAACATGAGTTTTGGGTACCAAAAGCAAATGTCAGAGAACTCGATGGGGGAATTTTATTTCAAATTAACTCTGTGGCTTGCTAAGCGGGAGTTTTTACTTGGAAGTTAGCTCTGTGGCTTGCTAAGCGGGGAATGTTATTGGAAGTTAGCTCTGTGGCTTGCTAAACTGGAAGTTAGCTCTGTGGCTTGCTAAGCGGGGAATTCTATTGGAAGTAGCTATCTCTCTGGCCTGCTAAGAGGGGAATTTTATTGGAGGTTAGCTCTGTGGCTTGCTAAGCGGCGAAGTCTATGGGAAGTTAGCTCAGTGGCTTGCTAAGCGGGGAATTCTGTTGGAAGTTGCTAGGCGGGGAATGTTATTGGAAAATAGCTCTGTGGCTTGCTAAGCGGGGAATATTGTCGGCGCTAAACTGGAACTTCAATGGATGTTAGCTCTGTGGCTTGCTAAGCGGCGAATTCTATTGGAACTTAGCTCAATGGCTTGCTAAGCGGGGAACGTTATTGGAAGTTAGCCCTGTGGCTTGCTCAGCGGTGATTTTTATTGGAAGCTAGCTCTGTGGCTTGCTAAGCAGTGACTTTCATTGGAAGTTAGCTTTGTGGCTTGCTAAGCTGCGAATTCTATTGGAAGTTAGCTCTGTGGCTTGCTAAGCGGAGAATTTTACTACAGTTAGCCGGAGACTTCCTACGAGATTTTTGTTGAAACATAGGAATTTTGGCTAGTGTGTTTTGATTCTTTTCGGCAAAGAGCTTTGAATATATTGAAATCTGGACCAACATTTGTCGTAGATATCGGGGACTTCTTAGTAAATATAATTGAACCTCAACTGTGAAACTTTTCTTTTAACCAATATTCTGCGCTGGCGCATCAGGGCGAAGCCTCTAAAATGTGTGCTTGACTATCAAAGATGGGGAGAAGTATGGTTTTTTGCCACCAATTGGTGTTTAATACCCTGGGCCGTAAGCCCTGAATTCTAAAAACTTGAAACCCTAAACTAAGCCCCTAAACCCTAAACCCTAAGCCCTAAACCGACAAAACAGGCCTAGACCCTAAACCGTGAAGCATTTCAAAAAAAAAGTCAGTTTGATTGACCCAAACCGGGCGACACATTTTGTAAAGTAGTCAGTATCGGTGACCAAAACAAGCCTAAATCCGACACCCTACACCCTAAACCCTAAATTTTAAAGATCGAAGATAGATCTTGAGGAAACTTGGGTCGTTTACGTAGTTGTAAGGTCTTCGGTAGATCGCGGGTAAGGGATTTAAGATAGATCGATCTTGAAGAAATTGTATTGTTTACTTAATTGTATGGCCTTCAGTGAATCGGTATCTATGCGAGGCATGGCAAGGTGTATGATTTGTTGCCAGCAATTTGTGCTTGATTGTCAAAGACGGGAAGAAGTACGGTTTGTTGCCAACAATTTGTGCTTGATTATCAAAGATGTGAAGAAGTACGACGTGTTGTCACCCATGTATGCTTGAATATCAAAGATGGGGAAAAAACGATTTGTTGCCGCCAATTGATGTTTAATACCTGGGCCCTAAATCCTGAACTCAAAAAGCTTGAAACCCTAAACTAAGCCCCCTAAGCCCTAAACCCCAAACCGAAAAATCAGGCCTAAACCCAAAACCGTGAAGCATTCACAAAAATAATCAGTTTGGTTGACCCAAACCGGGCGACACATTTAGTAAAGTAGTCAGTATCGGTGACCAAAATAAGCGTGGACCCGACACCCTACACCCAAAACCCTAAATTTTCAAGATCGAAGATAGATCTTGAGGAAACTCAGGTCGTTTACATAGTTGTAAGGTCTTCGGTGGATCGCGGGTAAAGGATTTAAGATAGATCGATCTTGAAGAAATTGTACTGTTTACTTAATTGTATGGCCTTCGGTGAATCGATATCTATGCGAGTCGGGGCAAGGTGTACGATTTGTTGCCAACAATTTATGCTTGATTATCAAAGATGGGAAGAAGTACGATCTGATGCCAACAATTTATGCTCGATTATCAAAGATGGGAAGAAGTATGATTTGTTGCCACCAATTTGTGCTTGATTGTGAAAAAGGGAAAGAAGTACGATTTGTTGCCACCCATGTGTGCTTGATTATCAAAGTTTGGGGAAAGAACGATTTGTTGGCGCCAATTGGTATTTAATACCCTGGGCCCTAAACCCTGAACTCTGAAAACTTGAAACCCTAAACTACGTCCCCTAAACCCTGAACCCTAAACCCTTAACCAAAAAATCAGGCCGAAACCCTAGACCATGAAGCATTTACAAAGAATAATCAGTTTGGTTGACCCAAACCGGGCGACACATTTAGTAAAGTAGTCAGTGTCGGTGACCAAAATAGTAAACCCGACACCCTACACAAACTAAACCCTAAATTTTCAAGATCGAAGGTAGATCTTGAGGAAACTTGGGTCGTTTACGTAGTTGTAAGGTCTTCGGTAGATCGCGGGTAAGGGATTTAAGATAGATCGATCTTGCAGAAATTTGTATTATTTACTTAATTGTATGGCCTTCAGTGAATCGGTATCTATGCGAGGCATGGCAAGGTGTATGATTTGTTGCCAGCAATTTGTGCTTGATTATCAAAGACGGGAAGAAGTACGATTTGTTGCCAGCAGTTTGTGCTTAATTGTCAAAGATAGGAAGAAGTATAATTGTTGCCACCCATATAGGCTTGAATATCAAAGATGGGAAAAAACGATTTGTTGCCGCCAATTGATGTTTAATACCTGGGCCCTAAATCCTGATCTCAAAAAGCTTGAAACCCTAAACTAAGCCCCCTAAGCCCTAAACCCCAAACCGAAAAATCAGGCCTAAACCCAAAACCGTGAAGCATTCACAAAAATAATCAGTTTGGTTGACCCAAACCGGGCGACACATTTAGTAAAGTAGTCAGTGTCGGTGACCAAAATAAGCGTAAACCCGACACCCTACACCCAAAACCCTAAATTTTAAAGATCGAAGATAGATCTTGAGGAAACTTGGGTCGTTTACGTAGTTGTAAGGTCTTCGGTGGATCGCGGGTAAAGGATTTAAGATAGATCGATCTTGAAGAAATTGTATTGTTTACTTAATTATATGGCCTTCGGTGAATCGATATCTATACGAGTCGTGGCAAGGAATACGGTTTGTTGCCAGCAATTTGTGTTTGATTATCAAAGATGGGAAGAAGTACGATCTGATGCCAGCAATTTGTGCTTGATGATCAAAGATGGGAAGAAATATGATTTGTTGCCACCAATTTGTGCTTGAATATCAAAGATTGGGAAAAAGTACGATTTGTTACCACCCATGTGTGCTTGATTATCAAAGTTTGGGGAAAGAACGATTTGTTGGCGCCAATTGGTATTTAATACCCTGGGCCCTAAACCCTGAACTCTGAAAATTTGAAACCCTAAACTACGCCCCCTAAACCCTGAACCCTAAACCCTCAACCGAAAAATCAGGCCGAAACCCAAAACCGTGAAGCATTCACAAAAATAATCAGTTTGATTGACCCAAACCGGGCGACACATTTAGTAAAGTAGTCAGTGTCGGTGACCAAAATAAGCGTAAATCCGACACCCTACACCCTAAACTTTAAAGATCGAAGATGGATCTTGAGGAAACTTGGGTCGTTTACGTAGTTGTAAGGTCTTCGGTAGATCGCGGGTAAGGGATTTAAGATAGATCGATCTTGAAGAAATTGTATTGTTTACTTAATTGTATGGCCTTCGGTGAATCGATATCTATGCGAGTCGGGGCAAGGTGTACGATTTGTTGCCAGCAATTTATGCTTGATTATCAAAGATGGGAAGAAGTACGATCTGATGCCAACAATTTATGCTTGATTATCAAAGATGGGAAGAAGTATGATTTGTTGCCACCAATTTGTGCTTAATTGATAAAAAGGGAAAAAAGTACGATTTGTTACCACCCATGTGTGCTTGATTATCAAAGTTTGGGGAAAGAACGATTTGTTGGCGCCAATTGGTATTTAATACCCTGGGCCCTAAACCCTGAACTCTGAAAACTTGAAACTCTAAACTACGCCCCCTAAACCCTGAACCCTAAACCCTCAACCGAAAAATCAGGCCGAAACCCAAAACCGTGAAGCATTCACAAAAATAATCAGTTTGATTGACCCAAACCGGGCGACACATTTAGTAAAGTAGTCAGTGTCGGTGACCAAAATAAGCGTAAATCCGACACCCTACACCCTAAACCCTAAATTTTAAAGATCGAAGATAGATCTTGAGGAAACTTGGGTCGTTTACGTAGTTGTAAGGTCTTCGGTAGATCGCGGGTAAGGTATTTAAGATAGATCGATCTTGAAGAAATTTATATTGTTTACTTAATTGTATGGCCTTCGGTGAATCGATATCTATGCGAGTCGGGGCAAGGTGTACGATTTGTTGCCAGCAATTTGTGCTTGATTATCAAAGATGGGAAGAAATACGATCTGATGCCAGCAATTTGTGCTTGATGATCAAAGATGGGAAGAAGTATGATTTATTGCCACCAATTTGTGCTTGAATATCAAAGATTGGGAAAAATACGATTTGTTGCCACCAATTGGTATTTAATAATCTGGGGCCTAAACCCTGAATTCTGAGAACTTGAAACCCTAAACTACGCCCCCTAACCCTAAACCCTAAACCGAAAAATCAGGCCTAAACCCTAAACCATGAAGCATTTATAAAAATATTCCCAATTGGTGCTTAATACCCTGGGCCCTAAACCCTGAAATCTAAAAACTTGAAACCCTGAACTAAGCCCCCTAAGCCCTAAACCCTAAACCCTAAACCGAAAAAGGCAGGCCGAAACCCTAAACCGTGAAACATTTGCAAAAAAATGTCAACTTGGTTGACCCAAACCGGGCGACACATTTTTTAAAATCGGCGACCAAAACAAGCTTAAACCCGACACCCTAAACCCTTTTTTTAAAGATCGAAGATAGATCTTGAGGAAACTTGGGTCGTTTACGTAGTTGTAAGGTCTTCTATGGTCGGAAAGGATTGGAGATAGATCGACCTTGAATAAATTTGTATTGTTTACTTAATTGTAAGGTCTTCGGTGGGTCGGTCTCTATGCGAGGCGTGGCAAGGTGTACGATTTGTTGCCAGCAATTTGTGCTTGATTGCCAAAGATGGGAAGAAGTACGATTTTTGCCAATAATTTGTGCTTGATTATCAAAGATGGGAAGAAATAGGATTTGTTGCCATCAATGTGGGCTTGATGATCAAAGATGGGGAGAAGTACGACTTGTTGCCACCCATGTGTGCTTGCTTACAAAAGATTGGGGAAAATACGATTTGTTACCACCAATTGATATTTAATACCCTGGGCCCTAAACCCTGAATTCTAAAAGTTTGAAACCCTCAACTAAGCCAACCCTAAACCGAAAAATCAGGCCGAAATCCTAAATCGTGAAGCATTTGCAAAAAATAATCAATTTGGTTGACCCAAACCGGGCGATACATTTAGTAAAGTAGTCAGTGCCGGCGACCAAAACAAACATAAATCCGACACCCTAAACTCTAAACCCGAAATTTTTAAGATCGAAGATAGATCGTGAGGTAATTTGGGAAGAAGGATTGGAGATAGATCGATTTTGAAGAAAATTGTATTGTTTACTTAATTAATTTCGTGGCCTTCGATGGGTCGATATCTATGCGAGGCATGGCAAGGTTTATGGTTTGTTGCCAGCAATTTGCACTTGATTGTCAAAAATGGGAAGAAGTGCGATTTGTCGTCAAGACTTTGTGCTTGATTATCAAAGATCGGAAGAAGTACGATTTATTATCATCCACGCGCGTTTGATTTTCAAAGATGGGAAGAAATACGATTTCTTACCACCAATTGGTATTTAATGTCCTGGGCCCGAAACCCTAATTTCAGAAAACTTGAAACCCTAAACTAAGCCCCCTAAATCCTAAACCCTAAACCGAAAAAACATGCCTAAACCCTAAACTATGAAGCATTTGCAAAAACCTGATAGGATCCACGAACTTCAATGCAGAAAGCAATCACCTATAACGTAAATATAACGCAATATAAACGAAACGTCGGGGGCGGGCGGACGGACCACCACAGACCACCACCACGGACCACCACCTGGGACCACCACCTGGGACCACCACCATGACCACCACCACCACCATGAGACCACCACACGGAACCACCACCACGGAACCACCGCCACGGACCACCACCACAGAACCACCACCATGCACGAGACCACCACCACGGAACCTCACCATGGGACCACCGCAACGAGACCGCGACCACGGGACCACCATCACGGGACCACCATCACGGGACCACCACCACGGCACAACGCCACGGGACCCGCCCCACGGGACCACCACCACGGCGCCACCACCACGGACGACCGCCACGAGACCACCACCACGGACCACCACCTGGAACCAACACCACGGACCACGGACCACCACCACGGGACCACCACCACGGGACCACCACCACGACCACCACCATGAGACCACCGCCACGGGACCACACCACGGAACTACCATCATAGCACCATAACAAGGACCACCACCACGGACGATCACCGCACGACCACCACCACGGGACCACCACCATGGGACCACCACCACGGACCACCACCTGGGACCACCACCACGGCCTGCCGTGGAGATCCCCCTCAGCTTGACGGATTCGGAACACCGCGTGGAACGCCCCCGGGAATTGTACCCTGCGGATCCCCCTTAATTTGACGGATTCGGAACGCCACGTGGAACGCCACGGCGCGGCGCGCGTCCTGTGGAGTTCCCCCTTAGTTTGACGGACGCGGAACGCCGCGGTAACGCCACGTGGAACGCCACCGCGGCGCGTCCTGTGGAGTTCCCCCTTATTTTGACGGATTCGGAACGCCGCGAGAACGCCACGGCGGCACGCGTCCTGTGGAGTTCCCCCTTAGCTTCACAGATTCGGAATGGCGCGGACACGCGCGTCCTCTGCAATTCCCCCTTAACAGCACGCATTACGCCACCACGCATTACGCCACTCGCGGACGCTTGCGGACGCTTTGCGGACGCTTTGCGGACGCTTTGCGGATACTTTGCGGACTTTTGCGGACGCTTTGCGGACACAACATAACGACGTTTGGTAACCTCCCAACCCAACTTTAAAACGGGATTCCTTCTGCGGAACATTCGGGAAAAATGTCAGTTTGATTGACCCAAACCGGGCGACACATTGATAAAAATCGGCGACCAAAACAAGCCTAAACCCGACACCCTAAACTCTTTTTTTAAAGATCGAAGATAGATCTTGAGGAAACTTGGGTCGTTTACGTAGTTGTAGAGTCTTCGGTGGGCCGCGGTAAAGGAGTGAAGATAGATCGATCTTGAAGAAAATTATATTGTTTATTTATTTGTAAGGTCTTCGGTGGGTCGGTCTCTATGCGAGGCATGGCAAGGTGTACGATTTATTGCCAACAATTTGTGCTTGATTGACAAAGATGGGAAGAAGTATGATTTGCCGCCAGCAATTTGTGCTTGATTGTCAAAGATGGGAAGAAGTAGGATTTGGTGTCTCCAATGTGTGTTTGATTGTCAAAGGTGGGGAGAAGTATGATTTGTTGTCTTCAATGTGTGTTTGATTGTCAAAAATGGGGAGAAGTACGATTTGTTGCCTTCAATTGGTGTTTAATGCCATGGGCCCGAAATCCTGATTTCAAAAAACTTGAAATCCTAAACTAAGCCCCCTAAACCATAAACCCTAAACCCAAAACCCTAAACCCTAAACCGAAAAATCAGGCCTAAGCCCTGAACCGTGAAGCATTTGCAAGAAAGAGCAGTTTGGTCGACCCAAATCGGGCGACACAAAAAGTAAGGTAGTCAGTGTCGATTGGCGAGGTTTTTTATGGAAGAATCTGATCTTTCATTTTAATATGCCCAGTCATATATATATATATATATATCTGTTAAGAAGAAATTCTTTCAAGATTTTCTTTTCAAAGATTTCTTCCATATTCATTTGACGACAATTTTTTCTGAAGAATCTAATCATTTGTTTCATTCTACCAAATCAAATATATTTGGAAATCTCATAGAGAAATCCTTTGACTACCTTCTTTTCAACGATTTCTTCTGGATTCTTTTGATCAAGATTTTATGGTGGAGAATCGAGTAATTCATCCATTTCCGCCCTGTATAAATCAAAATCAAATTTGAAATCTCAAATTCTTTCAAGATTTTCTTTTCAAAGATTTCTTCTATATTCATTTGACAAGGATTTTTTAAGAAAAAATCTAATCATTCATTTCATTCTTTCAAATCAAATATAATTAGAAATTTCCTAGGACGAAATCCTCGAAAGATCTTTTTTGCAAAGGTTTCTTCTGGATTAATTTGGCGAGATTATCTTGATGAAGAATCAAATCATTGACTTGATATCTGGTATATCAAGAAAATTTGAAATTTGATAGATGAAATTCGGAAGATCTTCTTTTCAAAGATATCTTCTGATTTCATACTTTTTATTGATTCATCTAATTATTCATTTCATTTGATAATCCAAATAGAATTAGAAATCGTCCAAGAAGAACCCCTCGAAAGATATTCTTTTCAGAGATTTCTTCTGGATGCACTGATTTTGTCGGAGAATCGAATCATTCATTTCATGTCCATCCCCCCAAATTTGATTAGACATCTCTTAAGAAGAAATTCTTTCAAGATTTCTTTTCAGAGATTTCTTCTATATTCATTTGATCAAGATTTTATGGTGGAGAATCGAATAATTCATCTCATTTCTTTAATGAAGAATCTACTCATTCATTTCATTCTATTAAATCAAAAAAATGAGAATTCTCGTAGAGAAAAATCTTTTGAAGATTTTCTTTTCAAAGATTTCTCCTGGGTTCATTCGATCAAGAGTTTGTGGTGGAGAATCACATCATTCATTTCATTTCCGTCCTCCCAAATCTATGATCCATTAGAACAAATAAATAAATAAATATATATATATATAATTTCATATACGAATAATTTCTATGTCCAAAAAAGATTTCTTCTATATTCATTTGGATAAATCTTTTTTGTGGAGAATCTAATTATTCA
>CAJNDS010000351.1:0-159382 GCA_905221605.1 Symbiodinium natans
CACACACACACACACACACACACACACACACACACACACACACACACACACACACACACACACACACACACACACACACACCCACCCACACACACACACACACACACACACACACACACACACACACACACACACACACACACACACCCACACACACACACACACACACACAACCTCGCCTGCCGCTCCATCTGCACCAACTGAGTGCCGGCTCCGGCGGGAAGGGTGGTGAAAGGACTCGCCCACGAGATCTCTCTGCACTTTCCGTCAGCATCGTTGCAGGTCACTTGAGCAAGGCGATGGGCCAAGTGATGATACTTCGCACGCGTAAAGGCGAAGCGGTATTGCGGGAGGACCTTCTTCCTCAGCTTGTACAAAAGGCTCTCCTTCGCAGCCTGGCTTCGGAAGAAGAAGCTGGTCCTTAGTCAGAAAGCCTTACCTAACTACGACCTAAGACCTCAGTATACTTACAGACCTTCTCCTGCTAAACTGCTAAACCGTGCTGCGCCGATAAACCGATGCACCGGCTTACCCAGAAAAGGCCCCCAGAGGCTCCCAGGCAGTAATCCCGGCTTTTTGGGGCCATGGCCAAGCGGGCTGCGGGCTCATGAGCTTATGGGCGGTTTAGGGTGTAGGGTTTAGGGTTCAGGGTTTAGCTGTGGCTTAACATTTTTTGCTACTTTATCGGCTGGCCTATCGGTTTACCGGCTGTGTGTTATACTCCTCAACATTCTTCTGGCCAGGTCAACGGGAAGGAGATCAATCAAAACATACTTGAAGGGATCAAGAACTCTGCATGAACAGGATGGAATGCCGGAAGCGGAATAAGGACCATATTTACCAAACGTCAGAACAGTCTTTGAAAGTCTGAAGTAGCGAGCCTGGCTGCTGACTGACGCATTCTGGTGTGCAAGAGGTCACACAGCACTGCTTCTTGTCCTGCTCAGTGGCCGTGCCACTCGCCGTCCTCAGAAGGAGCTTTCATGTACACAATGCTCTCTCGGGGTCGGTACCAGAAGCAAGGATGCTCCTAACACGGGGCTTGTTTTAGTGAGCGTCTTTTCACAGACGCTCAGCATGTCTTGCAAGACCTGCGTGGTGTCGGATGAGGCATCCAAGGTCGCTGTCCATGCAGACGTATCTGGTGCTGGGTTGGGGCAGCCCACGGAGTTGAATGTGTCGACCAGCACCTGCCAAAGCGATCTTCAGAGCTTGACACCTCAAAACCCTAGTTCTTCTCAAACCCACTGTAGATACCTCTGGCCTCGTTGGTGACCGGACCCACCGAAGTCAAGCCTGAGGCTGCGGCAATTGAGAGTTTCGCTTCAGGGTTTAGGGTTAGATTAGGCAACTTGGTTTGAGCTCCTCATGGGGTTTGGGCCCATTGAGGTCTTGAGAGAACTGTACGCAACACCCTTCATTCCATGATGAGGGTATTTCGGCTGGGAAGCTTCCCGAACGAAGCAATGTCAATGCTGGTGCTGGGTTCAGGGTTTCGGGGTTGTGTGAAGTCCTCACTGCTTACAATCAGATGATCTCACCGCTCACTCGCATCACCCTGACAGTATAAACCTGCAGCGTGATTGCTGCAAAGCAGCGGACTGCTGTAGGCTCGAGAGGACAGAACTGGACTGACCATGATGTAACGTTGCATGCGTCCATGTACCACAACACACCTCCGAAACTAGCAAATCCCACGGCATGCATGCTCTCATGAACCCTTGACCCCTATAGCCTAAACGCTAAAGCCCAAACCTCAAACCCAAAACAACAATTTCCCAACATTCTCAACCACAAGCAGCTCAGAAGGTCCGCGAAGGTGGCGAGATGAGAAGCCGCAAGCTCCTCTGATTTCCGGTGCATCATTCTCCTCTCTTTAGGGTTGAGGGCCCCTATAATATAGTTTGAGCCCTGTGGTGCGATGGGCCCTAATCTTCGGGATTCGAACTGGAACAAACATTTTGGGAAGCCGATTTTGAGCTTTCAGGCTCTTCGAGTGTCGGGGTTGATGTATTGTGTGGGGTGGCTGGTTGCAATTGTCAGTCCGTCAGTCCCTGCTTGAAATGCTGGACTTCTGATCTTGGCGATTTTCTACCAGTATCAACTATGTAGGAGCGTGAAGAGGGAAGACTCCTGTAATCTTCACGCCACTGCCAACCTCATTCCAATGACTCAACTTCCTCGGCAGGACATTTGGCTCAGGGATGAACCATCATGTGCCCAAATGATCCCGTAAACCCTACATTCCTGAACCCCAAATACCAAGGCCCCTTATGTAGGGTTACTCCAACACCCTCCAACACCCTAAGCCTCCTCAGGCCAGACCTGGCCAAGGATCTTGCAAGATGAAAGCCAGGCCGGAGTTCATCTTGTCCTTGCCTTCGTGGAGTTTAGACATGAGATGAGGTCGTATACGTACTCTATCAGTATAGCATATTGAAATTGCCATAATGAACCAATACATTCTACTATACTATGACGAAACAGGACAACTACTGATGATCACCCTGGGTCGCAACCCTGGACCCTGCAACTCCCACATGATAAAATCCCGAAAGCATACCTCAACCCTTCCAAACCCTAAGCCCAAGACCCTAAACTTTGCGTCCCGGTCCGGGGTTTAGGGTGACCAATTGGACCCCATCACTACTTCGATGGTTGGATTGAAGTGGAGGCCGTTAGGGTTTAGGGTTCTTCAGTACACGCTAGAAGCTTGGAACCCCAGAGGCACAGATCAGAATTCAAGTGTCCAAGCGGCACTCTGCGACCAGGTGATCACAAGAACTCCAGCGAATTGCCCCAGCCTACCCGGCTGGGTCCGGTTCTTCGGCCCAGCATGCCCCCCTCCCCCCCCCCTCCCGGCCCCAAACAAAATAAAAGCAAAACAAAGACACGAGTTCAGCGTCAAGTCAAGGGTCCAGGGTTTTCGTTTGGGTTTGCTGCTTGTTTCGATGTATGTGTAGAGAGCTGTCGAGCTTGCATTTTGTATATGAGCTCTGCCAACTTGTTTATTGTAGGTGGCTTAAACCAGTTCTAGCTTCTTCGAACCTGCGGACTTGGGTTTGACTCCACTGTGGTCACAAGAAACCTATCAAACGCTATTGACTGCTTGTCATGTCTGTCATGGTTGCTTTGTTGTCGGGAACTATTAACTGTCTCCTGTGTTCATCAGCCGTAGTTGGTTGAAAAGAGCGTGTATGACTCGACTCGCTGATGAGCATGCTCGCGTTGGGTATGGCGGTTGCACATAATTCTAGACGCTACCGCTTTCTGGCACGTCTTACGAGAACAAGTAGCTAGAAGTATATTTACCGGATTCAGGCTACCTTCAAGGAGAGCATCTGCTACTTCATGAGTCTCAGCCCAGCTTAGGTTCTTGCATCTGGCTTGGCAAATCCTAAGCCCTGTCACTGTCCTCTCCTGGCTCGTCATGTGAGTTCCCTGGCCCTCGGCGGAGTAGCCTCAATTTTCTCAAGTTAGTGGAAGCTGACTGTGGGGCCCTCGGGTCTCGGGCTTATTAAGGTTCAGGGCGTGCTTTAGCGCGAATCCTGGCAAGCTAGAATGCCCACGACTTCATCCTTAGCGATCCTGACAGAGAAGATACGACGACTACTGACATCCTTTGAGCAGCCAGCTCCACATGAGCTCATGTGGAATTGTGAGCATTCCGGAGGCGCCAGGTCCCCACAACCTTTCGTGTTGGGAATCCACTGAATAGGCGCCAAAGGTTCGAGAATTCTGAGAAACCCGATTCAACCAAGTATTCTATTTGGGAATATGATGAGAAGCCAATTCCAAGCAGAACCCCTAGCTCACCACGGGGCTCACGAGGCCCTTTTGCGAGCCAAGCAACACGAAGCCGCACGATAACAGCCGCCCAGCAAGAGTTCCTGCAAGGGTTGCGTAGAAGACATATTCGATAATACTATACCTTGAAAATACTATACATTACAAAACTGTACTACACTATGCTATGCTTCACTATACTATACTTTACTATACCAGACTAGACTTTACTATGCTACTCTACTATTTTACACAATCTACAATCGACAATCTTTGCTATACAATATACCATATACTATACACTATATACCATATACATATACTGTATATTGGGTACAATTTTGGTGTAGACTGTATTTCGCCGGATCTTTGCTCGAAGTCTTCTTAGTAGCTTGTCCTCACTCTCCTCTTTCCTCTCTTCACTCCTCTTCCCTGTCTGAGGAGTCAACAGGAACAGAAAAGTTGAAGAAGCAAAAAGAAGAAGCAAAAAGAAGACCTCAACCCTGACATTCTTAGAATATGCAACTCCCGACCTGGAGCTCTGTCGCCTCGCTCTCCAACAACAAGCTCTGAGAGAAGCGTGCCTGGACAGCGGGCGGGGAAAAAAAGGTTCAGGTTTGGAGTTTGATGTTGGTGTATATGGGCCAGCATAGGCCCACCACCCCCCCCCCTCCCCCTGTGGTTCATGGTGGGTTTTGGGTCCCCCGCCCCCCCCCCCCCCCTGTCATTCATGGTCTGTGGTTCATGGTTTTAGGGTTTAGGGGTTTCAGGCTAGGCTGTAGGGTTCAGGATTTTCACCCTGATCCATTGGTTCACTGTGAGTTTAGAGTTTGATTAGGGTTCAAGGTTTGGGGTAATGATACGTTTGCAGTTTCCCCTCGTTTGCGGTTGAGGGTTCAGGGTTAAAGCGGCAAAGGTTTCGAGTTTACCCTTCTCGCTCCCGTCGTTCATTGGTGGGTTTAAGTTTTAGGGCTTAGGGTTCAGGGTTTGGGGTTTAGGCTGAGGCTTCTCCCCCATGGTCCGTGGTGTTTTTAGGGTTAACAGGCAGGGTTTGGGGGGGTTGCCATGGGGAGGGGGAAGGGATACCATTGGGGGGGGGGGGGGTGGGGCGTCGATTACGCGGAACGCGGGCGCTCTAGGGTTTAGGGAATTTGGGGTTTCTACGGTGTCTGGGCTTTCAACGCAAGGAGTCTGCCCTAACTGAGTTGAGACCGCCCCCACCGCGCCAGCAAAGCAAACTCCCATGCACACTATAAAACCTAAATCCATAACTTCGAAACGGTTCAACCAAGGGGGCATCAGGGCTAGCTGGTGCCACACCCGCTGCCATGGCCAGTTTGCTCCTTGGAGACTGAAATGTGAAATGTATTGCTTGTCTTTTGCCGTCTGTCGTGCCGACGGCTTAGGGTGTTAGGGTTGGAACCACAACGCTGGGGTGTGGGGTGGCTTGGGGTTGAGAGTTTAGGGTCCTATGGCTTCGGGGTTTTTGGGAGGGTATGTCGCGGTGTCCCTTCCCCCGTCTGTGTTACATACGTATGTCGCGCCCACTTGTTTCATACGTGTGTCGCGGGGTTTGTCGCGGCTGTTTCGCGTACTGTCGTAGGCGAAGGTTGCAGTTCCAAGAAGGGGCTTGTCGCAAATGCTTCTCGCGGAGGCTTGTCGCGGAGGTTTGTCGCGGACGCTGCTTGTCGCAAGCAGAACGGCTTTGTTAAAAAACCCTATGTCGCAGAAAGACGCCCGGGCGCCAGTTAGATACCTAGACTTTTGAGCCGCGCCCAAAGTGGCTTTGAAGGGATTGCGCTCAGCACGGGCCGCAGTTCGGAGATTAGAATGTCGGGAGAAACCCAAAACCTAGACCCTGAACCCCACACTAGACCTGAGGCTTCAGGAGATGCAGGATCCTTGGTGGTCAGGCCTGTTCTTTTCAAGCGACCGAATCCCAAAGCACAGCTCTGCAAGTCGCGTGGGCCCTGCGCAGGGCGCGATCGGAGTACTGCAGGGCCTCTTAATCACACGTTGCTCTGCTTGGCAGTGCCTGATCTTCGCACCACCGCTTCCCGCCCAACGTGCGTATGGCATCCCTCAAGGCCCAAGGCCCTGCCGAGCCCTGGGAAGAGACGACATGGGATTGGCCCGCGCTGACGTTAACGAGAAGATCAGGTGACTCCTGTTCCGGGTGCGTGCGTCCTGCTGAAGAACGTATTGAAATTTCGGTGGAAGGTTGCAAAAAGGGATTCGCCTCTCAAGAAATTCGGCGCTTTTCGCGTCAAACTTCGCGGCATCCTCCGCAAACCATTTTCAAAATGATCCTCGTGCACGCCCAATTTTGCAGGCACAGCCTCGGGTGCCAAACATTGCGAATCAAGCTTCGCACACCAAACTTCGCATGCACGTATGTCAGCTGCAAACTTCAGCACGGTTCACCCGGGAAACAATACACGTGTGCTGCGGCGCATGGTGGTGGACGCAGGACCACAATGGAAGCAAACATCTGTCGCATCGAATCTCAACACAGCAGTTGACGGACACAAAACGTTGAGCGTTGAAACGTCAGAGCAGGAGGTCGCTGAAACCCTACCCTCAGAGCGGCAAAGCCCTAAACTTCCCTAAGCCCTAAACTAAACTTAAAAATTCAGGGTTCAGGGGGCTTTGTCACGAAGGTTTTTGGAAATTTTGTGAGCCTTCCAATGACTCAACAACCCGACTTGAACCCACTCCCCCGACCAAAGACCAAAATCCCAATAACAAAAACAGATCCAGAGGGGAACAATTGGGGTTTAGGGTTGCGCTGCAAAAATAGCAGTGGCCTAGGGCCTAGCAAAACGCACAACACAGCACGTGGACGGGAAGGTCAACTAGCGCAAACGAGGCCCCTCTCCTGACATATCTCATGATGCTGGGGAATCTCATGACAGTCACAGGGAGCCACAGAACAACGACCATGAAACTGAAAGTGAATGCTTCAAACACCAAATCCCCCTCTCGTAGACCCTTCCGAGCTTCGCAAATCCTTTGACAGCCGCTCGATGATCGCCAACAATGGCTCCAACATCTTTCAGCTGCAACATCTGGTCAAGGCATGTCAGGGCTGATTAGACTTGGATTTCCCTTGGATTTCCGTTCTTCGGGTTTAGGGTTGAGAGTCGAGTCCATAAAGCTGCTAGATGCTTCTCCCAACCTGGCTCTACCCCTTCATCAGACTCTTTAGGGTTTGTAGGTTTAGGGCTCAGGGAGATCCCCAAACCACGAGCCCTCGTCGCCTAACTTATGCTTCAAAGCCGGCTTCGGAGCTCTGATGAGCTTCTGGCACAGAGCTGGAAGATGTGGGCCTCCTTGATGTAATCGAGTGCAAGTGGGCTGGTGTTGAAGGTGTAGTCTGCATCCTCCAGGACTGTATGTGTGTGCATATATATATGTATTGTAACGTATAAGTATTGTCGGGTTTAGGTAGGCGGCACCTAAACCCCAAATCCTGCAACCTTGCGACTGAAACCGTGAGGCCAAGCCATGTTTCATCTCACCGAATGCCGGACTGGGACCGAATTATCGCGGACCTGTGGCGACATGCTGATCAAAGCTGTTTTGGCTTTAGGGTTCGGGCTTAGTGTTCATGTTTTCGAAAGCGCCTGGGACCAACTCAGCAGTTGGTCGAGGATGTTGGATGCGAGGCTGGCCACTTGCCCAAGGAAGGGGCTCGCGCTGCTGCCTGGCATGCCTGTTCGGGATTGAGAGCTTTTGCGGGTGCTCTAAGGTGCTATTGTTTCTCGGGCGGCTCTTTGGGTTTGGCTTCTTGGGGCAGAAGCGTTTACCATGAGATCCTGAGCCCACAAGAAAATAACGAACTTAAAGAGTCTCCGTATGTCTAAGTTGACATGATTCTTGGATGATATTTCTATGCACGATATGCATGTGTGCATACTTACTGTCTGAAGAGAATAGGGCATAAGGCGTCGGGCTGTAAGGCTGAACCTTTCCCGTAATTTAAAGGTTTTGCAGGGCAACAAAACGTCGAAATGCAAGCCCAGTCCTGAATCCAGGGTGTTAGCATGGCTCCCCTTCCCCAAAAAACTTCCTAAACCACTTCCAAAACCCTTCAAACTCGAGCCGCCTCCGAAATAGTTGGCAGCAGTGAGTCCTCACCAAACATCGGAGATGTAAAGGCTTGATGCTTTACAGCTCTACGGCTTTTCCCTAGCAACAGAATCAGGTTCTAGGGAAGGTGATGATTGTGACTGTTGCGACAACAATCGTGCTGGAGGAGCCGGTGGGCCATGCAGGAGGGGGGCGAATGCGCGGTTACCTTGGTGCGCCTTGATTTCAGCCAGATCAAGGCGCACTGGGATATCTCAAGCTATTCCCAGCAGAGTTCAGGGCTGCTAAGCCATAGAGTTAAGGGTTGGAGATTTGCATGGGTTTTCGGCGGGCGGGTTGTAGACTTGTAGGGTCATAGGGAACAAAGATAGTTTGAGGGCTGTCGAGTCTCAGGACAGGTCGGGCCAGGACTGCAGGGATTTAGGGGCTTTGGTTTTGGCAAGCGGGGAGTGTCATCGTATTTAACTTTTAATCTAGCGAAACACAAGAATATCTTTGGAAAATAACATGTAAAAGACATGAAGTAGGAAAGTCTTTTTGTAAGAACCACAATTTCAAACCTTGGTGTAGGAAGATCTGCCGTGAATTCTTCCGTGATTTCGGAGTCAAAGCTAGTGAAACACAAGAATATCATTGCGGCTAGCGGTTTGCTACAGTATGTAGAGGGCTTCGGCAAGACAATGCCATCGACGAATACATGCATTGTTGCACTGTGACGGGAAACAGCGACTGCGAAAAATCACGGGACGGTATGACTGAGTATGACCGAGTAGTCCGTGCTTCTGATAAATTGGCCCCCCCCTCTGCCCCGAGAACAATGGAAGGGGGTCGACTCGATTCTTTCCTGGGCTGGGAGGGGGCGGGGGGGTGGGGGAGGTGCGCGGAAAGGGGCTGTCCTCTTGTGTCCTTTTCCGCTCTTCTTCTGCCAATTTTTTTTCTCCAATTCTCGGGGGTTTATTATTCCGTTCTTGGAAGCTTATCTTTTTAGCTGTGCTTGCTTAAGCAATTCAAAATCTCTGTGCTTATCGTCATCGAAGGCCGGCCGGGCTTTCCATTATTTTAGGGGGTTTGATTAGTCCCAAACTCTGGCCTGAGTTCCGGCCCCGCAAGGGGTAGGTAATCGCAGTTTTCTGCTGCAGCCTCCAACTCCAAAATCCGGAGAGCACGTGGGCAATTGCTGTGCTTATCGTCCCTGCCGGGCTTTCCATATTTTTTTGGGGAGTTTTATTAATCCCAAACTCTGGCCTGAATTCCGGCCCCGTAAGGGGTAGGTCAGACGCGAATGATTTGGGCAATGATCCTAGATGAGAAGTAGTACGGAATCGCAGTTTTCTGCTGCAGCCTCCAGTTCCAAAAAAATCCGAGAGCACGTCGTATAAATACTCAAGCAACTCAAAATCTCTGTGCTTCTCGTCCTCGCTGGCCGGTGATCTTTCCATTGTTCCTGTAGCCTTCCAGCAACTCCAATTTTTTTGGCCTCCCATTTTTTCTTTAAATTGGAGGGGGGGTTGTTGGTGCATTTTTGGGGGTTTGGCTCCCGGAATGGAAAGTAGTCTTCCCGGAGGGTTTGGGCCAACAAATAATTTCTTTAAATTCTGGGGGTTTAAATCATCAGATCCTCGGATTATGACCGGGTATGCCCGGGCTCGGGCGCACTCGGGCGAATCAGGCTACAATCGCGGAACGCGTCCGCACCCTGTCAGTACCTGAATCAAGCACCAACCCAAGCCTGGAAACAAGCAAAACAACCCACTTTCACGCTCATGGTTCCTGTCTGGTCCCATTCCACCGTTCCGCCCGATGCCAGCGTGCTGATCTTGCACCCAAGCATGCCATTGACACCCTCGACAAGCTTTGAGAGACCCACCTTCAAAGGCTTGACTGAGGGGCTGAAGCCTGAACTACAGCCTTAAAGAGCCCCAAACAGCTAAAACCTAAACCTTGAACGTTTGGGCTGTGAGGCTTCGGGGGAGCCTGAGGGCTCTGCAGCTGCTCACTGCGCTGAAATCGCTATAGAAACCATCAATATCAACCTTCAGGTACCAGGTAAAGTCGGCAACAGCTGCTTCAGCATGAAGCTGAGCTTCAACTCCCGATGGACTCTTGGCACCGACGATGTGGTGTTCAGGGTCTTTAGTTTTTCAGTGTAGGGTCCTAGCAGCTCTATCAGCTGCATCGCCTACGCAGGCTTGTTTCTAGGTTTGGGTATGAGGCTTCAAGCTGTGGCCGTGCCTTCTCACTCGGCAGAGGCAGCGTCTTGAACTTGTCGTAAAAATCTTTGGTGATGGCATCTTTCAGCGGTGCAGTGCTTTGACTTAAGGCGTTCATCCGTGCTTGGGACCCTTTCACCTAGCACATGGTTCGTTCAATCAAGGTTTGTGAGGGCAGGGATCACCCATGAAGGGCAAACTCCACCTGCCTTTGTTGCTTCCATAGTACTTGAGTTCGTTGAACTTGGCATCGTACAAGCCTGCGGCCTTCTGCCCCCCATCCTCGGATTTGCAAGACGGTGAAGCATTCCTACTGGGAGAAGGCAATTCGCCCATAGCCCCAACAAATGCCGAAACCTTAGAGCCTTAGGGCGGCAGAAATTGAACAGAGAAAGGGATCGAGCTCGTTGAAGCGCGCGTTTGCCGAGCCAAGATCGAGGAAGAATTGATAATTCACAACTCCATGGTTCACGTGCTCGAAGACCAGGTATCCATCGATCTGGAAGCAGATCAGACAGATCCTACGGAACCCTAAAACTTGCCTACGGAAATGCTCTCAATCTCCCCAAACTGCCTTTACTTTGAAAAAGTACTTACATGCCCTGATGTTTCAACCCCTTTGATAAACAGCTGAGACAACATTTCACACCAAGCCAGGGCCTTGGGCGGGATGCTGGACTCGCCTCGAACTCGCCGGTGAGCCACGTAGCAGATGTCCCCGTGATTGAAAGTGGTGGCCTTCTTTCTTTTTTCTCTTCTTTTTGTAAAACCGAATCATTGACCTGCTTCTCGAAAGCCCGTCAGGGCCTGCAAGACTTGGGAGCTCTGTCTAACGTTGACAGTATGTTGACAGTAGCCTAGGTTGACATCGAAGCATCGAACTGCCCAAAGCTCACACTCTGCACGCAGCAAATTTCGGACTATCTTTGGATCACGGCCTTCCGCAATCCCCACTATTCCCTACTCTAGAGTCGCGGCTCAGAGTAAGCAGCTTGTAGCCTGGATTGAAGTCGAAACTTTCTTCCCGAAACCTTGAACCACCCTGGAACTCGAGCAGTGGAGGTGGAGCTCGGGGCCCAGGTCCGAAACCACTTCGCTTCCGAACTTCAATCAAGATCTGTAGGCTACTTCGATGATGCTGTCTTGGAGACCTGAAACCGAGAGGCTCTGTCAAAAGCGGACCCGAAATTCCCGAAACGATTCGAGCAAAAAGAAGGGAAGCATAGGGGTCCTCGATCGGGACTCGCCAATTGCCGCAAGTGGTGGCTTGTGGCTGTCCGATGCCCGTGCAGGTAACATCTTTATAGCAGGTGTCCCTGCAAGCGTTGACATCTTTCCTCAGGATTCCCGTGTGGGCTTAGCTTAGCTGCAGCTCGGACGGCGCTAAACTCCCTAGATTTCATTCATTCTTGAATCTTGACCCCTTTCTTCGCTCACTGCCAAGGGTCCCAGTAAAAATTTGGTAGTAGGTGGACTGGATGTCCGACGGAGAGCTTCCACGGCAACCCGTGCTGCCACCCATGAGCATTTCGAACCCAAGTGGCCCTCTGGACCCCTCGAAGCCAACGATGGACTCCTCACATATTACTTCACTCTCCCGCGTGGGACAATGCCATGGTCCTGTTCCAAGAACCCGAAACTTCAGTAAGAATTCTCGAACACATACGCAATTCAGAACAAGGCAACAAATTGGAGACTGCTTTCTTGCTGTCAACATTACTTCTCGGTTGTGAGCAACAGACCGTTATACCATGTTGCGTGATTGGTACACAACTGCCATGCTGGACACACGGTACATGGAATTCCACAATCTTCCAAGGCATAGATTCTCTTGTTCTTCCAAGGCTGCATGGTACGTGTCTCATAGTTCGAAACGACTGTCAAGTAATTGTTTGACAACTGTTGAGTATTTCAAGCTGTTTGACAACTGCTGGTTAGTCCAAACTATTGAACAGCAAGTGCGCAGCCACTTGTCTCGGTTTCTCTGTAATTCTTGGAATCTGGAACGATGAGGCCTTGAGGTAATGAAGGGCAGCTAGTGGGACACTCGCGTGCAGTATTCCTTACAGCTGCTGCCATTTGCTATTTGTCTGATTTCCAGATTTGGTCGGCCACTTAGGAAGGAAAAGACACAAGAGTCCATGGGGCGTTGGCTGAATGGCGCGGTATGACTAGTGTTTTCAACAGCGAAAGCACGACGACAAGCTCCATCTTTCAAGGGGGATTCGGGTGAGATGGATTGGGGCTCCAGGTCCTTGATTTGGCTGTTGGAGCGCAGGGGCAACTGTGATGAACCGAATTTGTCAAACAACCCATCAGAAATCAGAAAGTGATGGCCCATAGAGGAATGCCTCTGTGTGCCCAGTCCTTGTTCTCTGTCTTCGCCAGGTTCACCGAGACATTCTGAAGACCGGTGTGGTTACTAGCTGCCATCTTCACCATGTCATCAGTCTCAGGCTCGATTTTGGAGTCCTGGGAAGCTGATCCCCTATGATTCCAGAGCTTGGCACCTCAAGCTGTCATCCCCAGAACTAGCTTGATGAGCTCACCAACCATGCCACCTTGTGCGACTAGCTGGTACGCAATGCTGAACGTGACACACACACACAGAGAGTTTTACTTACTTCCATCCAATATGGGCCTAGGGTTCATAGCCTTTCAGGCACGGTTGAGGCACTGTTTAGGGTTCAATCAGCCTTTTTCCTCCGAGACCCCTTCCTAACCCACGCGCCAAGCGTCCACTCGAACAGGAAGGTGGTGTGGGGGACCGGCCTGCCGCAGGCTGCTTTTGGCGCTTGAGGTTTTTCGCGTAGGGTGCAGGGTTCTTAGGGCTTGGGGTCCCCACCCCCTGCGTTGTGTGTTCATGTGCGGCCATGCTCCTGATTGCTGAACAAACACGTGTTCCTCAACAACTCCAAAAAGATCGTTTATTAACACAGCACGGTTGACGAGGAGCAGTTTGCAACACAACTACAGCTTCATCAACAGTTTGCATATGAACCGAACAGATACACACAGTGAACGTCTGCCATCCAATACATCCAATACCGGTTGCCACGCCCATGGTGCGCAACTTTTGCCTCATTTACTCACCAACAGGCAGAGACAAAATCTCTTTGCGTTCTCGAGATGTGCAAATGCGAGGCCCTTCGATTCCTCGTTTTCATCCGCGTAGCACGATTCGACCCCTTCGTACCGTTGCCACTTGGAAAACTCACGCCAGCGGAGCCTCACAGCTGCTTTCGCTAATGTAGTTCCCAAACGGGTTGCCAAGGATTCTTCAGCGCAGTGCGTTGCGAAATAACCCTCCCCACAGCCACCCAGCGTCCCCACACAGAATCTCAGAACCAGCAACTCAGCCCGACTCTTCGGTTGACATTTCAGGCCATGTCAGGCCATTTCAGGATGCGTCGGCACTGTACAGACATGCAGGCATGGGCTGGCATCGAGTCATCGAGTGCTCTTCAGCGCACTTTGACACACGCGATTTTTTGCTTTGTCTGACTCGGGCTTTCTCCACTGTGCAATTGAGTGAGCCGGAGTCGTTTGGTGTCGTACTGTTGACCTGCAACGCAGCCAAGGTCCCCCATAAGATGCTTCAGTGTGTGCAAGAATGCCTGCTCCAGTTCCTGACTGAGGAGGTCTTTGTTTCGGATTCGCTTTGATAGAAGTTGCCACATCTGCGTGTCATAAAGAGCCTGATTCATGAGTCTCTGCCACACATGTGTGGACGCTATGGAGAGGGCACGCCCCAATCCATCCATGCCTGACTAGATGTGGTGCAGCATAGACAACCCTAAGCCTTTTGGAGTTCCTAAGGAGCGTTCCCATAGGAGGATTGCTCTAAGCCAGCGTCCTCCTTGTACCTCTTTGCACGGGAATCAGCCTCAAAAGCGACCTTAAACCCTAAACCCTAAACTGGACCTAGACCCGAAATGGCAACAATCCCCATAGCAAGCCCGATCTGGCCGTCTTCATGCCCGCCGCGAGAAAGGAGCAGAGCCTCGGTAATCTAGTTGGAGGTCTCATGGGGTCTATGGGGGTTTAGTGTTTGCAAGGGTTTGGGGTTTAAGGGTTTACATAAGGCTCAGGCTTTCAGGTTCCGTTGGGTGTGCCCAGTGCAGGCTCCGAAGCCGCTCCGAACTTCGAATGTCGAAACGTTCGCGCCTGTAGAATGGAAACGCGCAAGGACCTATATGAGCAAATACCCTTCAAAATGAAGGTCGAGGAAACATTTATTATTTTTTTCTTGGGTTCCCTTTTCTAAGAGGAAATAGAAGTTTTCCGATTAAGATCTGAAGAAAATAGAGGTTTCCCGATTAAAATACAAAGGAAATACAGGTTTTACTATTGAAATACAAGGGAAATACTGGGTTTTGCAATTAAAATACAAAGGAAACAAGTTTTTCCGTTCAAAGGCAGGGGTCTGCCATCAAAAGTGAAAGGATATAGAGGTTTACCATACAAGGCAGAGGAAAAAGAGGGTCTGCCCATTGAATAAACAGAGAAACTAGAAGTTAGACCATTAACATATCGAGGACATAGAGGTCGGCCTTTAAGGAAATGGAGGTTTTAGAATTAAAGGACACATAGGTTTTTTTTATAAGGACTCTATCATAGAGTTTTTCTTTAGAGGATTTCTGAACAAACTTTCGGGTTTACTGATTCCTGTGTTGAACTTCCACGCTCGGAAGCAAGCGTGCGCGGCTTAAAAACAAAGGGGGGGCAGCCCCCCTCGCATTTGCAAACACCATGGTGGGTTTCAAAAAGATTCCTATGCTGCAAAGCAGGCTTGCACGGCTGAAAAACAGCAGGGGGTTTGGGGGGGGCGCAGCCCCCCCCATTTGCAAACACCATGCTCGCATGATCGGATTCAAAGAGATTCCTATGCTTGAAAGCAGGCTTGCACGTCTTTGGGGGCCGCAGCTGAAACAGCGGCGGGGTTGGAGGGGGGGGGGGGGGCCCCCCTATTTGCAAACACCATGCTGGCGGATGGGAAAAAAAAAGATTCCTATGCTTCAAAGCAGGCTTGCAAGCTTCAAAAAACGGGGGGTTTGGGGGGGGGGGGAAGCCCCCCCCCCCGTTTGCAACTTGCACGGCTTAGAAACAGCGGGGGGCTTGGGGGGTGGGCCGCAGCCGCCCCCCCATTTCACAAGGCTCCCCTGGTGGTTCAGAAGATTCCATGCTTCAAAGCAGGCTTGCATGGCTTTAAAGGAGCGAGGGGGCTGGGGGGGGGGGCGCACGGCTTTGAAATAGCGGGGGGGTTTGGGGGGTGGGGGGGGGGGGCGCAGACCCCCCCCCCCATGTGCCAACACCAGGCTCGCATCATAGGTTTCAATAGGTTTCAAAAAGATTCCTATGCTTCAAATCAGGCTTGCGCGGCTTTAAACAAGCAGGGGGGCTGGGAGGGGGGGGCGCAGCCCCCCCCCCCCCCCGCATTTGCAAACACGATTCTCGCATGATGGGTTTCCAAAAATGTATGCACCTGCTTTCAAGCATAAGGTCGAGGGTTTCGGCATTCGGGTTAAGGGAGTCAGTCTGTATTTCTTTCTGTCATTCTTTCTTTCTGTTCTTTCTTTCTTTGTTTCTTTCTTTCTCTCTTTCTCTCTTTCTTTCTTTTGTCTTCTTTCTTTCTTTCCGTTGGCTGCCTTTAATGCCCTCCCTCCTCCTAGAGCTTGCTAGGGGATAAAAACTCTCTATGTAAGCCTCTATTTCCTTTGAACAGGAAACCCTCTATTTCCTTTACATTTTACTAGGAGACCCTCATACAATTACAAGAAAAAAGGTGTTAAAACGCAAAAAAAAAGGGTCAAAATAATTAGGGGGGCAAAATAAAATCCATGTACAGGTGGATTTAATACGACGGGGAGGTGGTTATCATCCTCTGTGTGGCAAACCCCCAAAATCCCCAAATTAACAGGTTGACCTCAGGCCCTAGGGTCGAGCATCTGGTTCTGCTCAGAGCTAGTGTTATTGGGCTTGCTGGAAAGGACTGCTAGTCCTTGACTTGATTCCGAAACCCTGAGGCCGAAAAAATGCACCAACCTGACAAAAACCTGATGGGAGCCACGAACACGAATGAAGATACGTATGACGCATGCGGCAACCAAAAGAGACGCGGTGCACAACACGAGATCCGAACTGAAGTGTGCTATCCGTCTCTCTGTTCTTTTGTTCTCTCTCTCTCTCTCTTTTCTATTTGTGTTTATCTCTTCTTCTTCTTCTTCTTCTTCTTCTTCTTCTTCTTCTTCTTCTTCTTCTTCTTCTACCGGGCATGGAGGACAGGGCAGAAGTCCCTGAACCTCCGCTTGTGTTTATCTCTCTCTCTCTCGCTCTATTGTCTGTCTCTCCCGATCTCTTCTCTCTGTCTCTCATCTCTCCTCTCCCTCTCTCATTCATGAAGAGGGTGGCCGTTCTCAATTCTCTCGCTCTCACTCTTCTCTCTCTCTCTCTCGCTCTCTCTTGTTTCTCTCTCTCTTGTTTCTCTCTCTCTTGTTTCTCTCTCTCTCTCTCTTGTTTCTCTCTCTCTTGTTTCTCTCTCTCTCTTGTTTCTCTCTTTCTCTGTCTCTCTCGCTCTCTATCTCTCTCTCTCTCTCTCTCGCACATAGTAAGCGAAGACGCGCCAATGATTATGCAAAACCAACTGCATATAGATCACAGAGTAAGCGATTATGCACCCATAAGCAAAACAACCGCACAGTAAGCGAAGACGCACCAATAAGCAGAACAAGCGCATCTAGAGCACCACACATAGAAAGCGAAGACGTGCCAGCAAGCAAAACAACAGCACATAGCAGGCAAGAATCGAAGAACGGACCAACAAGCAAAACAACCGCCCATAGTAAGCAAAGAAGCACCAATAACAAGCAAAAACAAGCACATATAATTGGAGCGAAGACACGCCAACAAGCAAAACAAACGCTCATTAAGTGAAGACACACCAGTAAGCAAAGCGAAGACACACGAATAAACAGAACAACCGCACGTAATAAGCGACATTACACCGATAAGCAAAACAACACTAATAAGCAAAACAACCGCACATAGTAAGCGAAGACGCACCGATAAGCAAATCAACTGCATGTAGATCATATGGTATGCGAAGACGCACTAGTAAGCAAAACAACCACGCGTAGCAAGCGAAGATGCACCAATAAGCGCATGTAGAGCGAAGAGGCAACACTAAGCAAAACAATTGCATATCGTGAGCGAAGACGCGCCAACTGGCCAAACAAGCGCACAGTAAGTCAAGACACACCAGCAAGCAAATCGAAGACGCACCCATAAGATGTACCTCATCCTCGTGAGTGTCTGCACTTTGAGCAACCATACTCTAAAAGTTACCACGAGGATGACGCACCTCCAAAGATGTGCAAAAGCCCCATCCTTGTAACTGTTTGCCATGTTTTCTGGCATGCCAGGACAGAAACTATGACTGAACATGTGCCAAAATGCTGGACTCTCTCAAGTACAGCTCGATCGGTGCTGCCATTCCGTGAACGCTTGTGAACGCTTTCGACCGCTTTGCAAACACAAAACGGGCAGTTTCCGGAACCTCCCCAACCCCTGGAACCCCACCTCTTGAAACGGGAACCCTTCTGCTTCGCACTCGAGAAAGAACACCCCAAGCGAACCCCCACAGGCGGACTTGTGGCCCGCACCATAGGTTCCATAGGTTCCATTGGATAGATTGCTTCATTGAATGAGAAAAGAAGGGGGGGACGAAAAGGGATGGCTGCAGTACTCCTCTGAGCCTGCGAGCATGCATCTTGTTGCAGAAATGAATTCTGTGTTGCGAGTGGCAGCCCATGAACTCCATGCCGCGTGTGGCACTCTCTCAAAACCCTATAAACACATTTTGAATCGGTACATGCGGGCGACATCCTGGTCTAGTCACAGTCTAGTCTCTAAAGCATTCTAAACATGCTATGTATACAATAAAATTCACAAACAATCACATTCGATTGCATATACATATATGTATATATGTTCACTACTTGGCGGCCACCGCGCAGGCTTCTCAGGCTTTTTGTATAAGTATTATACTTTCTTTGTGTAAAGAGAGAGAGAGAGAGAGAGAGAGAGAGAGAGAGAGACAGAGAGAGAGAGAGAGAGAGACAGAGAGGCAGAGGGACAGAGAGACAGTTAGACAGAGAGACAGAGATTGAGAGAGAAACAGATGCGTATATATATATATATATGTACATATACATACATACATATATGTAGCTAGGCTGACTCTGAATATCTAGCCTCTGAAACAAAGAGCAGGCTGGCGCTTTTCCGAATTTTCTGCCAGCATTGATCCTTGACCATCGATTCGTGTCCAACGAGCATACGACGCGACGGTAGGATTCTGCAGAAGTGGCCGGGGGGGGGGGGGGAGTTGAGCATACACGCTTTTGGACCCTGAACAACCAAGGCCACGTTCACATCTGCGCCCGCCATGTAGACCTTGGGTGCTTGCAGATTGAGGGCTGACTCTTCCAGGTGTCTTAAAAGAGCAGCCTCAGGTCGTATAAGGTAGAAGTAATACAGTTTCAGTTTATACGGTGTCGGCGTTTGGGTTTAAGGGACATTGCTAAGTTCTCCTTATATCAAATATCCTTGGAAAAGCCCTCTATATTGTCCGCTATATAACCCCTTGAAGGAATTTAGACTAATTTAGAAAAGAGTAAGAGGCACATATAGAGCTTAGATCGAGGTCGCAAACTGTGTGAGTCGGCACATTCTGCTGCAAACGATTCGTACGAACCCTAAACATGCTCGGGGATGGAGGCTAAGATCGTTTTGGGGTGAAGATTCAGTTTTTTGTCTTGGGTTTTAGGGTTGAAGTTTAAGGCTTGGTCGTGGAGAGAGGCTCTTAGTGTGGTCCTACAGCAGTTGAGGCTTTTGGTGCTGGGGTTTAGAGTCTAGATTTTCGGGCATGCCCAGATGCAAAGTGCTGTGACCTGCTGGCGAAATCCTATTCGCAAGATGGATTTCGGCACTCGTTGGTGTCACTGATGGGAATTCCCCAAACAATAAACCTTCTAAGCCCCATGTTGCAGTTCACCAACCTTCTCCCCTACGTTCCCGCAAGGACCCTTCATAATGGACTCCCCTGACCTTGGGCTGTAGGATCCCAGGGGCCTCACGGGCAAAGGACGCCAGTCGTCAAGACGTCATCCTTCTGGAAGTCGTTGTTGGCATGGACAGTCCTGTGGCCATAGATGGCGGTGCCCTTGAGCTCTTCAAAACGGGGTGCCGCCTGCATCCACAGCGACATGGAACCTCTCCAGATCGCCTGGCCTTTGCGGCACTGGGTCATGAAGTCCCTCCGAGCTCCACCACTACTCAAGGAGCGAAGACCGCTCACAGGGTAGTTGGCTGTTGCCAGCTCGGTTCCGAAGGAGCGACCATCAGAAGTTATCGCATCGGCCTTGAGGGTGAAGATGTCCTGCGTAATGGATAGGTCAGAGACATCCACCTCGTTCTTGCCAGCGCGGATGACGAAGGTATGCACATATGGCAGTGTCACACTATATGACGAAATGACCTCGCCATCCATCAGCACAATGAACAAGCCATCTTGAAATGCGATCTCCCAGCGGTGCCATTGTCCCCTGGTCCACGGAGTCTTGGCGATACTGATCTCGGGCTTGCCATGGCCATGGGCCTCCTTCGTGAAAAGGGGACCAGCAGCCACAATGTTTCCGTGCACGCCAATATCAAAATAATTGTGGGTGCCGACAGAGTTGAAAATGTCAAAAGAAGGCCCATAAAAGTGACCATCTGCCATCATCTTTTTCTCCTTGTTCATCCGCATGTAGAACTTGAGGACCCAATCTTGCGTGTTGGGGTAGACTGAAATCTTGCCGGCATCTCCCGCGCATCTCATGTACGAGAGTCTCCGGTAGCAATTGGAAGTGAATAGATCGCGAGCGTTGTCCGGCCTCAGGATTGCCTTGATAAGGAATAATAAAAGGGGGAAGGCTGGGAAACCATTGCCTCCCTTAGTCTAAACTCGATGCCTCGGCAGCGTCACAGCTTGCTCGCCAGAGTCAGCCTTGGTGACCTCGAAGTAGAATGATCGCAGAATGGGCTGGTCGACGGTCAGGACCTGCGAAGAAGTCTCGGACGCAGTCTTGGAGAGAATACTCGCAAATCTCTACAGAAGAGTCCTAACACGGACGCATCCACAGCACGGCATTCGAACAGAGACTCTTTGAGCGCATTCCTGCGGGTCATATATAGTCCCGAACATGGAGCTAGAGCTATCAGAAGGCTGAGCAACGAAAGCTGCTTAGAAAATGGACCCCAACACGAGCCTGGTTGCCCTCTTGCACGTCGAAATCCAAGGTTACGGGAAACTCGTCAGATGTCGTGTCGCCGGGGGATGCCTGGACAATAGTGGCATGGTAAAAAAACGACACTGTCATGTACAACATCTTTGAGACTATGAGGAACAATGGGTCGAAGATGGGGGTCGAAGCACAACAAGCTCCACTTGCTCACAGCTTTCTCCTCATGCTCACGGTTTTGGGTCTTCTCCTTCAGTAGCTGTTGAAGGTCTTATGTTCCAAGAGTGTTCCAAGGAAGGGCGCAGCCGCCGCGGCATTCACTGACATATTGGAGGCATGCTCTGATGGCTAGCGCTTGTGGGGAGGTGTAGACATAGCAAGTAGGAGGAGGGTGCAGTATAGCGAAGTGGTGAGCCAACTTCAACTAGTCCAACATGCGCATCGAAGATTCAGTTGTCGCTGGTGCCCCTGTAAGTTCTTAATTGCTATGGCTTGCGACTGGATCTTGTGCGGGGCTCCTGGTTGAACTCTTGCCACCCCATACCCGGCCTGACTCTTGCGGATGAAGACGTTGAGTCCCTCGTGAAGGTCGCCAAGGTCTCCCGACGTACACCATGGATCCACGCTGCCCCTGGGATTTCGGGAGTCGGCTTGGGCTTTTCGGGTTCTGGTCTCAGGGTTTGACGTGCCAGATGCATTTTGCCAAACCTCCACGGAAACCCAGCCCAACGCAACACACACAGTAAAGCACCCTGCCATGCAGCGCCACACACACAGAGGATAAGAACAAAAAGCTGCTCACTTGAGATTGGCCGCCCTATGTAGAGCACGTCGCAGTGACGATCGTTTGTGTGGCCCTTGGCCTCGTCGTGATGATAGTGACCTCTAAACGAGATCCATGGGTCTTCCGGAGAACCGCTCCGTCGGACCATCACCGCATCGTAAGGCACATCGGAGATGTGAGACTTGAGGATCTGGCGGGGCTCGTGGTGATGATACCAGTTGTCCGCTCCAATCACCTGAGTCTTCTTCATGACCATCCACTTTTGACAGTCGCCCGTAGCAAAGAGGAACTCGTCGAAGTCCTCGTTGCCGCTGTTCGCATTCCACTGCTTGGTGAAGGCGCCTCCCTTGGGATCCCTGTGAGGCGTACCCGCTGCGGGCGCCGACCCTTCCAAGAAGTCTCGTTCAGGGAAAGACTTGCCGGTCGAGCGGCGCACGAGCTGCCAGTCGGCACCAACCTTATCGCTGCAGGTGGTGGCGTCCCCGGTCGGCACGGCCTAGCAAGAGCAACAGTGGCAGGACAGAGTGGAGGCGGCTTTTCCGTGGCTGGAAAGTCGACTGTCCTCGACCTCTTCGTGTTCTGAGAGAGGGTGTTTCACCGTCTTCGCTTTCTCTTGGGTGTGGTGTGTTGTTCTTTGCTGTGTTGCTCCTCCGGTAGTTAGACCGTCTCACCTCGTCGCAATAGACCGCCCACTGTGCTGCTGATGTGGTAAAGGGGCGTCCGCTTTCAAAAAAACAGCTGGAAAGTCGACTGTTGTGGTGCAGACGTAGTACGCCGCGGTATTTGCGATGGTTTTGAACCATACAAATTCGGGGACGGTTTTGGAACCATTCGGGACCATGGTGTTTGAGATGCTTTTCCAGCCACGGAAGCTCGGGTGTCCGCGGTGAAGTACATTTGTACTACAAAAGTTGATTTTCCAGCCACGGAAGCTCCGGGTGTCCATGGTCCCCCAATTCCTGGGAAATATCGTGGGACTGGAATGTGAATCCATGAGAGGAGCGGCGGCGCTGTTTGTTCCTGAATCGGGCCTGAGGGGGGCTTTCTGGTGCCAGCTACGTTTGAGGCGGGGCGTGCAGCGTGTGTTGTGTGCTTCCGACCTTGCACATCTCACGAGCGCTGCTCGCCCCATCATCCGCTTTAGGGTTTGGGGATGTTTGGGGTGTCGGGTGGGAGCAGGGATGAGAGCCTCAGCGAACCCCGCCTGACTTTTGCGAGTGAAGACGTTGAGTCCCTCGTGAAGGTCACCAAGGTCTCCCGTCGTACACCACGGATCGGCGTTGTTTCTTGGATCCGGAGATTGGACTTGTGAATAACACGTTAGGGATGCCAGTTTTGTAGGGTGCTCAGGGTGCACACCCTATACACCCTACTCTTCTTGCAGCACATGCGGACAGCTGCTTACCCGAAATGCTGACTACGAGACTGGACAGGAAGAATGGTGACCCATCCATTTCAGCCTGGCCGCCCTACGTAGAGCACGTCGCAGTGACGATCGTTTGTGTGGCCCTTGGCCTCGTCGTGATGATAGTGACCTCTAAACGAGACCCAGGGGTCTTCCCCATGACCCCCTCGTCGGACCATCACCGCTTCGTACGGCACATCGGAGGTGTGGGACTTCAGGATCTGGCGGGGCTCGTTGTGATGATACCAGTTGTTCGCTCCAATCACCTGAGGCTTCTTCATGACCATCCACTTTTGACAGTCGCCCGTGGCAAAGAGGAACTCGTCGAAGTCCTCGTTGCCGCTGTTCGCGTTCCACCGCTTGGTGAAGGCGGCTCCCAGCGGATCCCTGTGAGGCGTACCCGACGCGGGCGCAGACCCTTCCAACTGGTCCGTATAGGGGAAAGACTTGCCGGTCGAGCGGCGCACGAGCTGCCAGCCGGCACCAACCCTATCGCTGCAGGTGGTGGCGTCCCCGGTCTGTTGGGCCTGCAGCAGGTTAGGAGGTATAGGGACTATGGCTCACGCAGCACTTTCTCGCGACGCTGGCGCTGGCACAAGATTCAGCCGCAGCATAAGACTACAAAGACATTTGGAGAATAGCAGGGCTGGTGCTGGTCTGCCCTCCGCCTTGAGAACTGCCTTGATCTCGTTTCCGTTGACTGTCACCGATGTGGTGCCGCTGCGCTCGGGCGTGTTCCGCGTGATGAAAGAGATCCGACCTCTCCCGCTGATGGGGCCTTCGTGAAGCATGCCAAAGGCTAGGATATGCTCGGATGACCCTCTGCGACTCCGTGAAGCATGATCCTCTAATACCCTCAACGACTCCACGATTGGACGTGATGCTCGTGATGCCCCGACGGCTGTCACAGGCTTGTCACTGGAGGGTGCACGGCGCTAGGTTACTAAAATCACAGGGATTTGCTCCTAGGGTCCTATGGCCAGTCAAATTTCCCAAGCGACTCCCCCTACCCGCGTCCCCCGACCCCTACGGTTGCATGGGTCCGTCGTCCAAGAGGCTGAAGAATGTCCGGGTGAGGCTCATCGGTTCCTGGAGGACACGCTCAGCCAAAAATGCGGAAAACCCATTCCTGGTAGGTGTGAGATTGCACATTCGGTGGCGTTAGACAGCTGGTGGAGCCTCAGCAGCACTTGCCGCAGGATCTGGGAATCACAGCCTGTGGGTTTAGAGCCTATAGGATGCAAGCCCCGATGTCCTCATCTGGCAAGTAGATCCTGTCACCGAGCCTGGGCATTTTTAGGGCATGGCCTTGAGGTGAAACCTCCTGATACCTCCTGACCGGCGCAACAGAGACCTGTATCTGAATAGACCCACACACACGCCGCCCATGCTCCCCACTCCCTGCTCACAACCTCAAGCATGTTGGCAGATTGAAAGCGCAGGACAAACAGCCACCCTTAAACCCTCGACCGTAAACATCCCTAAATCCTGTTGAGTTTGAGGCACGCGAGAGATCGCGAGAGAATCCCGGGCTCAAGGTGAGGGATCGTTCCATACACGGATCAGATTCAGATAGATACGAGTGGAGCCTCTTGAAAGCCCCGACTAGGTTACCTTGTGGAGCCACGTGGTAAACTCCATTAAGAGCATGAGCCCACATGCACCCTAAAACCTGCACCCACTTCGGACACCCAAGCTTCATTTCCCTGGCCTTACACTTTAAACCGCAACCTTACCTCACTCTCCACCTTTCAAGCCTTGCACGGTAACCCGAGCTCACTGAAACTTCATCCTTGAACTGCCATCAAAGCAGCTTCCAGTTGCCACTTGCCTGCGCCTACGCCATGTGGCGGGTTGTGATAAATAGGGTATATTATTGTGTTTTTATAGGGTTTAGTGTGGGTTTATAGGCTGTAATGTTGCACTGACTCTAGTATTGACAAGGTCTAGAATCACAAGTATCGAAAACTTTTTCTGCGACATCAGTTTGTTTGGGTGACCCGCTATTATCATAAGTTGTGTTTCCGCATGTTGTTTTTGCAAAGGGTTTGTGGGGGCCAAGCCCGACGGACTTGAATAAATTCGCTGCGTCACCCTCTATAATAAACGGGCCCGGGGGGGGGGTCCTTAGCAAGGCAGGAAAGCTTCAGGCCTTAAGGTCCTCAAAGCTTGAGGCCCCGTCTCCGCCCCAAGGGGGGGGGGGGGGGGGTCCGCGCCAGGTATTTATAGAGGGTCCAAATTTGTTTAAGACAGTGCAACATTCGGGCATTAGTATAAGTTCATGGGATATAGGGTTTTAGTTTTACTTCCTGTCTCTAGAGACAGATGAGCGCATCCGCCAAGCGAGCATGTCATCAAAACACGGCGTTGGGTACTGCACCAAACCCCAACTCACCAGCTGCTCTGACGGAACTATGGAGATGTCAAGAATGGATCTCGGTTTCCACAGCTTTGGCCATTGCTGGGAGTTATTCCGACTGCGTTTCCGCTCCACCCCACAAGAGGCCAGCTCCCCGTCACCAGGCGTTTTAATTTAAGCAGGACTTCGACTTCAGCAGGTCAGCTGGAGCACAGGGCACTGCCCTCCGCACCCCGTTCCCTCTCACAAGTTGCGCGTGCTTTTCTCGCCACTGCCAGAGCCAGTGATGGTGAATGCAGCGGTCACACTTTTTTCTGCGGGACATACTATGAGAATTGGCAGCTCGGGCGTGCGGACCTCACCACCCAAGCCACTGACTTTGCATCATGTCGCACGCTCTCGCGCAAGCTCTAAGGGGTCCGGATGGCCAGGCGCACTGCAAATTTGTTAGGATTGTCCAAGACCGGACACTTCCCGCCCAATCTCCGCAGCTGAGCCAAAGAACGCACCACAACCAGCAGAAATGCCTAAGCTGTCTAATCAACGACAAGCATTCTCATGCCCACTGGCGCCTCAAGCCCAACATCTAGACTCCCGGCGCCTTGGAAACAAGCGTAGAATCCCAACAGGCGCAAGCATCCAACAAAGCGTGGCCTGCAGCGGCGACTGGCCACAAGTGAGCAACATCCTGAGGCCGTGAAGGCACACGCGGCCCTGTCTCTCAGCGACCCTTCCGCCACAGCAATCATTGTCAGTCACCGAAAGGGGCACTCCCAAAACACTTGGGCTCGGCTACTCTATCTCTTGCTCAGCACTTGACTTGCGCAAAGTTTGCGCTGAGTCCGAGTGCGCTTAATGCCTGCACCAATTCATACAGCTTCCTGCCAGCCTGGCCAGGATTGGCAAAGCACAGCACCACACTTCCCAAAAGGCCCTTGGAGGTTGCAAAGGGGGTCTGCAACCTGTTTTGTCAACATGCGAACGGGCGAAGGAGTCCCACCTTGCACAAATCCACGGCGCCCCTGTGGCGCCCTTCTGCCGACTGCAGCATGTGAGATGCACCACAGCCGGATAAGAATCACTGTCATCAGCACTGCCGAGGTCCAGTTTTACCAGCAAACAGCCTCGTCAAAAAATTGCTTTGCGATACTTGAGGGATGCGATCTGCACTGCATATACTGAAAGCAGTTTGGAACAACCCCAACCGGCTTTGGGGGAGCGGAAGGCCTTCGTGTCCTTCCAGCGGCCACAGGCCTTTGTTTCACCTCCCATCGGATCGCAGGCGCCATTATCCTGCAAACCATCGATCTCAAGATCAGCGGGAAGGCGATTTTGTCTCGACTTCTGCAATATCGCACTCTAAGCACGGTGCAGGGAGGTTAGCTGGGGTAACAACACTGCCATGAGCCCAAACATCCTAGTGCCTCAAACGTGAGCCTTGGAACTTGACATCACGGCCTTCTCAGCGAAAGGCCTCGCCTTCAAGTTTCTCGAACGAGATTGAGCAGCAGTGCTAGGCATCACTGTCGGCATGTAGGAAAGCCAACTCTTGTGTGAAGAGGCTGTGAAATCCCTCACGGATCTCAAAGCCCACCTTCTAGGGCTTGAAGAGCCAGGATCCCTCATGAAGGGGGTTCATGGGTATGATATGGTATGAGATTCAATATTCGGTTAACTGCAGATGGCAAGATATGCCATCTCCTGGAGGCTATACGGCTGGAGAGCACAAGGAGTCGGGTCCGAACAGCTCAAGGTTTACCCCGTGGAGTTTAGATGAGTGGGCCAGGGCCTGAACACTCTAAACATCTGTAATCCGTACCTGAAACCTCCTGAGCAAATTTTGTACATATGGTATCCCTGGGCCGGTCCAACCACATCTCGACGTCTCCACGCACTCCTGGGCAACTGGGGATTTCCTGTAAACCTTGCTGGCCCCTTCGGCTCAGGGTTTAAAAGGTTTTTTCAGTTTAGGGTGAGGGAGTGTAGGCTGTCAGCAGGTGGATCTCTTCCAGAGGGAAGAATCCGCGATGACACCAACTGACCTTGTTGCTTGCTCTTCCTGCATTGAACTCGATGAACCACAGGATGTCTCACAAGGTTTAGGTGGCCCACACACTGAATTCTGCAATGGCAACTACCAACAACGAAGTAAACCCTGAACCCTCACTCGCCAAATCCCAGCGTCCATTTGCCCAGACGTTCTTGACAACGGACGCTGGCAGAGTTTGCCCAAACAAGTCATTGGCCTCCTTTTGGCTGAAGCCAAACCACCTGAGCCGAAAGATCCAGTGGGCTTTTGGGTTGTGTGGGTTGCAGTTGTGGGAACTTTTGTTGGTTGGCTTTCTTTGTCGAAAACTTGGCGAAGGTTCTTTTTGAGAGTTGGGGGTCTGGGGGGAAAGATTTGACGCGAATGCGTGCGTTCAGTGTTCGCAAGCGTTCACACCGAGTGTTCGCAAGCGCCCAGAAGCGTGCGTACGTGCGAGCCACCATCCTCCTGACTGCCATCGCTTTGGGGGTTTATTCGATCTTCGCAAGAACTTGACAGCGACGTGCTGAGATGGTGACATCGCCATCCTTGTGACTGCTTCGGAGCTTCGGTTTGCCTTGGCAAAACGAGCTGACAGCCACGTGGATGCTGCTTGTGGGGGTCAATGTTTGTCGTTACCTTTGGAGTTTTCCTGAAACTCCGGACAACCAATGCCGTTGCCGCCGAAATCCTTCTTGCGCGCGAGCGATTCATCGAGCGAAAACCGACGCTATTACATCGTGACTTTTTTTTTGTGGCTTCTGGTGTCCGTCTACCATTTTTTCTGGTCGAGGTGTATGCTTCATGCTTGTGCAACAATTACCAGTTTCTCAGGCTAATGGGAAAGACGATCATGAAGAAGGGTGAGGTCCGTTGCTTCAAGCTCCCTAATGAACCAGCCTTCCCTGACATCACTGAGTCACTGCTACAGCCTGCTGACATGCAGCTTGAGCAACGCAGGGATTGCCCGACAATATGCATCTTCTGCATCATATACGAACACCCTAAGTAGCAGGAGAAGCCAAGAGACATGCCTTCCGTCTTGGGGTCTTTGTAGAGGTTGTGAGTGCTGTCACTGAGCACAGTCAGGAACTTCTGGCTATGCGGAACGGTGTGGAACACGTCCTTCAGGAGTGTGGCACTGTGACCCTCGTTATCATCCCTCCCGCCCCGGAAAAAACAAACACACACACACACACACATACACACAGGTTCGCACCATCTTTCGAAGGAGTCGTCAAGCCTGGGATTAAATCTAATCTTTCTGCCTCCGGGGGGCCCCCCTTACAGGTACACATTGGAACGTCTTCAATGCTTCACCAGAGAATGTGGTGTTTTCGTTGGCAGTGATCCCACAGACTCTGTCACAGCCCACTGCAATTTATTAATCCTTGGCAAACAGGTGTGTGTGTGTGTGTGTGTGTGTGTGTGTGTGTGTACGTACGCACAGACACCCACACCCACACAGCCACTCACGCACTCACGCACACGCACACCCACCCACACACACACCCACACACACACACAGACACACACACACACAGACACACACACACTTTTTGTTTTAGTGCTCCACATATTCATGTAGTTGGAGATCTGCTGGAGAAGGACATGCTCAAGCAAGCTGCCGAGGCGAACGTCCAAGATGATGAAGTAGAAGGGTCACGAATGAAACTTTATATGAAGTATCCTATCATAAACACATACACGTGAACACACATGTTCGAATTCGATGACGATGCTGCATCTGCCCAAACACTCATGCTCGGCACTTCGGTTGCTCACTTCTTGTGAAGTATGCTCCAACGCTCATGCTCATCCCTTCAGTCTGTCACCGCGTGCTACATCTGCTCAGACACTCATGCTCATCACTTCAGTTGCTCACCGTATGCTAATTCTGCTCCAACGTTCATGCTCATCACTTCAATCTGTCACAACGTGCTACATCTGCTCAGACACTCATGCTCATCGCTTCAGTTGCTCACCGTATGCTAATTCTGCTCCAACGCTCATGCTCATCACTTCAGTCGGTCACAGCGTGCTACATCTGCTCAGAGACTCTTGCTCATCACTTCAGTAGCTCACCGTATGCTAATTCTGCTCCACTGCTCATGCTCGTCACTTCAGTCGTTCCTACCATGCTAAGTCTGCTCCAACATTCATGCTCCGAACCTTCTCCATGTTCTCGTCCATGTTCATGCTCGTTCGCTGGACATGTTCCATCACCATGCTAAAATGACATGCTCACGCAATTCTGCACAGCTGCTTTGCTATTCACAACACACAAGCTAACAGCATCACGATCCACTCAAGCTTGATGGGCTCGAGATCTTCTGGGGTTTGGGGTATGTCATGCTCACGGCTCGAAGAATTCACCCACATGCCAAGCAAAAAACGAAATCCACGTTGTAAACTGCGTTGTGGTTGAGGTAGTAGACAAACAACAGCGAGGATGGTACCAATGCACAGCTTGCATTACAGGATGTCTAAGACAATCACGCAGGTACACGTTCTGGCGTCCCAGAACGCTTCACCACCAATTGCAAGTGTCTTCGTTGGCAGGAGACTTGCAATGGTGCTCCTGCCCCCTGCTGAAATTCACATGCAAGCTTCTGGTTGGCCTATAACTCCGTGCTTCTTTTCGATCTCGTATGCAGTGCTTGTGGACGATCCCGCATGTACAGCGGTGTGCCACACACACCCCTTTCGGGGCGACAAATGGATTGAGAGCATGTAACTCACACGTAGAGGTAGTCCAAGTCTGCGAACTTTTCAGCTCTCTGTTTGGCTTGTTTGTGCGGCGCCGTGATCAGGTGGATCTCCCATTGTCGTACTGTTCTGGATGCGATTCTGCAAATTGGACATGCCAGGTACTTGTCCTCCGTCGGGTGGCATTTCATCTTCTTGACTTTGCCGTATTTGTGATGTTTCCGATGTCGATTGGGATTTGGACAAGATCTGCTTCTGGGCGTGTGGTAGTCATCTCTGGCTTGGTACTTCAGGAGCATATCTTGCACCCGCTTGGTACTCTCTTGCTGACTCATCACCACGTTGAAGTCGGCCCTGTTCTTGATGTAGCGGGAGTGGTACATGATTTCGTGGCTGGTCATGGTGTTGTGCTTCCGCCGCTGGGGTGCGCTGGTAGCAAGGCAATGGGAATGGCTACTCTTTATGTGAAGCAGCTGCACGTCACGATCACAAGTCAGCTCATCAGAGAGAATGCTGCATCGGCTTTGGGCTCTAGTGACTTTCACTCAGTGAATGGTTCTGACGCACAAGGATGACAGTGCATTCACATCCGATGCTCGCTGTTGACACATGTTCTTTTTCTCATCGGGTTGTGGAACAGCCCCATGTGACACTGCGCCGAACACTGATTGTGACAAGTTTTGGCACAGTTGCACAAACGCTCAAAACTGAAAGAAGCTCTGCATGCGCTACAGACTATGCCGGTGATGCATCCAAATCGCACGCTTCCATTCAACACTAATATGGCCTGATGTCAGCGGGGGATAGGGTTGAGGAGGTTATGGTCTGCATGTCGAGCATGGTTTGAACAGCATCTCGACCTCTGCTCTCTGGTAGGATTTGACGTCTTGCTCGGCCGAATTGAGTATCTTGCCGCATCCTTTTCGGTGATAGATGGTGCTCTTCTTGGTGACAAACACTACGTTGGGATCCACCTCGTTGTTGAGGTTGGGGTGGGGGCGGGTGGTCTTCTTGGGCTTCGGATCGAGGTCGATAGGTTTGTCGTCATGGCGAAGAGGAGCGAAACCCTTGTAGTCGTGGAGGCAGGCGTTGGGTGCCGATGCCGAGCTTGGGGTGGTAGCGCGGGTGGAGTGTGGAGTACCTTCTGATTTGATCTTCTTAGACGCGGGGGGATCACATTGCTCTTCCGGTTCTCCAAGTGGTCTGTGGCCTTGTTGGAGCCTTTGAACGTCGTTGCACATGATGGCGTTGGTGATGTGTTGTGCGGCGAGAGCTTTGTCATGGTCCGGCAGCCGGAGGTAGCACGTGGTGATGTCGTTGGGATCCGATGCGGCCATGATGAGCCATGCCGCCATCACTTCATTGGACGCCATTGCTCTGCTGTGAGGTCTGCGTAATCGCTGGGCCGTCTATGTCAAATAAAAGCCAGTGGTGGGGAGGGCAAGGGTAGGGACACATGTCAAGCACACTGTACAGCACAAGACCAAGCATGAGCTTCATCGACACTTCTTTTGGCTGCGGGGACAGCAGTGGGTCTGAGGTCGGAAGTCATAGCCCTTGTTTTAATGGTCCGGATGGGCTGTGAATGGTGCTCCGCTATGTCCGAATTCCGTCTGCCGCATGTGGTGATAGTTGAGCAGGTAATCTCTGGGGTCGTTGAGCGCATGGTGCATGATGATCTGGATTATTTGGTTGTGTTGTCTCATCCAATGCAACGTGGCCGTTGCAATGGTCTTGGGCCGCATCACAATGGCTACCGCATCCTTGTAGTAGTTGATCATCAAGGTCGTGGCTAGGGTGCGGTCGCACTTGGCTTGTTGTTCCACTATGTCTCGGTGGTCATCTGAGTTGATGAAGTTGTAGCTCTGTTGGCAATATGACGCAATGGTCTTGAGGATGATGTACACTTCGGTGGGTGACATTCTGATGTTGAAGTCGACTTCTTGATGAACCTGCCACGTCCAAATCTGGCTTGCGATGGTGGTGTACTTGATGAAGTGCTGGAGATGTCGGTGATGCAGGAAGCGATGGGCGGCACTGATGATCTTCCACGGTTGTAGAGGGATGGTCGTGAGGAGTACGCCGTATATCTCTGATATGTCTGTTCCATCCGTCCATTGCGGGTGCGTGTCAGGGAACTCAACGTGGGATTCATGGTACACCGGAGGTTCGATGTCACCGGGGTCCGAGTACGTATGGAGCATTGCACGTTCCTGTTGTCGATCAATCGCTAAGTGGAATGCGAACAGGTAGAAGTAGTTGAGTTGAGTTTGAACGATATCGTTCAACACTTGCGGATCCACGTGGAATAGGTGTTCAGCTGATTCTCCTGTGTGAGGATATGGCTGGTCTGGCCGACGGAAACGGAGCATGCATCGAGCAAGGTGTGCCATGTCCAGCTGGATTTTGTGTTCGTCTTCGTGGATCGTCCATTGTGGCTCCGGGGTGCACCGTAGGCAATGGTGCATATATCGAAGGTCGGGTCCTGCATTGTGTAGTTTGCGGCATTGCCCGTCAAATGATTTGCACGTCCATCTCAATGCGTTGATTTCATGGAGCGGAAGGACTAGTCCTGTGATTTGAACGTGGTCTTCACTGTTGATCTGCACGAAGGGCCCGTATGGTCCGGCTGGTGGTACGTGTTGAGGAAGCCAAGCCATTGTGGTAGAAGCCGGAACAGTCAGTGCTCGAGCTGGACTCCACCGTAGAAGTTGTATGGGCTGCGGATGGTGGTGCCGAAAACTGGCAAGTTGTTCTCTCATACGGGCCAGCTGAGCGTCATTGAAGTGGGACTCGAACTCGTGTCGCTTTAGGCCGATGTTGATTTCGTAGTGCCAGAACAAGTACTCCAGGATCGTTGTGATGGACGTGTCCGGGATCATATTGCTCTGGGCGCGACCAATGGGTGGTGATACCGATCTCTGAGCACTGGGGTGGGAGAGTTGGCTTTCACTTGCACATGCACTAATGATTGATCGCACACAACTGGCAAACGTCTTTTTTCATCGGAAGAACCTGACGCATTGGTTTAAATAATTGGGTGGGAGGAAATGGGGAAGGTCTGTCCGTTGGTGTTCATGCGCGTTGGGGTGGTTCTGTAGTACGCATTGGGCTGAAACTGGTAGTGCCAGAACTTCACAATGAGGTGGCAGTGCGTGTCGACCCAGAGCTCGCTGAGTGGTGGGCCTCCCTCCGTGTCTGTGAACTCCTCTTGCATGTCCTGCGTGAATTGTTGCAAGTCGAGATCAATGTGGGAGCCGTTGTCCGTGATCTCTCTGGTGTTGCTGCGGCATATGCCGTGTTGCTCCATGCGCTTGAGGATGCAGGATACCTCGTCGTAGGTCATGAACTGGGTGTCCCCTTGGATGAACAAGTAGTACCATGTGCGTATGGTGTCGTGGAGGTTGAACATGCGGATGATGCGAAAATGTCTGGTGGGATCGTTTTCGCATAGTTTGGTGGCGAGGTGCACGATGGAGGAGAGCTCCGGCCAGGCTTGTTGATGCGACAGGGCTTGGACGTAGTTGAGCATCATCAAGCATTGTATGTGACCAGTCTGGTACTCCGCCGTGATTTGGGGTGTGTGTTGAACATACAATCCCAGGATGCTGCGATGCGCGAAGTAGCACTCCTCGATGAAGAGGTCGTGGTGGTCCACGTGTCTGTATGGTATTTGGCTGACGGGTTGAGGTGCAAAGACGAGTTCAGCTCCACCTTTTGTCATCCGTTTATTGCGCCACTGAAATGCCAGCACGGTCGGCCACGTGGATCTATGGTCGTGCATGGGAAAGATGTGAACCTGTGTTTGTGGTAGTATGCGCCTGTCCACTAGATAGTCGTAGAAGTCCCTGGAGAACTCCTCGTTGCGTACAAGGAACTTGAACGTGACGAAGTCGGGTTCTCCTTGTTTGATGGCATGGACCACGTTGTTGACTGCTTTGTTAACGCCCTTTAGGGTTTGGCATTGGTACATCTCCATATAGAAGCCGTGGATGGCCGTGACGTTCAGGTTCATGTACTGCACGACTGGTCGGGATCTTGCGTGGTCCACAAATCGGAGTTGAGTTGGCGAGCGATATCGATGACGTAGTTGAGCCCGCAAAATCTGATGGGCGAATACTGCTCCTTTGTGTAGTCGCTGTTGGCCTGCGGCCAGGGAGTCAGCTTCCATGGGCAGGTCCTCCATGACGCATCGATGTATCAGGGATTCCGGGTCTTCTTGTTGTGCAAGCGAATGCTCTAGATGAGGAGACAGGGTAGGGTCCAAGCTCAACACCGTGCTGCTCCGTTTGTGTCGTAGTGCTTGAAGGTGGAGCTGAACTTCCTTGTCGGTCATGTGCCTGAGGTCCTTGGAGATGCCCTCGTCCATGAAGATGAATCTGTATTTCTTGCCGAGCTCCGGGAGTATTAGGGGAAGGATTTGATCCATCTTGCTCGACTATGTACAACGGTTGCTTCAAAGTCTCTCACAGCATGCCACATGCTTTTGTTACCTAACATGGGACTGCACTGTGCAAGTGTTCTTCAGCATGCCGTGGCTTCACTGTCAAATGCGCTTGTCCCGATGCTTTGACCGTGTGAAGAATTTGCCGCAAACAAATCATGTCTCTGTCCGATGGAATGCGCACTCCGAAAATCTGAGTTGCAAATCTCTATGTTTTCGAATTTCACATCACAACGCACACGAGTCTTGTCCGCATTAGCATGCGAACCTGCCATCTACGGGTAAATGTGATTGAGTGGTGTCTGTCGTCGTCGATGACTTCAGTCCACGGACAGGTCTGGCTCGGCGTAGTGGTTGTAGGTGGTCGTCGGGAATCGTTGAGCCGGACTCCATCCTTGGCTTCTTTGCCAGTGGTCCTCTTCTTCTGAGAGGGTGCCCGCGTCTTCGAAGAGCGTGTGGCTGGAGAGCGGGTGGTTAGGCTGCCTGTGGTCGTGCTCTGCATGTAGTAGGGAGGAGACCAGTCTTTTGTGTTGACGGAGCCACTCTGTCATGTTGTCGCGTAACGGCTGCATGGGGATGGCGCAGGTGGAGCAGTTGAAGTCGAGGATGGTGTAGTCCGGGCCGAAGATTTCTCTTGTGAAGCACCATTCTGCGTGTCTGGGGCTGAAGAACTTGAGAACATGTATCATCATGTGGATGTCGGCGCGCGAGAAGATATTGTTCTGCAAGCAAGACGCGCTGTTCCTGATTTGCCATCTTTGCAATTTGTTGTTCACGTAGAGGACGAGCTTGTGCACTCCAAGTATTTCAGGTGGGAGGTACTGCTGGAATTCCTCGACCGTGTTCTGTCGGGTGATCGCTAAGATCGCATTCCACTCCATGTCATCCTGAAGTTGTCGTTCTAGGTGAGAGGGTCGTGGGTTAGCTTTCTGGATGAAGATGACGCGTCCATCAGGTAGCGGTTTCATGGTGGGGGTTGGTAAATCTTCCAGGAACAACTTGTCGCCGATCTGGAAACCCTTTCTTGCCATTGTCGCTATGCACACCGTGGTCTCGTACCACGGCGAGGTAAGCAGAGCTGTGTTGGCCGATTCGTACTTGGAGAAGACAATCTGGGCGATGTGGGGTAGGCACAGTGCCGCTCCAGGGTGTGGGTAGTCATCTCGGAGAGGTTTTTCGACATAGTGAGCTTTGATGTGAGTGGGGATGCGGCGGATGATGCGTGGAATGTTGAGCTGGTACTTGGTCTTTTCACGGATCTCTTGACCGATGAGTTTTGAAACTGGGGCCAGCGTCTGGTTGTCAGCTGGCGGTAGGCACACAAAGGTGGCCGTCGTGGACGTGCTGGAAGAGATGTAAAGGTCCTTGAAACCGTGGGAGATCATCATGTCCTTGAGTGTCTGGTAGGTGATGGCGTTCCTGGTGCTGATGTGCCATCCTTCATATTCTTTGAAGTACGACGGATCGATGACTTTGTGTAGGGGTGCCTTCTCCGTGTAGTACGCCGGGGCTGTGTGGTATGTGTCGTCGAGGTAGTTGTGCCTTTGGTAGAAGGGTTCCATGCTGTTGCGTGGATCTCTGCGTAGATGCTCCATGTCCAGTTCGTGCTCATCCATGAAGATCACGTGGAAGGGACCGATCATGAAGTCCAGTATGTGGCTCCACATGTTGGGTTAGGGAAAGGACAGGGGCCGGGTTTGCGCCGAAATCTGTGGTTATGTTCGCACATGTGATACTGAAATGATGAGGTCTTCCATTGGCACGGGAGGGTGCAAGGGGAAGGGTTCGGGGAAGGTGATCAGGTCAGCAAGGCTTCAACTCGCATCCTGCCAATTAACGGCTTCTTTTGTGGTTTCCAGAAGGCCCGTATGGCGCAGGTGTGTGAAGCTATGTGCAATGAGGATCAGGAAGATCATGATGTTCTCGGCCGTCACTTCTTCTTTTTGAAGGCATGCTTCTACTTCACCGCCGGGTACATCTCGTCTTCTGAGATTTGGGACTGTTGGTCGTCTTCTTCTTGTGGTAGCGGATGATAGGGCATTGGGGAGTTGGGTGGGGTGTCCTTCGTGGCCTTTGAGGGTTGTGTAGTTTGGTCCGGCATTGCGCTGTCCTCCTCAAGTTGGTGGGGCGTGTAGTTGTCCTGGTTGGGCAGGCTTCTCTTGGTCGCGTTGTCATAGTGCGTGTGATACTGCCATCCGTTGTTGTTCCACGGATGCTTCCAGTTCAGCTGGTGCTGGTGTGAATCCTTTCTGGCTTTGCTGCGTACCGCAGCGAGATGAACGGCGAAAGGATGGGAGTGAAGAGCTTGGGAAAAAGTGCTGTACGTCGTGTCGTTCCACTGGGTGTGGGCCTTCCACTCTTTGTGCTTCTCCGGGTCTTCGATGGCCTCCCACGTCGTCATGAGGGGTTGTTCCACGGAGTAGTCCACGGCTACATAGGTGTGCGGATCGAGGTGTGCGAGGGAGATGTCTTGAAGAAGGTCCGAGGTGATGCCGTCGAACTCGGGGTGAAGGCGCGGGTCGTCGGGTTGGTACTGTTGTCGTCTTTTCTTGATTGCTTGTGGGGGTGCGCCTTGATCAGGTAGATGTGCGGGTTGTGGTGTGGGCATGGAAATCTTGTCCAGGCGGTAGCCGAAGTTCCTGTGCCATTCTTGTAGGTGTCCCCAGATTGAGAGCGCCTCGCTGGTGGGGATCATGATGGGCGTGAAGGGGTGAGGTGAGTTGCCGATTTTGGTGAGTTGTTGTTCAAGTAGAAGTTGGGCGGTGCACCAGCGGATGGGGATGTGGATGTCGGGGAGTTCCAGGTAGTCCTGGTCGTACGCAACCTGCACTGCCTTGTTGAACGCCGTCTGTGTCAGCCAGCTCATGAGGTGGGGCGATCGGGGAGAGGTGGGTTGATTGTGGTGCTGGCGTGGCTGATCTGAAAATGGTCTCACTTCCGCATTCCTACGCAATCTCATGCATGCCAGTACCCACTGTTCCTAAAGCACGTGTTGGCTTTCAATTCAGTCAGAACTCAGTATGCAGATCACTACGGTGCAGGCACTTCAGAGCTCTCCGCAGGACAAATTTTCTTCTTATCCTGCCGACAGACGTGTTGCGCATGCCGGGCCTCCTTTCGGCAGCGACTTCTCAAGACACGCTTCGTCTAAAGGAAACGCACATGCCGCTCGACATCAAAACTCCGTTGATCTCAGTGTCGTCACTGTCAGCTTCCGATGGCTCGACTCATGCACCTTCGGCATAGATGGACCGTATGTGTGCCTTCTTTGGCACACCATCCCCCGCACGCGCAGTACAGTCGACATCCATAATGCTGCCATGTGGTGTGACTCTGAGTACGGGGCATGGGCTTGGGCGTGGGTCTGGGAGCGGGGTCCGTGGGTGCATGTGGGGCAGGCCTGGGGTCAGTGTCTCCGCGGTGTGATGATGCCGGAGGTCTGGTCGATTGAGGATCATGTCGTGCCGGTCCCGGTGCTGTTGAGGATGAAGCGCGCGATGTTCTTGGAGACTTGGGTTTGGCTTTGACTGCGATGGTCTTGGTGACGAGTAGTTGGTTTTCTGCTTCCTGGAGTTCTTCAAAGGTACGGCGATAGTTCTTGATGCTGTCCACCGTGTCATCCTCTAGGATCTTGTACATGCCGTTTTCGGTGATCTGTTGTCTGTCCATCATGTCGATGAACTCATAGACGGTGCATCCTGGGCGCTTTGTCGGAACTGCCAGTGAAGTGGGTGTGAACCAATTCAGCGCTTCGGAACTGCGTATCATGGTGTCGCCCTTGGCGTCCTGAAAGCTCTTGAGGAAGGCTCTGAACAGGTCGGCCTGGTGCACGTGTTCACGCAGTTTCAGTGCGGTGGAGTTGATGTCGAAGATCTTGTGTATCGCGTTGATAGTGATGGAATTGTCGAAGAGGAGGTGGGAGAGGTCTGTGACTCTGATATCCTCCATGAGTTGGATGACCTGGGTCTTCGCCGTGGAAATTGCACTTTGCAGCGCCAGTTTTTGCTGGCTTGGAGGCTCTGGCTGTGGTGGATTGTCTACTCGATGTCGTCGGGGTGGGTCTCTTGAATCCATGGCCGGCCGTGTTGCTCTGGTAGTGCGGGGGCTTCGTCTGCACGACCGGGATCTGTTTCGTCGAGGACGTTCATCTCCGTGATGGTCATGCTTTGCCATGACTGGGGTGGAGGAGCGATGGGGAGGTTGCTCGATCCAAACAATCTGTGATTGTTCATTATGATCGTCTGCACAGCGTGTGATAGCGGAAGGATTCCGCATGCAAGGAACATCAAAGGGTTGTGCTGGGGAAGGAAAGGGGTTAGGGATGAAGTTTATCATGAAACATGAAGGTGCTGGACTCGCACTTGGTCTCGATTCTTTTGCTCACTCCAAGCCAAGCGTCAGATGTAGGTGATATAGAACAGGAATCGTTTTTGGTGAAAACAAATTGACCGAAGAGTAACAACGTTGCTGGATGCTGTGGCGGTGCTGTGTGGGCCAGTGACCATCCAACTTTGCGTTCTGCATGACGTCTTTGAATGGGCAGGTGGATTCCACCGGTTCCGGGTTGTGCTTCTTGAGGTCATGGATCTTGGTGATGCTGTAGAGGATCGTCTCTCTCCAGCGGGGCTCTGGAGTTGGATCTGTACTGTCCAATGGGTCCCTGTCTGGAGGATGTAGCTGAGCCGGATGCGGATCGAAGGCACTTGCAAAGGTACTTGATGCTTTGGTCGTGTCGGGTGAGGATCTGGTCGACGGTGTCCAAGCGAGCTCTTGTCTCGTCGAGGCCTGTGTAGATGGAAGGGTGGATCGTTGGGTGAGGGTCTTGTCGAGTGGTGGGATGGAAACGGAGTCTGTCAAGGAGTTCCTGTAGTTGGTGGCGAGTTTGATGTCCAAGAGCATCTAGTCGTCCTTCTAGTTCCTGCAGTCGTCTGGTTTGGAGAGCTTGATCACGTTGAATGTCGTTGAGCTGTAGGTGAAGTTGACGGATGGAACTTGTGTGTCGGCTGATGTCGTTGGTGGTGGAGGCTCTTGATGCGTCGGCCTTGTACGCTGCTCGCTTGATCTCCTGGAGCTCTTCTAGTACTCCTTGGCTGCAAGTGCTCTGGTACACGAAGCCAAGCTCTTGTTCTACTTGGCGGACGGTCTCGTCGAGGTTCCGGATCGTCTCTGCTTGCGAGGAGACTGTTTCTATGAGGGTGCGCAGTGCGCCGTCCGTGGTCTGGTGGATTGGATCGTTCGGGTTGGGGATCTCGTCAGGGATCTCGGGGATTGTCTGCGTCGTCTCGGACTGGTTGTTGGGGTACTCCTGGCTTTCTGGCTGAGGATCCGGAAGGGTCTGCTCTTCGTGCATCTTGTTGGTCGGCATCGTGACGAACCGGATGACCGACGTGTTGGTGTATCAACTAGGCTTCTGTTTCCGTGCTACGTCTGCCGCTACGTCAGTCACTGAAGAGAAGCGCTCTGGGTGGGTGCGGGAAAGGGGTGGGAGCGAACTGCACATGACCGCATGACATGCATGATCAAAATCTCACTTCACTGCATGACGTTGGGTTCAGGGAGGAGAGGGGCTGGGGCCATCACTGCACGTCATGGACATATGCTGTCGGTCTTCGGTAGTGATTTTGCTGTGGTACTTCAGGTCATCTATGTACAAACGTCAGCATGTCTGGATCGTGGATTTGGTAAAGAGCGCGAAGTTCACGGAGTTGTTGTAGACGAACCATCTCGGGGTACGCTATCTTTGAGATCATGTGGCGCCTCGTTCGGTATGCGCTGGCTCGGTGGACCATAGGTGTGGATCCCCGTGGCGAAAGGAGCTGGTGTGTCTGGGATGGGAGGATGAGGCGAACCTCTTTGTGGTGTAGGTTGATGGTGCATCCGAGGTAGTTGGCTTCTTCTTGTTCTTCCAACAATATGGGTGGGCCGTAGAACTCCGTCTGAAGAAACTCGTTCCAAGGACTTGTGTGAGCCCAGCTTTGTGGTAGGATACAAATGCGATCGTCAACGTATCTCTTGGTGAAGCGGTCGAGGATTGCGCATGAGGCTAGGGCTGTGCGATACGTCTGGTGCCACTGATGTTCTTCAACGCAACAGACCATGTGGCACAGCACTGGTGACATGGGGTGTCCCATTGGACTACCTCTGGTCTGCTTGTATACTTGCTGTTGGGAAGTGAAGTAGCTGCAATTCAGAACGTACTGCGTGATCTCCCAGATGTCGTGCATGTAGACGGTGTGTCGACCATGGTTGATCTTCTTGTACTTCCCATTGAACGTTCTGGCCGTCCTGAGTGTCTTTTTAGGGTCATAGGTGATGGAGACGTCCTGCCAGGTGTCGAAGCCGTGCTGGGAGTTGGCGAAATACTTGTGCATGGTGATGGTAAGGGCTTGGAGGATGCGTTCTTGCGGGACACTGGTGAAGAAGCCTGCGAGGTCTGCGATCTGCATGTGCATGTCTGCGTTGTTGTAGTTCATGAACGTGTGCAGGTCCTTGAAGATCTTGTAAGAGTTGTCCTGTTGCAGTGCTTGGGGAAAAGAGATGTACATGATGTTGGTGAGGATCTTGGCGACCGTGGAAAAGAGCTTCTTGGCGAAGTGCTGGGCGAACGAGACGATGGGCCGCGACTTGATGAAGCCCTTCTTGCGCTTGGGAAAGATGTAGGACACCGGGACTTTGGTTCTGCGAGCTGGGTTGATGCCCCAGGGGTATCTTGTCTTGATGCTTTGGGGTAGTTGGTGCCACGCATTGTGCGCCGCTGTGGTCGGGGTGATGTTGATCTTGGTGAAGACTTCAGGGTCTCCGTACATCTTGTCCATGAGCTGCTGGAAGTGGAGGGGGCAGTACGCTAGCATCTTGTGGGGGTGGTGGTCCTCGCACGCAATGATGTAGTCGTTGTACTGGGTTTTGAGGCGTTTGACCATGTGGTGGTCCACGTGTTCCTCCTGCACATTGTGGCTGAGCTGTGCCGCCGGGGCAAGGGCGAGCTGTACGGCCTCTCGGGATGGGATGGAGAGTCCATTGCGTTTGCACCATTTGCGAACGTCTTCGGTCGTCTGTGAAATCCAGGTGTCTGGTTCCGGGAAGGTGCCCGTCTTGGACGAGTAGGTGACGATGTGGTGTAGAGGGTCTTCTGGGGATGCGTGTGCGATCTGAAGGTCGATGACTTGGTGTTCGCTGAGTTCCTGTGTAGGGTTGGGGCAAGTGCATCTTCTCGCGAGTTTGGGGCCAAAACACATCCGCTGCCAGTTGTGGCATTGGGCCTCGATGCTGGATCCTGGTTTGGCCACCACCGTGGTCTTCGGGACATGTAGTGGGCATAGTTCGTGGTAGTGGCTCTCGATGATGGCGCGGAGGACGTCTCGAAGATGGTGCTGGCATTCTTCCATAGGCGGCAGCAAACTGGCGACGAGAGGTCGTATGTTGGGGGTCTCCATATGTCTCTTCTCGAGTGCTTTGACCAATGCTGCTTTACAGAACTCCTTGTAGGGGGATTCAAGGATGTTGGTCATTCGTAGTAGCGTGTATATGTTCTCGGCCGGGAAGTTGCCGCTCATCAACGTTCTGGTGGTTTTCCATCGTATAGCCGTGGTAGAGCACAGGGCGGTGAGGAGGCCCCACATGCGTGTTTTGTTGTCTATCTGCACCTTGACGGATCGCCAATGTCTGGTCTTTCTTCCGAGGTGTCGATGTAGTCGAGCGCGTAGCTTGGTAGCTAGCACGTTGACGTCGTTGATGATCTTGGGTTGGAAGGTGTGGCCTGTGTCTTCTTTGAAGTGTTTGTAGATAAAGGGGGCATTGAGGGAGGGCTGGAGGTCCGCGATGTCTGCCTGCTCGATCATATGCAACTCTGCCACGTTGTCGACGCTGCGGACTTTGATCGGAACAAACTCCCAATATGTGTTGGTGGTGTGCCAGTAATGTATGGCTGGTTCGGCGTTGACCAGTTTTTGGGCCGCGAGCGCGTTGTGTTTTCTGCGCCGGTTGTCTTCTCTGACTGTGACTTTCGTGGAGGTGCTGCCAATGTAGAGGTGCTCGAACATGCGTGCGTGATCGACTCTCCAGTACACTGCGTTCGGCTGATTGAAAAATTCGAATGTGTAGAGCTCCGGGGTGATACGGTGAAACTGCTTGAGGCGTAACAATCTGCGTTGATCTACTTGGCGTCGAGGAAAATGGCAAAGAGCGGTGAGCCAAAACTTGCCGTAGAGCCAAGTGGAGTATCTGTGTAGGAAAGGTATACGGTGAAATGTGTATTGGACCACGCTCTTCACGATGTCCATGCGCTTCACCATGGAAGAGTGTATGCGGTTGAGCCGTCCCGATGGCTGATGCGTTGCGAGTAGGGTTCCTAGTCAATGTAGGTATGAAGCGAGGCCTGCTACCACGATGGCGACTGCTGCCGTCCCTGCTGTGTTGGTGAGCTTGGGGAGAGACCAGGCCTTCACCATGTCCTGGTACGCCTGATCTTTTGGATGTGCCTCCACGTACACCGTGAGTCTCTTGGCGATCTCCTTCTGGGCCTGTAGTTTGGGTCCAGACATCTTGAGAGTGGAGATCCAGGTGTTTGCCGAGGGGGCCGCGTATCTTGATAGTGAGCTGGTGAGTTCGTGTACTTGTCGAATCTTGTCCTTTTTGGCCTGCTCACCTGGCTCTTGCTTCGGAGCGATGTCGCTGAGGTACTGGATGAGTTCGTCGTCCTCGAACGCGTTGACGATGTCGAGGAGGACCTTGTTTTGTCTGCCGTCTGGTGATTCGAACGGGCGGCTGGATGCTGATTCACCTGGGGCGGGGGATCTTGGGCTTGGTTGGTAGGAGGGTGTGGTGATACCTCCGATGTAGTTGGGGTCCGTCTCGTCCTCCACGGTAGGCGGGTGGGGGTGCATTGGGGGAGGGGGTTGAGGTGCATGTTCGGCCGATTCGGATGCCGTGGGTTGCGATGCTTGGGAGTCGTCGGCGTCGACTACCTGCACGAGGTTGTGGACATTCGCCGGAGCGCACTGATCTCGGTGTGGATGAAGAGGGTTGCCGGATGATAGTGGAGCCTTGTTGGTGCCGGTCTCGAAGAAGTTGGGCATCTGGGTTTGGGTAGGGGGGATGATGCCCTGCGGGAAGGGTGTCTTGCGGTTCTGACTTGCTAGCTGTGCGCGCAATCCTGCTATCTCCGCTTCTTTCTGTGCGAGTTGGGCACGTACTTGGGGTTGTACAGCAGGAGGGTTGTTGTAGCGCATGAGGAGGTCTCCAATGTTGGTGACGAGCATCTCCATGGCTTCCTTCCGTTGAGCTTCGGTGGGTAGCATTTCCGTGCCGTTTTTCCATTTCCAATAGTTGACTGCGATGGTCTCGATGCGAATGTTGCGGTTGCGGATGAAGGTGGAGAGTTTCATGTGAAACACGGCATCAGGTAGTGACTTGTGGCCTTGGAACTGAGTCCATCTTCCGTTGGCGAGTTGGCGCAGCATATAATTGTGCTTGCCCTCGAAGGCCACCTGCCAAACTTTGATGTCGAACGGACCCATACCTGCTGTGCCGTTTTTCTTGGCCGATGATGTGGTGGGCACGATTCTGGGCATCTGGACTCCTCCATATTGGTTTTTGTCATAGAGCGTCTCGTTGGAGTCCCAATGGTCCGGGAGGTCGTTGTTGGGCTGGTAGAAGATGTCCTGGAGCACTTCCCTGGCGCGCTCTTTGGGGTTAGGGCGGGCTGGGGTAGGGGCCGAAGATTGAGTAGATCGGGTGGGAGAGTTCCTGTACACCGGGAGTCGCTGATCTTGACGGTGGCGATCTCGTCGTGGGTTGTACACCGAATCTTGTCCATGGCGAGGAAGCACATGGGACGCTGTGAATGTGGATCTGGGGGTCAGAGCTGGTCCCGAGCTAGGCCGTGGGTTGGAGTGGAATGTGCGCGTGGATCTCGGTGATGTCGATCTGGTGCGGTGCCTCCTGGATGGTCTTGGCGTGCTAAATCTTCTGGGCGATCTGGATCGTCTGGAACCGTTGCCTCGTCTGTGCGAGTGTGTATGCCATTGAGCATGTCGTTGACCGTGGTGATCACGTCTGTCCGCCATGGCGTGGGGGTTTAGGGTTGCTTATATGTCCAGTTGTTAGTGATCAAGCCTACGAGAGACGCGCAACGGCTGTGTCGAGCACATGAAGCACTACCCTTGCACAAGCGGCGTGTTGTGAAAATTGCATGCAGGACGCGGGGTGCATAGGGCTGCAACTTCTCTCAACGGGTGCATGTGGCTGAGTTCGTTCCATCGTGAAACTGTCGTCGCCGAGGCTTCATCACTTCACATACCTCCATTGGTGGTGTCCCGCTTCTTTGTCGACGGTGGTGCATCGTTGAAGTTCTAGTAGAGCTTGTCGTTGATTGATGAAGTCCGTCCATTCCTCCTGGGTTGGGGTGGCCTGTGCTTGATTCTGCGTGATGTCTGGATCCTCCTGGAACGCCTTGGGCGTTCCTGATGCCACCAACCACGTGGTTTGGTGTACATGTAGAGCTTGGTGACGTTGTACTTGGCCTGATGTCTTTCGGTGGATCCAAAAGACCGAGTGCATCCTGGGGTGTTCCATGACTGCGAGGGGTAGGGACAGCCATCTGAACGGGGAGTTTGATGCCGTAGTGGATTGGAACCAAGCCCAGTCGAACTGTGTCTCGATCATGCTGCTGGCCGGGATTGCCAGCATTGGTGTGTGTCCTCCTGAACTCAGTCGGTGAAATTTGCCGATCAGATCGGGTCGGCTTGTTCGCTTGGCGTCGAAACCGTCGATCGTGTGGCACGGGTCCGTGAAGGTGAAAATGAGTGGGTCCCACAGTCGATGTAGTACATGTGCTGCTTGGGTGGAAACTTGAACTGCGTGAATCTGTTGTGAGGTGAGGGGCAGGGCAAATCTCGGCGTCCATATCATGTTGGGCAATACGTCGCTGTACAGGTGGTTGACGGTGAGTCTGGTGCGGATGTCTGGCGTGGAGGGTGGCGTCCATCTGGTCGTGTGAGTGAGCTTCTGCAGCGTGTCGGTCCATATGTTGGTTGGCCAGAGGTCCGGAATCTGGAACGTGTCGATTCCTTGATCGCATCCTGTGTGGGAATCGATGCTGGGCCAAGTTCTGTGGAGCTGCAGGTCATGGTGAGCCTTGCGAAAGACTATGTTGCTGACCGCCTGCATGGTCATAATGCCCGAGATGGTGTTGTACTTCGCGAGCATTGGCTGGTGGAAGGGTGGCGCCGTACTGTGGAGCACCACGCAAAGGTCTTGTATGGGCGGCAGTAGGGGTACCAATCCTGCCGTGCTGGGTAGGACGTGTGCTGACCAAACTCTGTGGAAGTGGGCGCAGGTCTGTTCCAGCCTGCCCATTGTTCTGGGATCCGCGAAGTTATGTGTGAACATCCACAGCTCCGGGTTTACACTTCGAAACTTGATGTATCCCCAGTGCCAGAGCTGGTAGAGGTTGGGCATTGTGGCCAAATCCGGGCAGGTGCCCTTGCGTACGAGCATCCTGAATTGTATGGCTGTGAACTGTAGGATGCGAACTGCAGCGGTTCCTGATAGGATTTCATGTAGAAGGGAACGTAGTCGCAGGTGTAAGGGCTTGGGTTGGGGCATGTCGATGGAGTCGGCGTAGCGTGCCATCTGGACATGTGTGGATGCGTCGGCTTGTACTGGTCCCAGGACATGAGGACGCTGTTTTGGAGTTCTTGCTGGAGGGAGGGGAACTTGTGCACCAGCTGCTTCGGGAGGAAGGTCATGCGGTTGGGGTAAAATCGTATGACGGGTGTGCCATCTTCTTGGAGTTCCCAATGGTGTGGTTCAACCGGAGGTAGCATGTGAACAAGTTCTGGTCTGATCGGTCGTCTCCACCACTGCTGCTGCGCTTTTTCTATCTGGTCCACTGGTAGAACTGGAAGTAGCCGGCCTTGGTCGTGATGCTGCATGACGGATTGCGTGTCCACTGCTGGCTCCAAGCTGTCGAGCAGCTGTTGCAGGCTGCTGACGTGCATGCCCATCGTGTGGACTCCAGGGTTTCGAAGTGGTGACCTGGATCTGTCTTCTCTGTGATGTTGTTCTTCGGGAGGAGGTACTGTGCGATCCGGAGGTGCGGGGATGTGGGGGAAGGCTCCCGTGTGCCAGGTTTGCAGGTCTCTGACAGGTTGGTCCGTGCCCGCATAGTCCATGGACATGCCGGTCGCGTGGTCCTGCGGTGGTGCTTGTCGATGCGGATACCATCTCTGACATTGGCTGGCATGTTCTTGTGGGGAGGTTGGAGGGGGAAGGGTGTGGGGCATGGTCTCGTGGGCTTCTGAGGATGCAAGAACTCGACCGGGTTTGATTTCCACGTCGTGTAGTCGTCCTGGGCCGATTATCTCAGAGTAGTCGGATTGCACCGTTCGTAGTCTGGATTGGTGCAGTATCTTGGCCTTCATGGTTTGCTGTCGAAACCTTTTGACGGTGTTGCTGAGGCCCTCTTCATTGGTGCCGAGGATCTCCATGTACTTGGATGGGTGAAGGTTGGTCGTCCATGGTCTGGTTGGCATCGACGACTTGTCCGTGATGATGGGGGTGTCACTTTCCTCCACGATGCTCACCAAGAGTGCTTGCCATCTTTGTAGTATTTGGGGTCCTAGTACTTGTACAACCTGATGATCGGCGACTTGCCCGCTGAGCCATCGGTGGAGGGCGTGTTCCATGTCTTCTGCCGGATCCATGGTGAATGCGAACTTCTAATGAGGCGTTATAGTCAAGAGCAAAACTGCATGCGAAACGTAATCCGCACCGGCGACTTCTAAAGGTGGCCAGAACATGTCTCTCAAGGTCAAGGTCCAACGCATCACAGCAGTGCACGAATTCTCACTTCACGCGTGATTACATGTGCTGAAAAGAGAAGGCAGACTCACTCAGCTGCAACACTTCACTACATGCATCCGATTGCGATCCGTGAATGGCGAACACACTGGGCTAGATGCATAAAGCTCGCTGCAGAGATTTCAAACAGTCCGAAACTGCAGAATCGTGTGTGGTGGGGTTAGGGTGCACTCCGTCCGATCTACGACCTGCTCCGCTTGGTGCTTTCCATTTTGACATGCTGTGATTAGCGTGCTGGTGCTGCACGAGCGAGGCTTCGTGAAGGTGAAAAAGAAGAAATCGTCACTTTGGTCTTCACGATGAGGAAGAAGGAGCTGCCAGCGCCGGTAGTTGTTAACATCTTCGTCTGCGGTCATTGTCTCGGGATCTGTTGGGGATTGGAGGTGGTGTGGTGGGTGAGGGTCTGGGGTGGAAGAGGTTGACGGTGATCCCGGTGATCTCGGCGTACTGTGCATCGATGATGCTCTTCTCGGTGTGGGAGAAGACGGTGGTGAAGTTACGACTGCCTCGACTGGTGTCGTTGAGATGTGCCTCGATGAGCGCCTTCTGAGTGGTCCATCCTCCTCCCTTCTGCCGCATGTGGTTGTGCTGTGAGGTGGACGATGTGACGCGTCCAAATATGGTGAAGCCCGTGGATAGTTCTCCTTCGGCAGGACCTGCTCTGGCTTTTGGGAGGCGGAGGGCTTTGCGGAGGTTGGTGTGGCAAAATCCAAGTTGAAGGTTGTCTGGTGAGTTGTCTTGGTGGAATCCGTTGAACCCACGATGGGGTAGGTATGCTTTGTTGTAGGGGAGGTTGTCGTCATCCCAGTTGGTGGGCTCCCAGTTCGTGGGTCTGACGAAGCCCTCGCGCAAAATGTGCCATAGGCCTGCTTCGTCGGTGGCATGTGACCAGTATGCCTTGTAGGCGCCCTTGTGTGTGGGAGGTGATGGACTGTTTGCATCGTGTGCGTGAGGTGGTGGCTTGGTGGTGCGTAGTGGTATGACGAGGACCTGCACCAGTGGGTAATCGGTAGTGTCCTGCTTGTTGCTGTAGGGGTCGACGTTGATGAGCTGAGGGTGGATCACCGTGTCCGTGGTGAGGTGAGTTCTGAACTGGCCGAGGAAGGGTGTGATCCTGTGGTGAGAGCAAGCGAAGGATCTTGCCACTTGGCGGATGGCCATCTGCGCTGGGTTGGAAAGCCATAGTGGTTGTCCGTGGGTGAGGTCGGCGATGTCGCGCATGATGTCGTTCATGTACCGGTTGCCTGTGCTGGAAGGGTCCATGGGCGGTGGTGGGTCCTGTTGGTGGTACATCTCGGACACACACGCGAGCCTGTGGGGGTCTGCCATGGTGTCCTGGTAGAGCTGCTTCATGCGTCGACGTTCTTCGGGCTTGAAACCTGATTCGGTTTCTGGCCTTGTGTTGTGCGACGTAGCCCTGGACGCTTCTGAGGGTGCCTGAGGTGGTCTGGATGAAGAGCCAGGTGTGTCTCTGTGGGTCGCCGTATGTGATTCAGATCGATCGAGCGCAGGGGTAAGAACGACGGTTGTGCTTCTGCGCCTGGTGCTGCTTGGGGAGGGGCTGTGCTGGGATGGTGTTGGTTGGGATCCACGGTGATGACGATTTGGAGAAGAGCGCCTTCTCGATGTTCGGAATCTGGCCTTTTGATCTGCTTCGACTGCATGGCTGGCGGGTTTTGCCCGACTGGTTGGGGTCGTTGGGTGCGGGGTGGTGGGGTGACTGGGAAATGTGTGTGTGTCGCGTGGATCTGGTGCTCCTGGGATGGGCTGGACTGGGCTCATAGGTGGTTCTGCTGCGACTTCTGGTGTGGTGCGTGGTGAAGGACTCTGCTCTGTGTTGGTCACCAGGATGTTGGGATTGCGTCGAGGCGACTCTGGCATGATTCTGAAGTAGTGGTGCCACGACTTTCTCCAGCATGCCTGTGATGCACGTGAACATCTCCGTCATCTGGGATGGTGTCGTCAGTGGTGTGGACTGAGAGGGTGGGTCTGGGGCTTGATGAGGTTGTCGATGTTCTCCGTGATGGACAGGTTGGCCTCATTGATGGTCATCTCGGTGTGTGTCCGATGTCTGGGCGGGTGCGAGTCGTTGATGTGCTGGAAACGGTCTGGACTGTGACGAAGGCTCCTGCCATGCTGCGTCTCGTTGCGTATCTCGGTGAGCATATACCTGGGTGTGGTCTTGCTGAGGTCTGTGTCCTTGGTCTGGATGTGGTGTATCAGCCTGACGATCTTGTTGGCATGGTTGGCCTTGTTCGGCTGGATCTCGAGGTACATAGGTGCCAGGGGTATTGAGTAGGGAGGTGGGGTGAAGTCCGTCTCGTACTGGATGATGGAATTCTGCTTGCGCGAACACGGGAGGGTCTGCTCTTTGTTGAACATTCGTTTCTTGCTGAGGATGGTGCGCTGGCCGAGGTATGGCTTGATTCCATTCTGGACGACTCTGCGGATTGCCTTGTTGTTGATGATGGTGTGCGAGGTCTCGAGGATGGTGGTCTCGTCGTAGATCTTGGCTTTGATGATATTGCTGACCCTGTTGAAGATACGGGAGTGGGTCTGGATTCTGCCAGTGACATGGAGCATGAGGGTAGGCGTGAGGTTGTGGGCGTGGTGGAGCTTGGCGTACTTCCGGGTGATCGCTGCGACCATGTTGTTGAGGACCGGCATGTTGGTGGTGAGGAGGGATGTTCTGGTTGGTCGTTGGGGAATGTTGGCCTGCCGTTTGACTCGAAAGTGAATATCTTGCTGCGTCATCACGACGATGCGTCTGAGGACCGAACTGTGTTTGATCCAAAAGCGCGGCTGGTGCTAGCCGTTGTGGCTGCAAGGATGCTGCATCTTGGTGGGGTGGCCACTGGTATTGGGGGCGTACTCCTCCAGCTGGTGGATGTTGACTCCATCGTACTTGCCATCCTTGATCTTCTCCTGGGTAGTGTGCCGTCGGGTGGGGCGTATCAGGAGGAGGAGGAGGAGGATGTGCTTGATATTCTGGCGGAGGAGGAGGAGGGGGCGGCTGCCGCTGCCAACTTTGTTGGTACCACTGGTAGCCGTCCATGGTGCGAGTCCGATGTAGCTGGGGTACGTGCTACACACTACTCTGACCTATCAAACCATTACGGCAAAGACGTAACAAAAAGAGAAAGTTGCTGATCTCTCCGGATGCTGGATCATGATTAACAATCGAGGAACATACGGCACGCCGGCCGTCTTGCTGAGCATCGTTGGCACCCACATTAATGGGTCCGGCATGTTACTAGTGCATCGAAAACGATAGGACTTTTCATTCTCACTCGCCAGGTGAGCTCACATTTTTGGATTATCCTATGCGTCCGCACCGAAGTGAAGACTAACATAGGCAGCATGAACGCGTAGGAGCGAGGCTCCACCTACACCCGCGGCCCAAGGCGAGGGCGGGCTGGCTGTATAACACACTTTTTGTTTTAGTGCTCCACATATTCATGTAGTTGGAGATCTGCTGGAGAAGGACATGCTCAAGCAAGCTGCCGAGGCGAACGTCCAAGATGATGAAGTAGAAGGGTCACGAATGAAACTTTATATGAAGTATCCTATCATAAACACATACACGTGAACACACATGTTCGAATTCGATGACGATGCTGCATCTGCCCAAACACTCATGCTCGGCACTTCGGTTGCTCACTTCTTGTGAAGTATGCTCCAACGCTCATGCTCATCCCTTCAGTCTGTCACCGCGTGCTACATCTGCTCAGACACTCATGCTCATCACTTCAGTTGCTCACCGTATGCTAATTCTGCTCCAACGTTCATGCTCATCACTTCAATCTGTCACAACGTGCTACATCTGCTCAGACACTCATGCTCATCGCTTCAGTTGCTCACCGTATGCTAATTCTGCTCCAACGCTCATGCTCATCACTTCAGTCGGTCACAGCGTGCTACATCTGCTCAGAGACTCTTGCTCATCACTTCAGTAGCTCACCGTATGCTAATTCTGCTCCACTGCTCATGCTCGTCACTTCAGTCGTTCCTACCATGCTAAGTCTGCTCCAACATTCATGCTCCGAACCTTCTCCATGTTCTCGTCCATGTTCATGCTCGTTCGCTGGACATGTTCCATCACCATGCTAAAATGACATGCTCACGCAATTCTGCACAGCTGCTTTGCTATTCACAACACACAAGCTAACAGCATCACGATCCACTCAAGCTTGATGGGCTCGAGATCTTCTGGGGTTTGGGGTATGTCATGCTCACGGCTCGAAGAATTCACCCACATGCCAAGCAAAAAACGAAATCCACGTTGTAAACTGCGTTGTGGTTGAGGTAGTAGACAAACAACAGCGAGGATGGTACCAATGCACAGCTTGCATTACAGGATGTCTAAGACAATCACGCAGGTACACGTTCTGGCGTCCCAGAACGCTTCACCACCAATTGCAAGTGTCTTCGTTGGCAGGAGACTTGCAATGGTGCTCCTGCCCCCTGCTGAAATTCACATGCAAGCTTCTGGTTGGCCTATAACTCCGTGCTTCTTTTCGATCTCGTATGCAGTGCTTGTGGACGATCCCGCATGTACAGCGGTGTGCCACACACACACAGAGACACACACACACACAGAGACACACACACACACACACACACACACACACACACACACACACACACACACACACACACACACACACACACACACACACACACACACACACACACACACACGCGGGCACTTTCGACTTTTGATTTGGTCACTTATCATCACGTCATTGACAGCCATCATGGGTGTTTCGTATTTGTAATCCGAACAATGCACATCTGGATTTGTGCAATGCGCGGCAGGGCCCGGCAGGGGGTGCTGCATGTTGTCGCCACAACTGTCCATGAACCGTGCATTGTCGCAGGTGCCACAGCGTAAGGGAAGGACACAGCTGCAGCAGCAACACTGGCATGTGCATAGGTGCTTCGGGGTTTCAGGTTCTGACACCTACTTTACATGGAGCCATACGCAACCTCAGCTTTCACACCAATCCTGCGGGAAGTAGATCTTATCTCCCACGAACCAGCCGTGTTTCGGGAGGTCGCCCCACTGCCACGAGTACCTGTCCGGAGGGTGATATTCGCCTTCAAAAACCGAAAGAGTAAAACATGGCAAAAAAGGAGTTGAAGTGTCCCCTTTGAAGGGAGGTTCTCTAAGACACTTGCTACGAGGCAACTTGTGCACCTCTTGGATTGCCTCTCGCCTCCTGCGGCCCAGTTGCCAGAAAGTGAAGACGCATAAGGGGCAAGAGATGGCTGAAGCAACACAACAGAAACAATATGAGAAACATTCTTAGGCCCACAATGTGCACCCAAATATGCTTAACTACAGCCCGTGTACTTTAACAGAGACTCGGCGCCTGTCACTGTTCTCCAGCCACTTGCCGCAAGCGACGTCGTTGACATTTCCGCAATCTGCCCCGGGCGGGTACATGATGATGAGGCCCTGGCTGCCTTGACATGGGCTCAGGGCTTCAATACGCGTACTCCGGATGCTTCAGCAGTCTTCAGCACACTCACTGCAAGGGGCACTCCACGCTAAATCCGGGAACTCCCACAGTGGCAGAGCTTTGAGGTGGTTGTGGCTTGGAGATTCAGAGGGTGCAGGGCTTCAAGCTTCGCACGATGGAATTTGTACAAAGGTTGAAAGTTTCGGAATGTCTGAGGGTCAGACCTGAAAGGCTGACAGGGCTTGAGTGTGAAGGGTTCTGGCCTTCTAAGGCAGGTGTTTCGGCCCATCAAAATGCGAAACCCAAACCCGCAACCCCTCCAGCGATGAAGCTTCTGTCATCAAAAAGGTAGGTACGCAACTCACAAAATAGTTTACTTCGAAAAGACCCGGGCCATTCCGGGCCCTGCAGACAAGGAATTTGTGGCTCAGTCTGAGGTTGGGCATTCCAGGGACACAGGGAAACTTTGGGCTGGCCACTCCAGGAACACTCTGGGGATACACTCCAAGGATTCTGGTGACTGGGATGGCAAAATCTACAGCTCACACCCTTTGAGCAGTCACTATCAGCAGAATAAACTCCAGTATCTTTAGTGAAACTTCGCTGCACACAGAGCTGCACTGCACAGACTGACAGCACACTGGTGGCTTACTGCATACCTCCGGGTCGGGTTTAGCAGTTGGGCGCTCCAGGGATTTTCTGGGGATACTCTGGGATTGGGCACGAAGAACCCCACTCCGAAGGTGGGGACTAAATGCCAACTACACATGTGAACATGATGTCACAAGCCGGCAACCTAGCCTTGCGCGACAACCTCGTACACCGTCCCCGCGTAGGAGGGACCGAAGAATTCCACTGCTTCGTGAGCCCACACGCCGAAGAAGGGAGTCAAACCTCAAGAAACGCGTTTGACAAGAGGAGCCTTTCTTTAATCTAGAGTTGGGCGTCAGGATTCAGATGCATTCGGGGCAACAAGCTTAGGTCGGTGCACGTCAGAAGCCGACGAATAAACACAAAATTCACAAATGCACATGATCCCAGGCGCTGCGAAGTGATCCCCAGGTGGAAGCAAAAGACCGATCGCTTTGCAAACGCAGCCTACTTGGTTCTCCATGATCGCTTTCTAGATAGCTTTGGGAATTTTGGCCCATAATGTAAATTTGGAGACCCGCATGGGTAGAGTCCCCCCAAGATAGATTTCACAATGTGCTTGCAAACTTTGTAAACACGCCACAAGGGTCACAAGGGTTTCTGGCATTACCGGCAGGTAGATTCAGAAGAGTCGCAACTTCTCAGTATTGCTGCCAACCACAACTTGAAAAATCGCTCCAAACCCCAAGGAAAGACTTTAATCATGCTGCCGAGGTCGAAGCATCTAAACAAAGCATTTGGCTCTACACGCTAATACGAAGCCCTTCACAAGAATGGCTTCAGGCCCGCACCCCCTGGATTTTGGAAGCGCACGGCCAGTTCCTTGAAGGCGAGAATGTCTCTGTGACCTGAAGCTCCAGCCCCGTGCCCTGGGGAAGGAGGGGGGGGGGGGGGGCGTCTCGAAACCCCACGGGTCGTTGCAGTCCACAGTACGACGATACACCAAAAGAAAATAGATCGGGAGACAATGTCTGTAGATCCGAGATTGAATAATCTGAATACGTACAGATGGATCAGCTGCGATGGTTGCAGTCTCAAGCTTGTCGCTAAGCCTTTGCCCAGCCAAAGCGACTCCAGCCAGCCGTCGAAAAAATTGCGCGCTCATCTGCCAAGACCTCATTCTCGTGTAAGCCACGCTCTGGTATCGGTTCAACATAACAACATATCCCTGCGCGGCCCTAGGTGACGACAGTGATGGGATGCCATGCGCTCGAAGCTTCGCATGAGCAGATGGACGCTTGATTCCTTGGCCCCCCTGTTACCCCCTGTTCGGCCACAGTAAACCCTAAACCCCAAGCTTCCAGGTACTGCTGCTCTCGTACATGTCAGAGGCCTTTCAGTTAAGCTGCAACTCGATCGTTCACGAGATTGTCACCCTTCTGCAGCTTCGTCAAGACCTCGGGAGGGTACAGTTTAGGCTTTAGGGATGCCTAGGTTGAGAGCTTCAGCATGAAGAATAAACTGGAAAGAAGGACTGGACATTTGGCTCCCAAGGGCCTGTTGGGTGAGGCCCTTCTTGAAGATGCGAACGTTCGGATGCCCAAGCATGCTCACGCCATCCGTGTTGGAGATGGAGTCTGGGAGCGTGGTGAACTCGCCTGGGTTGGGAAGGACACTACATTACCTTCTGAGATGCATACTAGGGCAAGTTTGATATGAATACTATGGTAAGTTATTTCAAGCTTCTTGAATGCAACCCGGTCACTTACCCCATCAATTTCCCTGCACTTTCGGTCGGCCCCGCATGCGACTTGCGAGATACGTTTGGCCAGGTGATGGTACCTGGCCCGTGTTAACGCCGACCGGTACTCACCACGAATCTTCTTGAGCTTGTGCAAGAGGCTCTCCACAGCAGCTTGGCCGCGATAGAAAAAACCGGTCCTTATAGGTGCGTGCACAAGAACCCTGTAGGTGTCCTAAGCATGCGTGGCTGTCAGGAAGGGGTGCGTGCGCTTGCAGCGTTGGCTCATTTGGCTCTGCGCACCAATCGCCATCGTCATGGAGTAGTCATAGTGATCATTCTGCTTCATGCCCAGACGGTATGGGTACTGCTGCCATCACCCTGTCATCGAGTTTGCTGGTGCCGCGCGCCGCTGCCGTTACAATCCACTGCAGTTGTGCCTGTCGCGGTGGATGTCTGCTGAGCGTCGGTGGTGCAAACTGGCTGCTGCTGTCTTCGCTATATTTCGCTACATTCGCAATATCTCGACATCATCCGTCGCTATTGGTTTGTACAGCAGCAAAGGTTGGACCAATTGAGCCGCGCGTCTGTTTCACACACACAGGTGTGCATGAGGTCACACAGCATTGCTTCTTGTCCTCCTCGCTGGCAGTGCCCAGAGCTGTCCTCACATGGGCGCTCGTGTTGGATGGTTCTACAGTGATCCTGATGTGGACTAAGCTGAAATTCGTAAAGTCGCCATCCCCTTCCTGGACTCTATCTACTTTGAAGGAGATGGAGATAGAGAGCGAGGGAGAGAATCACTCACTCACTCACTAACTCACTCATCTATGTATGCAATATGTGCTTTGGCCAAGGGCGGATCGATCAAATTATAGGCTTAAGCCAAAGCTCTGCTCACAGAGGTTGAACATCTCTTGCAACACCTTTGCGTTGTCCGGCACAGCATCCAAGGTGTCTTTCCAATTGGTCGTGTCGGGTGCTGGGTTGGGGCATCCGACAGCGTTGAACGTGTCAACCAGCACCTGCCAAAGGAGAGCGTGTGCCGCAAGTACTTTGCCAGAACCGAACATGGAATGGAGCTGGGGCTGCCCTAGAGTGCCGAGATCAGAAGCCCAGCATGCAGATCCCAAAGGTCATGTAACATGTAGAAACCGGAGTCGACATACTCTACCCACGATCCCTGTCTACATGCATTCTTGCAGCGTAAGTGTTGCAACCCCCTTTTTCAGGATTCAGGCTGCTGCATGTCTGGCCTCGTCTGTAATCGAGCCCTGCGGCATCAAGCCTCAGCTCGCATCTAGGGTGTTTCTGGGGTTCAGGGATGGGTTCAGGGTTTGGCTTCAGGGACTTGGGGCCTTAGGCCCAAGCCCTAAACTTTACATTCTTTATATGAATCATCGCCCAAGCTCCCTCTATATCCGTACAAGCATGTATTCATGTATATATATATATATATATATATGGGCGTCCGCCTATTGCGGTTCCCCATAGTTTTTTTGGTTTACATACATGTATATATTCTAACCCTAAACCATCGTTATAACCACAGCAACAAGTCGATGATGATGTAGGTACCCCAAACCTATAGGGTTAAGTTTGACAGGTTTAGGGCTTAAGATTCAGGCATTTAAACGTCAGCCCGCAATGAAACCTAAACCCTAACCGTTCAACCCGATAGAGTTAAGGTTAAGTGGTTAGGGTTTAAGATTTAGGTATTTTTAAACTTTAAACCTAAACCCATAGAGATTTAACCTTAAGGGTTGAAAGTTCGGGCAGGTAAACCTTAACCCTGAACCGTTTAGGGTCAGAACCCTAAAACCCGACAGGGCTCTACAAGGAACAAAGGTTTTGACCCTAAAGGGTGCTGGAGGTATACATGCCCAGACCTTAGGTTTTCTTGAACCATTCAACCCTACAGGGTTTAAAGGCTTAGGGTTTAAGGTTTAAGCATTACCTGTACGATAGAACCTTAAAGCCCTATAGGGCTTGGGGCTTAGATCCCTAAACCTTGAATCCCATAGGGCTATGCCTACGTTTGCAGGGCTTTCTTCCCGGTGACGCGAGAATACTGTGAGCAAATGTCCTTTTCACTACTTCCTGGGATTCAAAATATATACAAACCATATCGTTATATGATAGAATTCAGGTTTTGCTTATCGGGGGATGGTTGCTTGAGCTATCTTAGGTAAGGTAAGGATTTTAGGATAGAGGTTGTGTTTTGCTTATTGGGGCGTGATGGGGTTACCCTCATTTTCTTATAGGCTATTTACATGTATATAAATCAAACCCTGAACTATAGTTATACCCGCAGCAAGAAGTTATAACCTTGTCATAAAGAAATTTCCGCAGAGCTCGTCAAATCCGATCATGATGTAGGCGCCCCAACCCTAGAGGGTTAAGGTTGACAGGTTTAGGGTTGAAGATTGAGGCATTTAAACCTAAGCCGGCAATTCAACCTAAACCCGAACCTTTAAACCCTATAGAGTTAAGGTTTAAGGGGTTGGGGTTTAGGATTTAGGCATTTAAAACGAAAACTCGAAAAGTTTCAATCTTAAGTGTTTGAAGTTCGGGCATTCAGACCTTAACCCTGATTCGTTTAGGGTCAGAACCGTAAAACCCTACAGGGCTCCCAAAGGTTCAAAGATTTTAACCCTAAAGGGTACTGAAGGTATACATGCCCAGACCTTCAGTTGTCGAACCATTGAACCCTATAGGGTTTAACGGTTTAGGTTTAAGGTTTGGGCATTAATTACCTATACAATAGAACCTTAAAACCTCAGAGCGCTTGGGGCTCAAATCCCCAAACCTTGAATCCCATAGGGTTATGCCTACGTTTGTAGCGCTTTCGTCCCGGTGACGCGAGAATACTGTGAGCAAATGTCCTTCCACTACTTCACGGGATTCAAAATATAAACAAAGAGGATAATTCAAGTTTTGCTTATCGGGGGATGGTTGCTTGAGCTATCTTAGGTAAGGTAAAGATTTTAGGATAGAGTCTTTGTTTTGCTTGAGCTATCTTAGGTAAGGTAAAGATTTTAGGATAGAGGTTTTGTTTTGCTTTTTGGGGCGTGATGGGGTTACCGTTACCCTCATTTTCTTATAGGCTAATTTACATGTATATCAATCAAATCCTGAACCATAGTTAGAACCGCAGCAAAAAGTTATAACCTTGTCATGTACATATATCCGCAGTGCTCGTCACTTTCACTACTTGCTGGGATTCAACATATACACAAACTATATCGTTAAACGATGGAATTCAGGAATTGCGTATCGGGGGATGGTTGCTTGAGATATTTTCGCTAAGGTAAAGTATTTGGGATATTTCGCTTGTTGGGGGCGTGATGGGGCTCCCCTTATTCTTATGGGTTTACATAAGTGTATAAAAATCAAACCCTAACCCATAGTTATAACCACAGCAATAAGTTATAACCTTGTCATATAGAAATTTCCGCAGAGCTCGTCAAATCCGATCATGATGTAGGCGCCCCAACCCTAGAGGGTTAAGGTTGACAGGTTTAGGGTTTAAGATTGAGGCACTTAAACCTAAGCCGGCAATTCAACCTAAACCCGAAGCTTTAAGCCCTATAGAGTTAAAGTTTAAGAATTAGGGTTGAAGGCGCAATCCCATATAGTATACGTATACTTCTGAGCAGAAAAGATACGGGAGACACTGCTTGCGATTCAGAATATTCGGAGCAGAAAGGATACAGGGGACACTGCTTGCGAATCAGAAGTTTAGGAGCAGAAAAGATGCGGTCGAGGTACCTCGGCAGGAGCACCATTAAACCCTCAAACCATTAAACCAATAAACCATTAAACCATTGAACCAATGGTTTCCCCCTTATGAGAATCCCCTATTCTATTAAACCATTAAACCATTAAACCATTAAACCAATGGTTTCCCCCTTATGAAAATCCCTTAAACCATTAAGCCATTAAGCCATTAAGCCATTAAACCATTAAACCATTAAACCATTAAACCAATGGTTGCCCGCCATGAAAATGGTCTAATGGTTTGGGGGATTCTCATATGGGGGAAACCATTGGTTTAATGGTTTAATGGTTTAATGGTTCAGGGGATTTTCAAAAGGGGGAAACCATTGGTTTAATGGTTTAATGGTTTAATGGTTTAGGGGATTTTCAGAAGGGGGAAACCATTGGTTTAATGGTTTAATGGTATGGTTTAATGGTTTAATGGTTTAGGGGGGAGACCATTGGTTTAATGGTTTGAGGGATTCTTGGCTAGATGGTTTAAGGGAATGTGCAAAAAACACAGGGGAACCGCTATAGGCGGTGACCCATATATATATATGTATATATGTATATATGTATATATGTATATATGTATATATGTATATATATATATATATAGTACCTGCCCCAAAGACCCATACTTTGCTTGTCTTGCACAGCATGCCTTGACCCTTCGCCTCAAAAGTGCAGAGACTAGAGGGAAATTCTGGAATCCTAGGTTTGGATCTTGAAAGCGGTTGTAGCTTGAGCCCATAAACATTCCTTATTTGATCTGATCGGACATGAACGAAAACCAAGAATCTGTTTTGGATCTGGCTTCGGTCTATTGCAGTTCTTGTTAACATCTATCTCGGCATTAAAGGAAACCCCGGAAACCTAGAATTCTAGTTTTGGAGGTTGCTTCGGTTTACATGAATTCCGTTCTAAATTTCGTTAAGATCACAGGCACAACCTGGAATCCCAGAATTCCTTGTTGGATCTACTTGGAAATGGAAGAAAACCAAGAATCCTAGAATATGAGTACAAACGCAGATCTTTGGGGGTGGGGGGAGGGGGGTGGTAGCATATAAATAAGTAAAAAAAATATATATGTAATATAAATATATAGAGACAGATTCAGATAGATATTCATATTGCCTTTGTACCGAACGCATAAGAAACACTGAATTGCGCGTCCCTAAACCCGAACCCTTTTTAAATGACCCCAGTCCAGCCCTAAACCTGAAATTGCCAGACGCCAGCCTGTGGAATGCCGGGCTGCTCAAGAGATCTGCGATGGTGGCGAAGTGTGAGGCAGCAACTTCCTTGGGGGAGATGCTTCGACTTTAGAGGTTAGGGTCCACTGGTCCACAGTCCACCAGAAGCAGATTAAAACTTTGCAGGGGGAGGGAGCAGGGACGATGTCGCAGCTCATATGGCTTCAGTAGCTTTCTGTCGCTGTGACTTGTCACCGTAGGCCATGCGCCAGCCGCGGCACCCTATGAACCAATGCTTCTTCAATACTGGCACCACAGCTTTTGAGAGACGCCGTAACGGCGAATTTACATGCCACTTTGGTAAAACTCGTACTATGGTCAGAATAGCTATTACGCGTGACACTGTGCATTCCGACCACGAAACCCCAAATCATAAACCTTCCTAAAATTTAAGGCGTCTGGCTGGTTCTGCCGAGGGTCTTGCAAGACAAAGGCGATGCCGGCGTTCATGTTCGTCTTGCCTCTTTCAAGGACCCGCCAAAAGACGACATGGGCTTCCCTAAGCATAGGGGTCATAGGGTCATAGTGTCAATAAGAGCCTAGCAGATAGCAATCTGCAAAACTGTGGCGTGTGAACCCACGCTCGAGCATGTCTACTCGTGATTTGTGTCAGGTTCAGGGTTTATGAAATTATATGTAGGGCTTGTAGAAAAGTTCAGGCTTCAGGCTCTGGAGGTTTGCGCTATTTTGTACGATTGTGAGTGCCTTGGCCTTCCAAACTTACCGAGCCCTAATTCACCCAAAGCCTCGATCTAGACTCTCTAAGCGATTTTGGAATCCGAGCAGCACTCTTCCTGGATGCGATCGCAGCTAGACCAAGCAATGCTGTTGGCCTGCAGAAAGGCTCCCGACATTTTGCAGAGGTCTCTTTTATCTTTTGGCCTTTTGGAGTCTTGGAAGTGTCCCAGACAACCGCACAAAGGGGTCGAGTTCAGGCTACAGAAGTTCGTTACAAGCTGGGTTTCGGACCGGTTTCGGATGTTTGGCTGGCCTGAGGTTACGCGTTAACAGCATTGTTCTTGGAACTTGGAGCCCTTCTTCCAGTTTAGGTTTCAGGTTTCAGAAGTATGAAAATACCGTTTGAGGATTGTAATACATGGCTTCGAACCCTGAAAATATGTTTCTGGTCGCCGGGTCTGCAGGCCCAAAACGGGTTGAGGGTCCATGCCTTAAACTTGAACCTTAAACCGGTTGTCCTGCAAGTCCTTACGTTCAGGGCTTGCAGCTTGACAAACCAAAGCATACCAAAGCGGAAGGAACCCGCTAGAGAGAGCTCAGAGCTGCGAAGCTTTAAACACAAGACGATTAAAATCACACACCTCCCGCGCACCAAGCAAGGGTTTCAGGTCTCAGGGCTTCATAACACTACGAGCTCAGCCACCCCCAACCCGAACCCTGCGCACTCCTGGCTCTTCATGTGATCTCCCTGGCCCTCAGCTGAGTAACCTCAGATTTCTGTGGGACTGGGCAGTGTTCAGGGCAGCAGGGCTTTGGTTTCAGAAGCGGGGTCCTACTTGAAGCAAGGAACCAAACAACCGCAACAGAAGATGCATTCTTTGTCCTGAGCCAAATAACATGACCCACGTCTTAAGCCTATAATTTTGTGCAATGTGACCAAGGCTGCCAACACGTTTCGTTGCGACAACGGCCTTGACCACGGCACATCGCAGCCCAATCACGGCCGGAGAAGGCACACACTTTCCGTACTCGAGACTTCGCTCTCTCTCTCTCTCTCTCTCTCTGTCTTCCTTCCTTCCTTCCTTCCTTTGTTTGCACCTGGTCCCCAATGGGGACCGCCCTCAGGGGCGTGCATAAGCGATCCAGTCGGCGTGATGCTTCAAGAACAGTATGGGCTATCTCTCTCTCTCTCTCTCTCTCTTTGATTGGGGCATCGCGCACCCAGAGGTTGCAAGGCACCCCAGTACAACGGGTCAGCGACACGAGTGAGTTGTCAATGTCTGGCTCATTCGATAGAGCCCTGTGAGCCGGTGTCTGGAGACTCTGGCGCAAACTAACCGCTGCCAGGTTCTGCCGTAGTGCTTGGCGCACAAGCGAGCATAGCAAAAAGGAAGTCATGCCTCTTGACAATGGGAGTTTTTGGGATCCCATGAGGCTGAATGGGACAGGTACCCAGCTGCCATTCAGTCAGGTTGAAAGTGCCCAAAGGACTAAGGAATTGCTCGGCAGCTACTAAGCAGGACTGGACTGCCCTCTCTCTGGGATGTGAAGTTCCGCATTCGGGGGTCAGATTGCCTTGCCGTACTAGTTTCTAGTTTAAGGGCCTCGATTTCTCAGCTTGCTGAAATCTAGCACCTGGTGCACTTCCCCGAAACAGCTGTCCAGAGTCGAAACACAAACTGAGGAAAATTCCCGATGGTCTGGATGTGACACCATGTGGCAGTTCACAAGCTGACCCAGTCACCTTGTGCCTGCAATCCGTTGACTATCCTGGCCTGGTTGGATGGGCTTTGACGGATCTACTGGAATTGTTTCAACTGGGCCGTCGGGGCGGACTGCGCGGGAGCTTCCGGTGTACAAATCCACACGCTCCAGATGGAAGCTAGCCGAAGAGTGCCTGCGACAGCCACAGGTCTTCCACATGGTATCGCGGAAACACGGCGGTCTATGGTGGGGCAAGTGCTGCTGCTGCGGCACGTGCCATTAACAAGCTTAATTTAGAAAGGAACCAAACAAGCGCAACAGACTGATGAAACTTTCCTTGAGTTAGTTGACATGATACAGGTCAGATAAACTGCACTTGCAAGTAATCATCCAGTATCAAACACAGCTTTTTCGCCCCGGTGGCTTAGGGGTTGGGCCGAGGGCAAGGTTCAGAGACTGCCGACCTTGGCGAGACTCCCTCCGTCCTTGACCCTTCTTTGGCACCCTAATTAAGGGGCCTTTCTTGGGACCTTGAGGACCTTTCGGGACAAGCCCTGAGAACCCCTGGCAAATGCTCGGGTGCGATCGTGGCTTCGACTGGTTGCTGGGGCAACGGGCTAGGGTTTCAAGGGTACGGTCCAGGTTCAACATGGAACCAGCTTTCGAAGGAAGTTGTCCGGCGGCTTAAACAAAGAGCAAAGTCTCCCCATCTGGCCCGGAAACCCTAAACGTTTAAACAAGCTGCCTAGAAACGCCCTTCACGTGGCACGTGTTCTGCAGTCCAAGAGTCAGCTGTAGGCGGCAGAGTAGCATTTTTCGAGCAAGCGTGCCTGAAAGAGGCACTAAAGGATGTAGGTGGGGACTGGGATTGAGATGCTGTGTCTGGTGCTTTCTTCGACGAAGGCCTCGAGCGCAAGCACAATGCTTAGGGCCTTCGGTTTAGGTTTTCGCGACTGAAAATTTGAAAGAAGCAGATCGCTGTGCTAACTAGGGTTTGCGGGCCCCCCAAGCCGCAAACCCATATTTACACACAATTACACCATGTCAAGCTTCAACTTCCCCAATGACAAGCCCTAGAAGCCGTAGACTCTACAGACGCATCCCAATCATTTTTCTTTATGCCCACGCCTGGAGTTCGGTCGCCTCAGCCTCCAGGAGCATGCTTTGAGAAAGCCGCACCTGGAGTCAGGCTTTAGGGTTTGGAAAGTTTACGGGTTTCTTGGATGGTTGGCGCTTCGAACTGCTTGGGAAGCCTCGCAGACCAAGACACATGAGATGCCCGAATGCGCTGTATTCCTGAGGCTCCCCACCTTCCATCATGTAACTTTGGGGGCTACAGTGGCTACAGTTCTTTTGTGAAAGAAATCGTGACTAACCATGATATCCGAGCCCTAGATATCATCATGTCCCACTGCGCACCAATGCCAGCCTCAGCCCCATAAGCCCTAACCCTCATTAAACCCTACTAGGACGCCTAAAACCTCCCTACTCCCCAAACCCCACAATTTTTCAATCTCCCTGAAGGTCTGGGGCCCAGGTACGTTGCCGCCGACTGGGGCCACCGACGAGGCCAAGCCCAACTTGCTCCTTGTGTGGGGTGTCATAGGAAGCTCGGGTTTATGAGTTTAATGATTTTTAGGGGGTTTAGGGTTTAAACCGAGGGTTTGGGGCAAAAGATCCTGGCTGGGATTGGTCATTCAGGGCTTACGGGTCACAGATTAGACATTCGGATGGGTTTCTTATACAGGGTTGTGACTGCAGTTCTCGGAGCACCATACTGAGCAATATACTGCAAGATTCCTCCCGAAGCCTCTGACAAAACGGGATCCTCCGAATCCCAAACCCCAAATCACCCTAAACCCCAAACCCCAAACCGAAACTCCCTCCAAGCTTCGAGAAGCCCTTGAGGGCCGCGGCCACTCGGCCATTGATGGATCCAAGGGGTCCCCCCTCCACGTCTTTCATCCCAACCATCTGGCAGGGGGAGGGACTTAGGAATCTTTTTGTGCGCTTAAACCCTATAACCCTGTGTGTTTAGATTGTTGATTGTTTTGTGGGGATCAAAAGCTTCAGGAACCTTCCAGGGGGCTCATGGTGGTACCATGAACAAACCTCAAGCCTAAACCGATAGTTCTTACATCGTCTGTTAGGGTTTGACACACTTCTTCGTTGGCCAGGTGATTGGCAGCGAGGGGCTGGGTAGGCCACCGTATCCCATGGTAGATTTCTTCTTCCATCACTGCCTCTGAGCTTTGTTTGCGAAAGGCTAGGGTTCAGGGTTGAGGGGTTGAACCCTGTCCGCCTCTTTCACAGTCTTGAGCAAGAACGGGCTGGTCTGGAAAATGTAGTCGTTTTCCTTCAGGGGTGCTGTGCAAACCCTTTTGCCACCAAAAGCCGGTAGGTACTTTGAAACTTAAACATCCCGGTAGTTTGGCATGCCTAAAACTATCATGAGATGGCGCATGAGCTTCCCGAAATCTCCACATCACGGTAAGTATCTCACACTCGGTACGCAAGCAAGAGCGCCTAGAACGTTTCAAGGTAACAAAAACGATGAAGGTGAAGGTATATAGGTCTGGCTAATCAAAGCCAGATATCACAGACAGGAAAGCCTGTCGTTGGTGACAGGCAGAAAAGCACGTCGCATGTTACGACGTCACTTGGCAAACCTTCCGAAGCCAACATCAAGTAACATCAAAAAGGCCTTCTATTGCGGCTCTGAGAGTCTGCTTAGCGCTCGCTAGCATCTACTAACACACAAGCCACGTCTTCTCGGCATTTTCGAACCAACGAACTGTATGTTTTCAACCAGGGCGACATGCTAAGTTTGCTGGCTTGCATGGCCAGGTTTCACGGACAGGGGTGTCGGATTTGGGAATCCGTGCCTGCATGTGCTTGTTCCATTGACCATTTCACTTGCTCATTTTTTGGCAGGCCCTGCATCTCAACCACTTTGACTCGTGAAAACTGCCCAAAATCCAAAAATTGCATCTCAAGTCCGAAACCCGGAATCCATGCTCGTGGGTCGTGCTGAAAAGTTCTGAAGTAGGGTCGAGGGTTAGAACTATCCCAACGCCCAAACCTGAAGAGTGGATCCTGGCTCTTGCTCATCAAATTGTCCAAGAGGGTGGAGGAGATGCTTGCCACGGGCCCGAGGAAGGGGCTGGCACCGTTTGCCATACCTGCTCAGGCCATCGCCCCCTCCCCCTGCAAAGTACATGGAAGAAGAGCCAGGAGTGTGATGGTATGCGGTATGTCTCCCAATTTTCATAATCACGACATTCAGAATGTGCGCTGAGCAGGGCTTCCACATGTTGCTGGATTTGCAGAATTGCTGCAAGGCCCTCAGCCGAAGGAGCAGTGAAGCAAGAGCCATCCTGAAATAGGCGGAACAAAGTACAAACCCCGGAAACAAACGAAGCAGACAGACCATCGTCGTAGGCGCGATGCCACGCATGAGGGGTCGAGCAAATTCGTCTGGCATAGCATAGTTTAAGTAGGGGTCCGGCTTTCGAGCTTTAGGGTTCTGGAGGATGTGAGGTCTCGGACTGTACTCTAGGACTTCCAGCTAACTGTGCTAATCTCATGGCCGAAACTCGGCACTCCTTCGAAATTTTGCCCTACTACCAAAGCCCGAATTGCTAGGGTTCTTAAACCCTAGACCATACACGTTAAACGTGCTCAACCCTGCAAAGAAACAGGGAGCCGAATACAACTCCGGGGTTTGGGCCACCTGCCAGGCCCCTTCCGAAGAAGGTGGCAGCCGCAAGTCCTCCGAAGAAGAGGAAAGCTTTAAAGGCGTTTAGGGCGGTATCGGGATCAAGGTTAGGGAACCTTTTGGCTTACGCCGAGCTCGTTTCCCTTCGCCATGTTTGCCGCGATGTCTGCAGCCATATTTCGGCTGGCATGCTCATAGTCAGCGTGCAGCCCGAGCTAACCAAACTTTATTCACAAGCTGAAGGCTCCGATAGCCACCTTGACAAAAGCCATGCTCAAAAGGAGACCTGGCATGGGCCAGCTATGCTGGCAGATGGTTAACAGGGACCCAGAACCCGGACAACCAGAAAACCCTAGAGTCCTACAGCATGCTAAAACACCAATCGCGAGCTCTCCGAGAAATGATGCCGTGTGATGAAGGAGGCCGATGAAGACATCATGGTGACGATGGTGGTCGTGGGTGGTGCCTATGGTGATAAAAGAGAGAAAGTGAGGACGCCAGTGCTGCTGGTGTTGATGGCAATGAAGAAAAAACGACGATGGCGAAAAGGACGAGGCAGCAAACAACAATGTCAAATGGCGTTGTGACAGTCAGGAACTCGGAACTGCTGAGCAGCTGCAACGGTGCGCAACGAAATGCATACGAAAAGACGTGGTAGTGGCAAACGAACACTCCATGCACATATGCAGGCACATGCCAATATCACCTCACCAGCAGGATAAGGGTGGCCACGGCGTACAATCCTGTGACTGATTCTTGGTCACTGCGTGCGTCTCTCTCTCTGTCTCTTTCAATCGGTGACCGCTGCCAAAAAGCAAAGAGCCATCGCACGACTCATATGTGCTGCACTGCGTTCACTATTAAACTAAGAGGAAGAAAGGAGCGACCAAATGCCCCTTCAACATTAGAAGCAGAGCGTGTGACTTTCATACGGGAATTGAACCTTAGACATTTTGGCGCGCCAATATTCTTTGTTCTCGGGTTTAGGGGTTCGGGCTTTGTGTTCATGATCCGGTCGGGGCTGCAGCGACATTGGGAGACCCAAACCTGCACCTGTTACCTAGAAGTCTGGCGCGAGTTGATGACCAAAAGGTTGCTCCTGTCTGCTCCCAGGCCACTTTTCCTTGGCAGGGCACAACAAGAAAAGAAACCTTTGAATTGTTTCTGCCGTTGAGAGCACACACCCATTGAGCCCAGATTCCACCATGCAGCAGCGTGCTGAGCTTGTTGCCCAGCATGCCGTTGAAGCCCTCGACGGGTGATGAACCCGCCTGAATTGGAAGTGGCTCTGAAAAGTGTTCCTAAACGGAATCCTCAAACCCCCTTTTGGTCCCCAAACCTCAACCCAAAGCTCCCAGAAGAGTTGAATACCGGAAGAATTAGTTCGTGAGAGCCTTCTATGCCTTTTTTGCTGTGGGCACAGCATGGCATACATACAAATATATCTATATACATACAAACATACAAAGCTGTTTGGGCTCATGGTTGAGGGTTCATTTGGTTTCGAGCTGATGAAAACCATGAAGAACCATAACCAACCATGAAAACCCTTGAAAACTCAAGAAAGAGTAAATAAGCTAGGAACCCTAATTTTCAAGTTCCGGAAGCTGACGGCCTTCGCTTCTGGCAACAGCTTCGTCGAAGTGAAGGTCTTGTAAAAGTCTTTGACGATGGCATCTTGGTTTAGGGGTTCGGGTTTGTAGGGTTTAGGGAAGTTTAGGGGCAATTCAGGCAACTTCAGAAAACAAGGAAGCTATGTTGGGCTTTTAGTTTAAGGCTTACGGGGAAACCTGGGAATCACGATGGCCGATGGCCATTGCTCCTCCGCTTGGGAGGTGTCATTTAGGTGCGGACGGGTCTACACGAAACCCGAACCCAACTGGGTACCCAACTGGGTTTAAGTCGCACCTAAAAGGCCTTGTCAAATGCCCCAAACCCTCTGCTTGAACCCAGCCGGCCTTTCTGACTCCCATAGAACTTCAGCTCGGTGAAGTCGGCCTCGTACATGCCCGCAGCCTTCGCCCCACCATCCTCGGAGCCGAGCGGGGTTCAGGCTTTAAGGCTTAGGGCCAGGGTTACAACATGTTGCAAACGCATCCCTTTCTTGCACCCTCAACAATTCAAGAAGGGAATCGAGCTCGGCGAAGCGCGCTGTAGCCGAGGCCAGATCCGTGAAGAACTCCGTGTTCACGTTTCCCCAGTCCATGTGCGTGAAGACCAGGTAACCAGTAGCCTCAGCAGGCTTGGGGGTTAGGTATTCGATGGCCTTTGTTACACAAGAGACATTCCAAAGTAGCCTAACCAAACGAAGTTAGACGGGTACATGGAGCACCTTTCGGGTTAAGAAAGTCAGACTCCCCGCAATTAAAAAAACTCCACAACAAAAAGCCCTATGCTTGAAAGATGCTTGAAGAATTCTGGTTCCCGTCTCACGAGAAAGCCGCCAAGGCACAATTCTGGAGGCGAAACTCGATTGACCAAGAACTCGCCGGTGAGCCACGTAGCAAATGTCCCCGTGACCGAAAGTGGTGGCCTTCGAGCTTCCAGCTTCACGAGCGAATTGGGGCAACAACCGACAGATCAAGCATAAACAAAAACAATGACACCCAATGCATATTATGGCTTCCAAGCCAAACATCGTCAGCGCTGCCGACTTTGTCGAAGCTCTAGGGTTTCGACGATCACACGCGCACACGCTAATTCTGGAACACCTCGAAATCAACAGAAATGCATGGGCGAATGCCCTCTTTTTTCTGTTCAACAATACCGTTACTGTAAACCATGAAAACTATCAAAGGTTCCAGAAAAGCGAAGACGCAACTGAAGAAAAAAGACACTGTCAAACACCACGACCACTACCACTAAGTACTGCTACTGCCACTGCTACCACTACTGCCGCTATATTACCACTCTCGCTATGACTACTGTACCACCACTACTACCACTACTACCACTACTACCACAACTACCACTACTACCGCAACTACCACAACTACCACTACTAGTATTACTACTACGATTACTACTACCACACTACTACTACTACTACTACTACTACTACTACTACTACTACTACTACTACTACTACTACTACTACTACTACTACTACTACTACTACTACTACTACTACTACTACTACTACTACCACACTACTGCTACCAGTACACCACTAGTACTCCTCCTCCTCCTCCTGCTCCTCCTCCTCCTGCTGCTGCTGCTGCTGCTGCTGCTCCTGCTCCTACTCCTGCAACTCCTCTCCTACTACTCCTGCTACTCTTGCTACTCCTGCTACTGCTGCTCCTGCTACTACTGCTACTGCTACTGCTGCTACTGCTGCTGCTGCTGCTACTCCTACTACTACTACTACTACTACTACTACTACTACTACTACTACTACTACTACTACTACTACTACTACTACTACTACTACTACTACTACTGCCACTGCCGCTGCCACTACCACTACTACACTACTACGACCACCACTACCTACTGCCTACTACCTATTGCCTCAGATGCCCTACTGCCTCCGCCCTCTAGCCTACTGCCTACTACTTATTGCCTCCTGCTTCCTTCCTTCCTCTTTCCTACTATTAGGATGACGACGTCGCCTACTATTCCGCATGCGGGAGCGCGTTTTGATTTTCTTGCGGGTGCAGCGGGATGGAGTTGTTGTGCGGGGGTGCCCGTTTGCTGAGTTTTGTTTTGTCTTTTCTCTTCGTTTCGTTTCGTTTTGATGCTGTGGGGACAAGCCAGCTAACTCGCACACCTGAACGGCCCCGACACGGGTGCGGAGAGATGCAGGGAGAGCTTGATTCTTGTTTGCTTCAGGTGAGGCGGACGCATGTGCTTTTGCTGGAGGTGCAGGGGGCACTTTCTTCTTTGCTACGGGGAAAGGGGCGGGCGCGGGCCAACTCACTCACTCACAGGGCCGGCCTCCAAAGAGTAAAGCGTCTACAGTAACAAAGCAGCCAGAACTTAGGATTTAGGGTCGCCCGAGGGTGATCACAAAGAAAGCCCCTCTCAGGTCCTCGATCGGGACCTTCCAATTGCCGCACGTATTCGCGTTGGGCTGTCCGATGCCGGTGCATGTGACATCCCGCTGGCATCGGGTCCTGCAGCCATCGAGGTTTGTCCTGAGGTTTGCGATCTGTATGGAGTCGACACCAAGCATACCGGCTGAACTTGCCAGGCTGTCAGTCTTCGCGGCCCTTTACAGCCCTTCGTCAGCAAGTGCTGCCAAGGTTCGTGGCAATCGTGTAATAGGTGCTTTCGATGTCTGTGGGGGAGCTCCCCCGACAAGCCGTGCTGCCACCCAAGATCATCTCAAATCCAAGCGGTCCCGTCGTGCCCTCGAACCCAACGATAGCCTCCTGCGAAGCGTGTTGATGCTGCATGAGCAGGACTGGCTAAGTGTGTGTGCTGTTACATGGCATTTCGGTTCAGCGCCGCTGGAGTGTGACGGGGAATAGCTTATGGTCCATTCAGAACCTCTGGGGATGTGGGGCCATGACCTGATCCCCCAAGCAAAGAAGACCCCTCTCCTTCTCAGACCCTGTGCCAGAACATGAATTTCGGGAGGAGTTCGCCCTACAGCACTTTAAAGATGGAACGTTACATACACTAACAAAGAAGCCCTATGCTTCGTCAGCCTGCTAGAGTCACCTAAGCCCCGCAAAGAGAACCGCAATCTGTGGTCAACCTGGCACCGCTGTCCTTCTTCATCAGATTCACCGATGTGTTCTGGAGAGAGGCATTGCCGATGCTCGCGTTCGCATGATCTGTTTGGATGAGCTGTTTACCGACCTCAGCTGTTCATCCTAAGGCCCTGAATCCAAACACATACCTCTAGCCTCTAGCTTTCAAGGACAATTAAACTGGATCTTCAATTTGCAGTCTGACTCATTGTGTCTGAATGTTCGCTACCTGCAAGTTAACCCTCACATGTTTGTGCAACTTTTGCCGGAAGGGTTTGGGCACCGTCTCAGCCTTCTAAAAAGATCCCATTGAGCATCGTCTCATGTATTCTCTGTATGTATTCCTTGTTGTGTGCAGAGACTGCTTGTTCTTCATGCAGGTGCTTTCGTACGCTGCGCTTGCCATTCTTGCCTTCCACCCCTCTTTCTCTTGGCCTCTTTCTGTCTTGCCTACAGTACCAGAAGCATCTGACACAGGGAGAATCACACACCTTTCAGATGCGCCAGTCCGGAAGCAACCTATATACACTCAACCCACCAACTCCTGAACCAAGTTCCCCACACCCCACCCCGAATTATCGGGGCCTGACCACTGCACCGCTGACTGAACCCGATAAAAACCCTAAGCTTCTTAAACTTCCTAACCTTCCTGAACCATGAGCCGCTAGCCTTGGCTGTGACCACACCGCTGGAGTGTGCCTGTTCCACGGCTGCACAGAGAAACTCAATAACTTTAAGGCAAGGCTTGTGAGCGGATGCTCGCCATTGTGCTGCGTATCCTGCCCACGACTGATCCACAAGGATGCGCGCGCACACACTTCAAAAACACTGCTTGGTGCTTGCTTGTTCTCGCGGTTTTCGGCTTTGGGGAGTTTCGCGGGTTGGGTTTAAGGAACTCATCAAAAGTTTGGGTTTGGAAATCGTGCTTGCCTGTTGAGTCAGGGGCCATAAGCCCTCATCGGACTAGGCCCCTCCATAACACTCCTTGTCCTTCATGACCTTCATGAGGACAAAACCCCAAAGCCTACCGAAGCTTTCAACCTGCATGTCATGCAAGACCCTGAGTGACAGGGAAGATATAGGATCTACCTGTTGAGGCTCGGGGCTTCTGGCGAGCGATGATTCAGAAGGCCTATACCCCTAAGAGACGCCGACTCGCGGACTCCCCGCTACGGTCAGACGTAAGGGTTTCGGCTACGTGCGAAATGACGCGACAATAGCGTATTTTGTTGTACAAACTGCTGTCTGCGCCATGAGAATGAGAAGCCCTGCCGCCGGAGACTTGTGGCAGAAAACCCTAAACCCTAAATCCTAAACCCTAAACCCTAACCTACAACACATACCCTGCAAGCCCTGGCATCCGGCCGCCTTCTTGCCCGCCAGCAAGGGCAAGAACCTGGAATGGGTTGCAGGGTTCTGGACGCAGTAGGCACTTAGAGGGTTTTCAGGCAGAAAACAGCAGAAACTTGGAGCATCTGTCCGAACTCCAAGGGATAGAAGGAGTTTGGGCACATCGGGATCTGCAGCACTCCTCGAAAGCCATCACACTTTTGCCGACCATGCCATACCGCTAGCCCCTGAACACTAAAACATACTAAAACTCCTCAAGCAGGCCGAAGCACCCCATGGCTACCACGGCCCATCGGATGGATTGCTTCATTTAAAAACTACAGGCGCGCAGGCAAACCTGCATAGGTCGAGCCTCGCGCTGCTGCGGGGGGGGGGGCTTTGGCGAAACATGCGACATCATGCGACCCTTCGGAGGCAGGGTGCTCGGCAGTTGGCCATGGCTCATAGTTAATTCTGGAAAAAAGGGGCCCCTCCTCAATCCACCTACTAAAGCGCTTTATTGAACCAGAGCTCAGTATCCGTGACCCAACCCCAAACCCTAATCTGCCCAAAGCTACGAACACTACTCTTCAACCTAATGATTTCTTAACAAACCCCGCAGAGCTGTGCGGCGGTACCGCCACACTTAAGGCTGCAACGCATGCGAAGCGCAACTTTGCTTCTCCTAAGCCTTCAGCTATAAAAGCTGGGCTTCGGCTTGCCTATGCCCATGCTCTACCATTTGCCCAACCATGCTCAGCATGACATGAGCGAAGTCTAATATCGTGCAGCGCTTGAAATGCGGGCCGTATGCCCATAAAACTGACAAAAAAGAGGTACAGGGGAGCGCTGCTCATGTTGAGAGCTTTATGGACAAGGCCGTGTGATCACACCTGCAGGTGTCTCCTGGTCCGATGACCAGGACGACCTGGGTTGGCAGTCTACCGAACGTATATGAGCGTGTCCTCTATGGCCCTTCAACACCAGACTTCAACTCTGGCTTTACGACATTCATCGGCCCTTCATCGACCTGCAATTCGAATGCTCTTATTCTGTTCTCGGGCTGGCAGCTGTATCGCCACTTTCCACAGCCACGGTCGGTAGGTTGAAGACGTTCTCAATGTTGGCATCGGCTTGACCCCTGCAGAGACACTCGGCATGACATTGCCTACAAAACAATAATATACAACAATGTGATTTGCTATCATGTTGTACATGCTATATACAACAATGACATTTGAAGGATTTCGGTAAACCACCGCTGCAGTATTGCAAGTAGACTAGAGCGACTTTCGACCCATGAAATCCACCCTGTGGCCATACGTCGAAACCAAGGTCGAGCCGACCGGGAGCATATGGGCGAATGCCTTGGAATCTGAGATTCCAAATTAATAAAGGAACCTCAGATAGAGTTTCAATGGTGGCAGATCCCGCAACCATGAAAATGCCAGAACAAACTGTAGTGCCAGGCCTGCCCCCCTTGTTTTTGTGGATGGCGGGAGGCCCCCCAAGCATCCGGAGTCCCGGGCTCTTCGAACCGCCTCGTTCCTTTGGATGCCCCCATGCACCTCTTTCTTCCTGTGACTCTGTGTGTTTGTGTGTGCTTCAAATCGTTTTTCTCAGATCAGAAGAGGGGTCCACTCACTCGGCAAACTTGCGTGGGCCGCGGGACCAAAGAACCCTGACTTTGGGGCACTGGGCCGCCTTAAGACGAACCCCAAGACACCCGGTCGCATGGGGCCGTTCTACATAAGAGTCCTGCAGCACGACTAAGGGCTCTTTTTTCCAGTAGGCTGCACCTACGGTCCTCTTGCAGCCTCGGCAAGAAACAGGCCCGCTCGGTCTTTCCGGATACCGGAGTCCTACAAGCAGGGCCAAGGATGCTGCAGCACCTGGGTTCGGGCAGCCTCGCCCCAGTCTGTTGGTGCTGCCAGGCTTGCCCCTGTGTGCTGCCGACTGGTTGGAGCATGCCTGGTCATGCCTGTGCAGCTTTCTTCAAGATCAAGACTTGCGCGCCGTTTCTCTTCATGCGAGCTTGAGAGTGGCTCTCCTCCACTTTCGATGTGCAAAACTGTTCCGTTCCTCACTCAGCAGCACGCCAGCCCCAGCTATATCAAGTCTTAGCACGTGGCCGTGGCCAGCTGCCAGAACCGTCAACGTTAAAGCCGCTAAGCCCGGCTGGCAAAGCGCTTTTGAACTCTTGGCCGGTGTGTGTGTGTGTGTGGGCCGATGCACAGCATGTTGTCGAGTTCATTTCATACAGAGGGTGAAGAATGAGGACCCGCTCTTCAGTCGGACTGACTGCTCCAGCAGCAACTTCCGAATATGTTCGGATGCACTGGGTGCCCTCACACCTGGATAGTGCTCCTACTGAATACCCCTATGATGACTGGTCGTTTATGCATAACAATCCTGTGGACACATGCGAATACTGCTGGGGTCATTGCCTATCACAAGCGCTCAGTCCAAGTGTACAACCGGCCGGGAGCTGCACAGCTGTTCAGGCCAATCGCTTTTTGGCGTCGTGGACGGTTCGGCCGCGGATGTGCCGACAAACGCAGAGGACCCTGAGGACCAGGACCCAGAGGAGCTGCTCGAGGTCAAAAGCTGTTGGTTTTGCACACAAGATTTCTTCGAACAGGCGAATCTTGCGCGTGTCTCTGTTCCATGTCTGTGCTCCAGGTTTTGTGGCATCGTCTTTTGATCAAGATGTGGCATACGATGAGGCGATTGGAATCGGTTTCCTTGGATGAGTTCTTGGATGGGGTCGGGTGGTCTTTCCGGTTTCTCATCATTGCTCTTCATTCATGTCATCCTAACGGTTGCGCCTGGTGCAGCTTCATTGAGCGCTTGTTTTCCTGTGGATGGTTTGTGAGCTGGTTGTGACGCTACTCAGATGCAAGCTGCAGGGGTGAAGCTCACCGAGTTATGAGCCGGAAGGTATGAGTCAGCTCTGCTCGGCCGATTTGCCACACACTGGACCTTGGACACAGGACCCTGGTGCGCCGCACAGCTGACACCGTTTGTGCACCTGAGAGCTTGTGTGCTTGTGTGCGCGACGTGAGCAATGACTCGGAGGGGACAATTTTAAGACTACAGCAAGAACAGAACACCCCCCCCCCCCCCCCCCACCCAGCATGCAGGCCCCCATGAGATGTAACTTGAGCGTAGCGTTACCAAAACATGCATCGGAGAATGGACGCGAACGAGGACGAAAATGAGCAACACAATATCGCCACACAGCCTGTTTCCCCGGAACAGGCATGCCGTCCTTTCAGTGGAGCTACTCGCATGTGTTTAATGGTGTATGTTGCAGGCTCTTACTCGGGCCACAGGCCTGTGATAGATCTCCTTGGAGTTCTTGTACAACCACACGTCGATGCCGCCACATCTGGCCACGCCAACAGGCAGGAAATGGCCAAACAGCTTTGCCTGGCCTGTAGCCTGGCAAGCGCTGGTGGGGTTGGCTAAGGCATTTGGAGCATGAAGATCTCGGCTTTCTTGCGCGACATTTCTGAAGACACTCTAGTGGGTTCGGCGTGCGAGGGTCCAGCCAGCATCTAGACCCTCATACGCCTTTAATGATATTGCTGGCACGGGGTCCCTTGCAATCTCGAACAAGATCCCCCGCTCAGATCGGGAAAATCACTCACACGCACTGACCTGAGGTACACTGATGTTACACTGGGACAGCTTGCGATGCTCACAGCGCCATACAACCCGAGCCAGCTTTCTGCAGAGCCCGGAGCCCACGCCTTGAATTGGCCTTGCAGGTAGGGCTCGGCATCCCCTACACAGCCAGGATGCACGGCAATCGAAGCATCATCGACCTCGCCCACCTCATTTCTGACAGGGGGCTCCCACTGGGCAGCAACTGGAATATGATGGCCGGCAATGCCAGACAGATCGATACCGCCTGTACCTGTTCCATGTGAGCTGTGGAAGATGTGGAAGCCAGGAGCCATGGCACGTTCAGATCTAAGTTTTTTCATGACATGTCGAAAGACATCAAGGCGTGATGACTTATGATGTGTTAGTTCGGCTTCGGGCCCAGCTTACGCTTCTTCTCCCACCAAGCCACCGGGAAGGCTGAATCTGCTTGCAACACACCTGAGAATCGAAAAAGGACGACTCAAACTCTACTCTTCTTGGAGAGGCTTCAAGAGGGCCAATAATCGCAAGAATCTTAGAGGCTTACGAAGTCTTTGTCGAACCTCGGTTTGCATAAGTTCGTACCTGAGACCCAAAACCCATTTCAAGAGAAGGCCTGAGACTACAGCACGCAAAAGAGAGCGCACACGGCTGATTAGATTGCTGACGTAGTGGTTTGGATCGAACCAATCGGCACCACACATGCTTAAAGCATGTATGAATGACTTAACAATGCCTTTTGTATAGGGCTTAGGAAAGTCTAGGGTTTAGTGTTGGGGTGTGTAAGGAGTTGGTTGGGGCACTTGGGCCTTCCAGGCCTGACAACCCGAACGCTTGCCCGCCCCCTCGGCCACACCTAAGGTGAATGCTTTGTGTTATAATTGTTTGGAAAGACACCGACTGAAACCACGCTTATGACGTACACAACATGCAGCACGACCCCACACGAGCCAGAGACAAATTACATCTGGGATACCATTGGACTAGACACAGAAGTCTAGGTGGGTGCGCCCTCGAGATTGTATCTTCAAGGCTGCATGCAATCGGCTACAAAACCGGGAGATCCTAAGAAATTTACTGCACAGCACCAAGGGTCTTGACTTCACGGAAACGGCAGGGAGGTCTGCCACCCCTTGCTCCTTGGACATCATGCAGGGCTTTCTGTGGCTTCGCGATTGTAGTATAGAGTCGACCCCAAAACTCATCTTCCCCAGAGCGCACATGTGCAGAAGGTGACTACTGTAGCCACTTCACTCCAAAGCTGGATGCAGGGTTCTGAGCAGCAGAGCGGTCGCCAAAGCGCCCGAGTCGCCCGAGCCTCAGAAACCTTAAGCGCTGCAACCACAGAGCTGCCGCCGTGGCTCTTTCACGAAAGCGTTGCCAGCCCGAACGGATTTGGCCTTGGAGGTCGGAGCTTGGCCCATTTGCTTCCTTCAGAATTCAGGATCTGGGTTTAACGTCAGGCTTGAGGAAAGATGGAAGCCAAAGCAGCCTCGCACGACCCTTCAACGCTCCTTGCCTCCAGATGTGCATTGTGCGTGCCCCTATGTGCCTTTTTAAACTGCAACGTCATCTGCTTTGCAACACCATTTGGGCAATAGAACGTATTCGGACACATCCTTTTCAGGCAACCTTTCACACCTGATCCACAATACCATAAGGACCGACAAGGAGGACCAAACCAAGGAAGCTGCACCTTACATACACCCAAGCGCTGTTTCCGGTGTTCTTAGTGTGTTTAGAGTTTGGGGGGTGTAGGGCTTCTGTCCACGATGTGTCATGGGTTGTGAACGTTGTTTTTGCAACACCCTAACGAAAAGAGTCATTCTCCGATCAGCCCACATCCCAAACACCCCGAGGCAACCCTCAACCTCTCAAAACTTGACTCAAACTTGACTCAGCTTGACTCAGCTCGAGAGCCTCTGTTGTGAACTTGAGCGGTGACGCAGATGCGTCGGGGCCCGAGCCTTGCCGAGAAGCTGCGTGCTGGGGTTTGTGCTTTCCGTGGCTTTTCTTCCCAGTCAACAATTAAAAATCAGTTCGGGGATTCGGGACTTGTTTGTCCCAGAGAAAGTTGCCCGAGCCCAGCCGAGCATGGATGTGGGTTCTGGGCCGGCTTACAGGAACGAGCTTTGGAACATGGGGCGCGTGTGTAGGCCCGGGAAGTGAGACAAGCATCAAGAATGCAAAGAGTAAGATTTGGAAGGGCCCCACGTCCTGGCACCATCTGTTTCCCAACCTCTAGAGACCAAACCCCAAAAACCCCAAACTCCAACATTTATAGTTCAACCATATGCCTGCAACCAGTTCATCGACCTGGCCTGTTGCAGAATTGAAGAACCACGTGCCGTGGTGCATCGAGAACTTCGCTTCATGGCCTGAGTTTAAGAACTCCACCTTTGAGCAATAGGCTGTCCCAAGCTGCAGACATGTAGCCAGAGGCCCGGCAAAGTCGAACGAAGTATTTGTTGTATGTGGTGTTGCACATACTCTTGAAATAAGATGTATATCATGTATTCTATACATTAGATGTATACAATGTATTCTGCATGTTCTATGTACATTATATATACATGAATTTATACGTATATGATACAGCATGTAAAACGAGGAAGCATGTGTATATACATACATATATATATATATATGGTACCCCCCCAATGATGTATGCTATGTATACTGTTAAAATGTACAAATTATACAAAAGACAAATGTGCTCAATTATGTTCCGAACCACCACACTCTATATGACTGCTGCTGTTGCTGCGCATTGCTTCTCTTACGTAGACTCTGATTAGGGTTCTGAAGTGATTCGTTGGGAATACGTGGCTGAAGCAGCCTCATTGCAGGAAACGTCAAGTCGCCTGATTGCCATGGCTTGCTCCGTATCTCCGAGAGTGACCTCGCATCAACCATATACACCGGCACTCACAAAACCCTAAGCTCCGACGGGGGCAGAAGCCTCAACCCTAAAGCCCTACATGCCGACGTTGAACGTAGCTGGATCGTCTGGAGATGAAGATGTCTAGCAGGCTACTCACAGATTGTCCATGGGGGCTGGTTGTACAGCTACCCAGTACGGCTAATTATGGCTAATGACGGTCCAATCAATTGCGGCTCAGAGTCCAGGAGGAGGTGGACCAGAGAGGCGCATTGCGCATCCTCAGAACGTGATGGCGCAGAGGATCCGCGTGGAAGTTTCATGGCTTTTAGATGGGTCCACGAAAGGGGCCTCCGGCCCAACGGAAACCGTAAATTTTCCAGGGCCTCCACATGGACCGAGAGAGAGATTTGACGAGAACGCCCATTTAAGGGGCGGGCTCAGCGAAACTCTGCATTCTGTATCTGAGCAGCCTCAACAGCCTCCAGGTGTCATCGGTAATCTCTGGTATCCAAAATCTCCCCCCCCCCCCCCCCGCCCAAATGGAAAGTTTATCAACAAAATCGGGGATCCAGGTCAGCTTGAGTGTTTTTTTTGCGTGTTGGGGACTTTCCAAGTCTTTTTCGTGAGACCCAATCAGCATTCGAGGGTCCAGACTTTGGAGGTGGGTTAGGGTTTGAGTTCGGCATCGAAGTCTGGGATCCTCCCCGGCTGTAAGGAGCCTGCCTCCATAAGGAGAACAAGCTGAAGCCTGATGCCAAGGAGCAGGAAGAAGTCGTCGACACCAGGATGCTTGCGTGAGTCCGGGACGTTCCCTGCCACAAAAGCCTTGGTCGTGCTTCGTAGCGGTGTCGAGTTTAGGCGACAAGGGAGGGGCCTTCTCCGGCATAGCTGCAGCACGAATTTGATGCTCCAGGAGCTGCAAATGGACTTCCGACACCACGATGGGCAAATCCGACACCATGGGGCTGCATGGTTTAATAACTTCTGGACAGCTGGTCTGGGCAGTTGAGGACTGATCAAAGCAGGTTGCGAACGCTGCAGCTTTGCAACGCGCCGTGAATTCGCACATGCACAGGCATGCATGCAGAAAAGGAAGGACATGTACAATGCACAGTACCCGCATGCAAGGTTTGAGGCTGGGAGCCGAGGGCGTATGCAGAGGCGGCCCATAGCTGTGAAGAATGTCTTGGGCGCGAATCTACTCATAGGTCATTGTAGACATGTGACTGCATCCGGCCTTTGATTTTTGGACCCCATATCCTAACTAACTCCCCAAAGGACGCTCAGCCAGGAAAATTGAATTTGACTCCAAAAAGACTAATTGGACTCAGCGGCCACTCCGGAAGCATCCACCTGCATGTCGGCGACCACATCCGTCCCTCGAGAACCTTCCTTGGGCTTGGAAGGCTTGTCCAACCTCACCCTATCAGAGTCGCTACGCCGCTACAGCAGGTTTGGGATATTTTGTTGGAGGAGCAATCATCCTCAAGGATTCTCTTGACTCCCACAAGAGACCCCATCAACCACCATCAGCCACCAATCAGCCACCAAGCTTCCATTTCCGTCCACTGGAAGATGCCACCGCCTGTGAGCTTGGTCACATAAATGTCGGACTTCCCCATCGGCGTGTGCCCATCCAGGGGCCCTGTCGTTAAGGTCGCAGAAAGTGAAGGGTAGTAGGGGGTGGCAAGTGAGTCACTTGGCTACGTTGCGTGATGGCCAATACACAAAAGGCAAGGTTAGTTTTTCCCATCAACCACGACCTGAGACACACTTCCTCAAAAGCCCAAGTGGGCAACTTCACGTACAACCTTCCCAAAGTCTGAAGGGACACCCTCGAACCGGTTGTCGTCGGTCCTGCTGTGCTGCCGGCAACGAAGATGTCCTTTCTCCCAGCTGAACATGCCAAACACCAGCAGGGCACAGTGACGATTAACGGGCAAGCGTTGGCATCCAACGTTTCTGTTTAGACCCTCTAAGAGGCGAAGATTCGCAGACGAGGTCTTGTTGAAAGCAACAGAAATGCCGGAACCTGTGACGCATGCCGTGCCCTCCCACCCCCCGTGCACCAACCACACCACCTCAACCTCCAATCTATCTGAACCTGTTGGGCATGGATGTGCCACCAGTGCATGGGAAAGGGAAAGCAAGGGCAGCGCAGCCTAATCAAGTTTTTAAACATTTGGCCGAGGCCTTCAACAGTTTCGCTGTTTCCTTTGTCCGCACTTGGTGTCGAACAGTAGCTCTTTTCCTTCAGGCTTTGGGTCTCGAATTGTCATTTAAAGTCTTCTGATGCATATGTGGAGGCTGCTAGCCTGGGATAAGGCTGAGGGGGGTTTGCAGCAGCAGTGATTTGATCGGGTCGAGCAGGTCACGGTTCCCAGACTCTACCGCGTTGCCATTCTCGGAAAGGCCTGAATCCTTGAAAGGTAAGCCCTTATCCCATCCTACACCTATGGTTGCAAATTCCAGGGGAAACAGGGTAAGTTTGCGCTTTATCGAAAACCCAGCTGAACAGCACCAGCATATCGTAGGAACATGCCAAGAAGAACTCTGGCAATGTAGTGTGGGCTGCGATGCCATCGTGCAGACCACAGGACCGTCATCGTAAACAATGCAAGCTGAAGCCGAACAGAAACAAAGTCATACTAGTAGCGCATTCGGGGGAATCATGACAAGCACATCTTCGCTGCGAGGTTTGTCCTTGTTGTCGTTCACCCGCACGCTGGTCAAAGTCTCATTTGCGGAAGTGCCTCTCTGCACCTCAAGGATGAAGGCTCAGCCAACGTCCCCAGACTGGCAACCCTGTCCTTTTCGAAACCCGCTTTAAGGTGTAAGGATCATGCACTGGGCCATCAGGGAGGGCAAAACTGCCGTGCCTGTAGCAGACACTTGGTGGTCAAACGCACGAACAGCTAATCAGCTAATCAGCTAATCAGCTTGCTGCGAAGGGGCCAGCCATGTGCGACTGCCATCGGCCGCATACTTCGCCAAGAAGATATCAACACCTCCTTCAAGAACCCCAAATTTGAGGCAAAATGGCACGTGAGGCCCCACCGCGTGTATTTGGGTTGAGGAGGGTCCGCGCTGAGCACGGCTCGTGAGTCAAAGCCGTCATAACTTGTTTTGCGATGTTTGCGGGGTTTCTTAACCGAAACCTGTTTTTCCTCTGGTTTCATTAGGAAACCTGCATTTCATCTACATTCGCAGTGGAAATCCTTCATTTTTCTCTCCAGTCAACAATACCACATCATATTTGTTCGATTTTGTTCGTACGAAATCCTGTAGTTCCTGCCTTTGTATCCCTTGACATGTACATACATAGGGCACACACGTACATACATACTCTCATGGGAGGGGAGGGTTAATAAGGTTAATGGCGCCGCCCACCTAAGACCTCAAATAACCTGCCCAAGCTCATGACGTATCCTGCGCTCGCTGCTCCATCGAAGGTGCCGGATGTCTTGCCACCGAGGATGATGTCCCCGTCTTTGTCAACCTTCACAACTCCACAGCTTCCAAGATGATTGAACTCCAAATCAGAAGCCCCAAGCTTGACTTACGCTCAACCCTGGCCGTTGAACTCGCAGCACCCCAGCTTGAGAGTTTAAGGTTTTGGGACAGTTGCTTAGGGCCTCCATGCCACCCAATCGTTCCGTAGCACTGGTGCCCAACATCTTGCTCCACTCGAGGCTGCCTGCATCGCTGTATTTCAGCCTGAGTGTCTCAAAGTTTGCCCTTGGGGATGTCCCATTAGGCCGCCGCTGCCCGGGATTTGGGGTCAAAAGAGGTTCTGGCATCTCCATTTTTGAGACCCTCCCGTTTACAGGCCCAGGGGCAGGAAGACATCGTAGCCCCCAGCGTTCGTCGCTCCAGTGAACACCCCAGTGCCATCGCCAGCCACGTAAGCGTTGCCGTGAGCGTCCACCCTCAACTGTTGAGGGGTGGACATACCCTCTGAGCCTCAGCTCATTCAGCGCGATGAACTATTCACACCTTGTTATTCATGCAGAGCTGTGGAGATTGAGCTTTCGCACAAAAGACTGCGCTTGGGTACGCTCGGTTTGAGGTCTGGAATTTGAGAAAGCGACGTTGTTGCAGCACAACATCGCCCGGGTCACACAAAAGGCTACATGACATAATGCTGTAAGGTCGTGACCGGTCTGCGCGGTCCATACAAGCGCTCCTGGCAATTTCTGGGGTGAGTAAAAGCATCTAAAAGCCCTATGCCAAACTTGCAAGCCCTGGACTTGGTCGAAGAGCGACTGAAGGGTTGGACTTCGGGAGTTGTCTGTTTTGCCAGAAGCACAGTAAAAGGTGTAAGGTAGAAAGTTTAGGAAGCTCGGAGCACAGGCCTTCGAGAGTGTACTTCTGAAGGAAGACGTCTCCGTAAGGGCCGGCCGCGGTGCCAGAGAGGCTGCCCCAGGTCATTCCCAAGAGGTAGACCTCAACGGCTTGGACTTGCAGTTCAACTTTGCACAAGGAAAGGCAGGCAGGATCCATGTACTGATGGCTCAGGGTGTTGGTCAATACCCTCGAAAATAGCAAGCTTACGCCTTGAACCCTCAAGCCCTGCGGAGCAGTTCAGGCTTTGCAGGGCGCTCGCTTCTTGCTCAGGGGGACCTGGTGGAGACTCCCAGCTTGGGATTGGGGGTCTGAGGGGGGGGATACAGTAGCACATGCTGCTGGTCCAGGACTTTAGGGTTTAGGGCCGGTTTCGCCAAAGGAACGTGGGAGGAAACCAACTCCATTTGATAAAGTTGGTCCTCTGCTGCGGATCCCGCTTGTTTCGTCCAAAGCCGGCTTCCCTTCTCATTCACTTTCATCACGAAGACATCTGCGCTGCCATCGCCTGCTCTCAGGTCTGGGGAGAGAATGAGCAAAATCCTACACCTGTCTGAATGAGAACAAATCTTCGCCAACCTCAGTGAAAGTCGAAAGTGGTGTCCCTGAGCCTGCAACTCAACCCCCAGGCCTTGATGCGTCGCCTCCATGGCACCAAACGTCTTGCCAGCCACATAAATGTTACCTGGGTTTGGGGGGGGGCCCAGGGCTTTGGGGGGGAACCAACGATGCGAAGCTTGCATGTCATGCTGCTGCCACATGCATAAGACCATTGTGAGCACGCATGCTCAAACCGAGAACAGTGGCACCGAGAGTGTGTTTTGCAAGTTTTTTGAATTTGGTACTGTTGTTTTAACAAACCGAACCGAAACAGCTACGCTACTTACTCCCACATGTCGCGACAGACCAGTACAGCCAAGCCCACCAGGAAACGTGCCGGACAAGGTGCTGCTTTCCACCTTCAGCTGGTAGGCAAAATCATCCTTCTCGGTGCCGATCTGCGTAGTCCACAGAACCTGGGCATCTGGTGAGACCTACTACAGGGTTGACATGTGCTGGAAATACAGACAAAGAACCCTTCTGAACCTTTCGACGCTTGTTGTCGTGGAGCCTTTCCGTGGGAGCTGATCTTCATGATGAAGATATCTTGGCCACCCGCCGGCGTGTTCCATTTGCCGTCTGTGTCTCCGACCACGATAACCTGGACTGCTGACTGCCAGCCAACTTTGAGCCGTAGACTTCAGTGTCCGCAGGAATTCACTTGGCAAAAGGTCAGAAGTTCGGAGAAGTGAAGCCGTTAAGTGCAAGCCGGTCCCCGCAGGTGACCCGAGAGCAGCTGAATCGGGACATTTGAGAGTTTGAGGCTTCTGAAAATGCATTCTGGCGGCGTTGCCGAGGGCATCCAGCTCGATGGCGCGGAGCTGATCGTTGCCAGCGGTGGATCCTTTCTGCACCTCGTGGGCAAGCTAAGGGTTTCGAGCAGCGTGAACATGTGAACTCTGCCCCGAAGAATCGGGCAGCCTGCAAAACAGAACAATCTTTAAAGCAGTCTTGCGCAACCTATGTCCTTGCCATAATTTCATGATGATATGCAGAGAACATTCACAGATGAACGCAGAGAACATTGAAGAGAGAGGTTCTCTAGTAGATGAACGAGCTTGGACTCGTCTTCAAACAGGCCAACCTGTTGAGTAACCTGCTGTGCTCACGGCAGTTTATAGGCCCAAGGCGCTCTAGTTGCTTGCGAGTTGACAACAAGCTCACTTTCTGACGCCCGACCCTCAACAAGCGATGAGTAAGTACGCAGCACCGCCATCACTGTGGAGCCCGCAGAACAGACATGGAGATGAAACATGGCCAGAGAACTTGACGCCGAAGGTCGTGGCTGAAGAAGTGAGAAGGCAGGTGAGAACAGCATTCCAGTCCGAGCAGAGAGCGAGAGAGAGAGAGAGAGAGAGAGATAGAGGGAGGGAAAGGAAGGAGAAGGAGAAAGAGAAAACAGTTTTATTGGCAGCCCCTGAACCATGTTTGACATTCTCGCCCTAAATCCTAGACCCCTAAACGCCCTAAACTTTGTTCAATCCCAAGCCGGGCCCTTCAATGTGGTCCATGCCATGGCGCCGTCCAGAGCACAGCGCCTCCGTGCAGGAACTGCGTAACAAAGACGTCCACGCCTCACAAAGACATTTTTTGCGCACCATGCAGCCACAGCCCTGCGAGGCCTATTTCAGCACTCTCCCCCAGATCCAATAGTTGGGCCATGGGCGGTTTAGGGTTCAGAGGGCTCGGGAACCAACCTAACAACCATTTCGACCTTGAGCCCCGAATCCAACATTTAACTTACCCAGTACCATCAAGGGATGAAGGTATTGCTGTTGCCGAACTATTAAGTTTAAGGTGCTCTGCCTGGATATTGGGCTTGTAAGGGTTTAGGGCTTACGATGGTTTACGGTGGTGGGATTCGCGGGGTTCGCAGCCGAACCACCACCGTGGAAGCCCTGGCCGCGGATTTGGGAGGAAGTCCTTGGACAGTGGACTGCTTGCAGAAACATTTCATCAGACTGCATGGAGCAACTCAAAAGCATGAACAGCTTGCTTTTCCATTCCTGCCATAGAGCTCACGCAAACGCACAAGGGAAAGGACACACGACAAACATGTGAACCGCCAAACAGTTGAACCGGCCAGGTGCACGGACCATCCTCTTTGTGCAGACAAACGAAGCCTAAAGCCTAAACCCACGCACCCTTTTCCGTACTGGCGTCTTGCCGGCCAGATAGACGTGACCATTCCAGTCGCTGCGCACGGCCACGGCCGAGTTCACGCCCAGGGAGCCGTCCTTGTGCCTGTTGCTGCTGCAAATGTTGATGGAGCGGGGGAGGACTGTCCAGTTAAAGGAATGGTTGATCTTCAGGGTGTCGAGTTTCGCAGCCGTACGCCAGCTTCAACTTGGGACCATACTTAAACCGTAGGACGGCTTTAAGCACCTCCTGGGATCAGCATCGGGCTGCAGATGAAGCAGGGTAGCCGACAAAAAACTCAAACAAATATCACTCTCAACCATGCGAAACATCAGCCACAGGCAGCAAGCAAAAAACCCGAGGCGTTCAGAGCGTCTGGAGAGCATAATTCTAGTTTCTTCGAGAACTGTAGTAGTCATGGGTTATTATACACTTAAATCAGGCCGTGGCACGCCCAGTCCATGCCATAGACGAAGTTGTGCCAATTACCCGCAAACGGGAAGGACGCATTCTCCAAGATGCCTGCAAGGAAGTGTCTTTTAAGACTTTCTGTCTCTCATTTTCTGTCTTTCTCTCCTTGTTTCTTTCTCTCTTAGCTCTTTCTCTCCTTCGCTCTTTCTCTTCTCTTGTCTCTCTCTCCGACACGGGCTGGGAAAACGTGGAAAGTGTTAAGGACATAGTCAACATGGAACCCAGAACGTGCAAAGCCAGGATGCAAATCTGGCTCCCGGTGCTCTCCCAAGTGCTGGAGTAGTCCTGGCAAGACGTGTCAATCAAGGCACTCGGGAACTCCCGCCACCCTCGCGCTTTCAGGCTCCAAAACAAGCTAACTCGAATCTTGCCACTTCATATCTGGAGAGAACGTGCGATGCACGAACTGAACTCAACAAAGTGCGCGCCCCAAGACTTATTGTTTTTCATTATCATTGTTGTTGCTGTCATTGTTGTTCTTGTTATGGTTATTGTTGTAGGTGATGTTGTTATTGATGTCGTTCTTGTTGTTCGTATTGCTGGCCGCTGCTGGCTGCTGTTGCTGTTGGAACCCCCAGCCCCTTCCCCAGAAAAAACGAAAAAAAAACTCCCTCCACCTTGCTCCCGATCAGCTCTTGTTGCTTTGGGGAGTGGGCGGCTGCGGGCGACAGCTCCCCTGGAACAATAACAATGATGACTGATGATTTGTTCTTGCTTACTTGCGGTGGACACTGATAGGACGGATTACGACAGGTTCGCCCAATATTTGGGAGAACGCTAGCCAGTTCGCCAAGCAGTCACGTTTTGGGTATCTAGCGACCTGATTTTCCAGTGCCTGTGTCCCCCCGTTGAGAACGTCGGGGGCTCTTGGTTTTTCAGTCGCTTCTCCGTCCTTGATCAGCGCCTCGACGTCAGCCTTCTGAAGCGCCGTGAGTTCAGACGAGCTCTTGCAGCGCTCTGCAACCTCTTTGGGGGCAGTTTGTAAGGATCTTTGCGGAAGGGTTTTGGGCCACCGGGGGAATGCTGTCAAACACAACTCCTGCATGGTAGAGTGGGGCAGAAAAGCCTTGGAACCCTGCCGAAATCTCCTTGAACCCTCAACTTCCACCTCAGGCTTCGGTGTCGCACCCGATGGGAGCTCGGCCAAGGTCATGACACGGCCTGCCAAAGCTTGCGTGCAGTCGAGGGTGTTGATAGTTTTCGGACTTGAGTTCGGGGCTTTAAAGAGGAGCTTCGCGGTTTGCGGGTGTGCTGACAAACAGCGCATGCATGATAGCATGACACATTCTTAGGGCAACTGTGTGCCAGGCCACTGCAGCACAACGGCAAAAAGAGGAGCTTCGCGTAGGTCAGACGCGCAATGTGTTTCCAAAGACTGATGCACAAGGTCAACATTGCCAGTCCCCTGTGCTGTGCGAGCTTGCGCTGAGGGTTTCGGGTTTTCCGGAGGCCTTCGGAGGGATTCGTGCTTGTACCTGAGCTCAGCAGTTGTGAGGGTAAGTGATGAGGGCGTAGGGCATAGGGTTTCTTCAGGGTCTTGGGGCTCACAGGGTTTCAGGGAAACCCTCTCAGCCCCAAAGCCTTTCCAACCCGGAGTTCTCTGCAAGCCCGACAAAACCTAATGCAAGGCCTCAGGAGGCAACAGGGCCATGTAAGTATGCCCATGCCACCCACTCTAACAGACACAGCGACTGAAGCCGCACAGCACCGTGGATGAGAAGCCGTCACCCAAGGCAGAAGCCGTGGGGTTCTCAGCCCAGATCTGGACCTCCAAGGGCTTATGCCTTACTCTGTATCCCCATCTCTGTATTTTAGTCCTTGAAAAAGCGAGTAGAAGTCCTGCTTTTCAAGCTGGCAGGCACAAAAAACAGCAAGGCCAATGGGGGCAGACCGGGGGAGCTCCGACTCAACGGAGTCCCCCAAAGAACATCGCAGCATGGCCCTTTGTTTCTGTGAGGCACTGTCCCTGAAAAAGTTCTGCCCCGAGACATGCAAGGTACTCGCCTTGCGATTTTTCAAACTCCTTTCAACCGAAACCATTATCCAGATCCAGCCTCGAAGAGCTCGGACTCTGCATTCGGCACGATGATGCGCACGGACTGGGAAAAACTGAATTTGGTTCTTGTACTGGTAGACTTTAAGTAAATGAGCATCCTTGATTCAGACCCTTTTTTGAGCGTCTAGATTGGCCCAGATTGCGCGCGATGACTAGGTCGAAAGCCAAGACAATGCTTCGACACTCTGTGTCACAGGAAGCGTTGAAACACATTGAAACGAAAGCTCCATGCAAGCTTCATTACGCGCTCCTCATAACCACCAGGGTGCTGTCGTAACGCACGAACGGAGAAGCGGCGTCGGGGGAGTGCGCTGGACCGACGGAAGCCCAGGCTAGATGGCAGCAAAAGGATGGGGGAGCAGATGCCGCCCAGTGTGCGGCCCGGAGCAGGATGGTGCAGGGCCTTCATGCTCCGGCGTCATGGCCAGAGATATCGGAAGAGTCGCTCGCCTTCAACGTGCCGCACCTCCCCTGACTTTACAATGCTTTAAACCGTCAACAGGAGGCCCTCCACTTCGGGTGGAGGCAGGATTGTCCGTCCCTTCCCGGGTTTCCCAAGTCCGTGGTTTTCCCTCGGCCATTGTTGCTTGGCTTTCGCCGTTCCCTGGGAAGCATTGTCTGGTGAACGCTAAGCCGCCTCAAGCCCTGAATAGCTCTCAATAAATAGTCCAAACTTTAAACTGCCCGTACTTTCGTGTGCACAGGCCCGCTGCGATTCGGCGCTGTTGAGGCTTTGCCCACTTTCGCCGCTTTGTGTTGTTGGCTGAAGTTCGTTTTGGCAGTTTGGCACTCGCTTGAAAGCTTTGGTGGCCTGCGCATGAACAGCGCTCTTGAGCACCCAGGTCCGGGAAGTGGCGCCAAGGTCCTCCAACAAAGGACTTGTGGTTGGAGAGGTCTCAGGATTCTGTGAACTCAAGGATTTGTGCGAGTTGTTTTGCCAGCCTCTGCAGGGATTCTTACCAAGAGAGCCCAAACTTTCACTAAATCCCTGCCTTCAGAAGAAGGCCACTGTACTTAAGGGTTTGGGGGTACCTTTGTTACCTGGTCCACGCCTTCTTGGGGACCCAGGAGCATTCCTCGTAACAGCGTCTCTCCTTCAAACTCTCAGCCCGAATGCCCTAAACCTCTTCAATGTTAAGCCTTGGAACCTTAAACCCCGGCACGACCCTAATAGGAGCCCTTCCGAAGCCCAATGGGCCCATGAAAATTGTTTCTAACCCTAACCCTTTAAGACCCATGTAGAGGGTTCCCCAATCCGCTCCTTGAACTCGATCTCTGGAAGCCAGATCCTCAAAGATGGAGCTTAGGGAGTTTAGGGTAGGGTTTCAGGTTGAGGGTTGAAGTGGCTTTGGCCCTTTAAACGAGATGTCCAACTCCGATGCTTCCAGGAGTCTTCTGCCTTAAGCCGTTGACAACCTCCGCCTGCGCGAACTGCACCATGAAGGAGAGGTGTCGGCCCTTGGGCTGAGCATTGGCAAGCATTGAGGAGATTAAGGTGCTGAGAGTCAGTTAGACCATGCTCTTAGTTGGCTCAGCTCAGCAGTGCGTAGGGAGACAGCATTACATGCTTTTGGGCGCTACGCTCTGGCTCTGCAAGAGGGAATAAAGTGCAACTCAGAGTGGCTTTTTCGTGGCATAGAGTGCGTATAGAGTGCACATGGAGTGCATATGGAGGGCTGATGTGGCGGCAATGGTGGCCATGGATGCTAAGGTGTGGAAACCCCTGAAAGGCTCCGCGGAAGCTCCTGGCTCATGGCTCCTCCTGGGGCCGCCGCCCGGATCGTGATCGCCTTGATTGGAACGGCCACCGAGAGCCCGATGTCGACGCCGGCGTCCAGGGTGTCGTCCTGTGGATTGGGATATTCGGAGGTATTGGTGACGGTCTTGCCCCATGCATTGCCATGGCCTTGCCTCGCCTTTCTGAAGCACGGCTTGACATGCGAAATTGGACTCGAGGGAGAAACAACACTGAGTGATGCAGGAGCCTCACAAAACAACGCAACGCCATAATGCCATTCAGGGCGCTGCGCAGCTTTCATATAACACTCTGTTTTCATCGGGTCTCCGCGGGTTGAGTTTAGTGTTGGGGCTTGAGGTCTGAAGGCTCAATTCAACTTCACCCTTTTTGTTGTTGGGACCTTCCGGTGTTGTGGGTGTGAAAAACGCCTCAAGAGAAAGAAGGGTCATGTAATGCCCTGGGACGATGGGTCCCCCTGCAGCGGGTCCTGATTAGGATCCCAGGAGGTGGCATCGCTCCCTCGGCTTGCGACGAAAGGTTTTGGGAAGTTGAATTGACTGGCTCGGTGGCTTGTGAGGTTGAGACCCCGGAGGCTGCAAGAGCCGTTTGCTGCTGATGAGCTTGATGAGCTTGGGTTCACACAAAGGCTTTGAAGCTTCAACGGCAACATTGCAAGAATGCTGCGGGGTTGAGGTCAGACTGCCGGCCTGGTTTGTGTTGCCGAGCGGCCGTCCAAAATGTTGCCGCAATCCTCGTCTGTGGTTGGGGCCCACAACCTGGCAACTCCGGGTCCCGGTCACCAGAGGCACCGTGAATTTCTCATCGCCCCAAGAGAAGCTTCTGCATTCTAGACATGGCGGCCTCAGTGCCCTGGTGCAATGCTCCCGCTCACTGGCTTCGTAAAGGCTGACAAGCTGAACATTCCTCAAGTTTCTGGGTGGAGATCGCAAGGTTCTTTTGCATGGAATCCGCGTTTCCCCCCCCCCCCCCATGCCCGCCTCCGCTCGGCTGCCTGAACTCAGGGTCAAGGACATAATCTGTCAAACGACGTCTGCCGCACATGCGAGGTTTAAACAGCCATAACAATCGGATCACTCCAGCCGGAACCACCGAACCCAAACAAATCCTTGAAATCACAAGCCATCCCAGCATACCGCCGACGCCCTGCAAAGCATCACTGGGATCCATGCTGCTGTCCATCCCCTCTAAATAACACTGACCCCGGGATGAGTGGCGAGGAACAAAACCTCAGATCACAGTTGAATCGTGGGTTGGGCTTGATGCTAATCTAGCTGTCTCACTGGAGTATTTAGAGTGAACTTGTTCTTACTGCTACTTCGTCGGCCTCCATGCTCTTTGGGCGAGTCCAGGACACGGCCTTCGCACTGGGCGGCGTGCTTGCGAGATACCTTGGGCTGCGTTGGGAAGAAATGGGTGTGCAGAGCTTCCCACCACACGGTCTCCTGAAACACGCAACGGAACTCTGTTACAAAGGCATTCGTGGACTGTCCATGAGGTGCCTATATTCAGATATTTCAGACGGTCCCATCGGAAACGAAGCTGCAGAAACATGTTGCAGAACGAGACACGTGCTCGTCGGCCGCTTCGTGATAGTGTCCACGTCACCAGGCAGGGGCAGCATCAGGGAAAGGGCCACGGACTGCTCCTGGCGAAAAATGTGTAGTTGCTCCGGTGTGCTGAGGCCTACCAACCAGCGCACTCGAGCCACAGCACGTCGTCACGGACATCCTCTAAACAGCTTCATGGGAGCAGAAGTCTCTCAGAAGTAGAAGATATTCATGCTTTTGGAATCCATCTTTGAAGCTATACTACTTGGCAAGAACACAAGTTTCTCGTATGGAGATTTCTACTTAGTGCTTTTGGGCGCAGAAGTCGTTTACACGGAACGGATCAAGATTCTTCGATTCTGCTTCCGAAGATCTTTCCGACATCTCTATCATATCAATGCCCTAAACCCTAAATTGCGCAAGTCTCCGGACGAATGGGGTACAGGCCGTTTTGCAGCTCGTGACCTCGGGCCAGGCAAAATTTCCGGGGATAGAGGTTCTGGATTCAAAAACCGTGGTCTTGAATTTCGTGCAGCCAAAGAAGCTCACAACGGAATTTAGTAAGGCCGAGTTGCCTAGATTACAAAAAACCCAATGACAGGCCCAGTCACCGTGCTTTGCTGCATGCTCGAAAAGCTCGTAGCAAGTCTTAGCGTCCACGCCGAGGTTGCAAAACCTTTGACGAAGATACAGAGAGTGGTAACATGTCATGTGGTAACCACCCCTAAACCCGAGCCGCTGTGCGTTTCGAGCTTAGGTTACCTATGGGGCTTCCTGGGTTGCATGGCTAGCGCTAGTATCTGCCAGTGGGGCCAGGGCCTCAGGTGTGGCAAAGTAAGAAAGCTTTCCGTAACAACGGCCAGGGCCTACTGCTGAGGGCGGCGCGAAGATTTAACAAACTAACAAGCCATCTCGTCAGTTCAAAGAGGCCATGCTGTGCAGGGCGGCATTAACACAAGCCGACAGACAAAACTCCCCACAGCTCACACTTCGGCGAAGCAAACTGGGCCCAGCATCGGCGATAACAGAACATGAGAGCACACTCAGGGCCAGAGCACTACGCCCACTGCTCGGGTAGATAATTCACCGAGTGCCAGCAGCTTGACGAGTGACTTCTTGTGACCGGTAGTTGGTGTAGCCATCAGCAGATAATTGCCTCGTTGGGCCGAGGGATGTCTGCACTCTGCACGTGTCCGGCGGTATGGTGGAGTGCTCGGACTGGTACTGCAGAGTGCTGCTATGCAACCCTAAACCCTTAGCCAAGACATTGGAAAAGAGAGCTTCAGGTTTCTAGAAACAAACAGCAACTGTTGCCTTTCAGAGCTGTAGCAGCTCTCAAGGACAGAGCCTCAAAGGTTGTAAGCCTCAGTCCGGCTCTAGGAAACCTCAATGATGGTGGGACGACGGGACGACCTCTGGAGATCTCTCAGCTTAAGCCCTAACCGGCAGGCCTGGCTTCATAAAGGGCTGCACCATCCGCAGGTCCTTTGGCTAACACAACGCAAGGGCTCCAACCCACAACTCTAAGATACTTCGCTGCCCCTCAGTCCTCGCAGGTGCGCCGACCAGTTCGGCAGTCTGCAGAACACCAGTCTTCATTGACCTTCAAAGGTCCACGTGAGTCTATGTCTCAGAAGCAATGTAAGAGTCAACAAAACAGTCTAGGACCCTATAGGAAGGCCCTATAGGGCCTAGTCTAGGATTCAGGGCTTAGGGTTACCACGTGCAGCCCCCGGTTGCAACAGGCAAACTTGTCATGCCTGTCCTTCAACGTGTTACAAGAAAAAGCCAACCGTTTTTGTCAGCAATCCTTGTTCAGTCAACATAAACAATGTGTGCTCGGCAACGGAGCCGATGGCTGACTTCGCTTTCTCTCAAAGACCCATTTTAATTCAACCCCCCCCCACCCCCACCCACCCAATTTGGGAAAACGCTTAGGGTTCTGAAAAGCGCAACTCAGGAGATCCCAAGCCTTCACTTGGGCAAAAGGGCAGCAACACGCAATAAACATGTGCTCCTGGCTCCTTCTAAACAGTGTCCAATTTTTGGACCCTGTTTCGTATCCGGAAACGAGACCCTGGCCTTGTTGCCATCATCGCACACCTCCGTGCCAACGACAAGCCCGTCACCGCAAATCTCACGGCAGTGGCTGCCATAGCCTGGCATTTTGCTCCAGGCTTGAGGGCAACTGCGAGCAACGGTAACATTGAGACCAGAATGCTTAAGACAAAAATGCATTGACTCGCGGAGTGTGACCATGATTCTGTAGAAGCGCTGCATCCAAAAAGTGGTTGACTTCCGCCTCCCTAACCCGTCTCTCCCCCGCCTCCCTTAGTTCCAACATACTGAGACCTGTTTAACCTAAAGCTCTGACGACAGCCCCCTGTCGGATCTTCAGCTTCAGTCACACATTCGCTATTGTGCCAAAGAGATCCTTGTGGCGCTCACCGAACCTACGTTATGACTTTATGACCTCGTGAGAATGAAGTTCTCTGCATGGCGGGGACGGAAACTGAGAACTTCCTCAGAAACGATGTTGAGGGCCTAAAAATCTGAAACACCCAAAAGCCCGAAAGGCCCACCCCCAGGGTTGAGGGCTATGGGGGCTGACTGCGGTGCAAGATGCACATCCATCCTGGCTTCACCTCCGCGGCACGTTTGGTGATTGTTCTACATTAGGGTCCCCTCCCTTTGGGTCTGTCATTGTATAATCCTTACAAACTAGGGCCATGATTCACATGCGCCCTAAGTTCGGGCTTAGAGAGCTTTGGGATTCGGGAGCATCTACACACCTCAAACGAGGTGTGGTCTTGAACGTTTTGCGGGGATGCCACGGGCCGGCCTGCCGGAACTCAACTCCGCATCTTGCGCAGTGCACAGGAAGTTTAGGTCACAGGGTTGTTCGGTGCACACAGCAAGCATGTAGAAGTTTGTTTCCAAGAGCGAAGGCTTTACCGGACCGCCCCCTCCCACTTTGACTGTTACTTACTCCCCATACCGTTTCTTGCTAATGCCTCGTGGCCCGACAAGGCGCAAGAACAAGGATAAAGGATGGCTTTACTTTCGGGCTACTACTTTGTGTTTCTTCATTGACAGCTGGGGGTTTTAGGTTCTTTGGCTTATTTCTACCATACTTTGCTTCATGTGGCTGGACCCAGAATCCAACCCAGAATCGTACAGCTAGTATCCCACATCAATCGTCGCTTGCGAGAGATTGAACGGCGCCTGGCAATTGGCGTCGCAGCCCTCACCCGGTGGATCACAGCCCTCAGCAATGGATGCAAGAAAAGGTGGAAATGACTCCCGGGCAGAGGGGTCTAAGAGAATCTCGAAAAATATGGATCTAATCTATGAGCCTTAGATAGCCTTAGATAGCATGACGTTCCACGGTAGAGGTTAACGCTGGCAAAAGCCGAGCTCAAGTGTTGACCTCTGCTCCTATGGGGGTTGAAGAAGTCTTTGCGCTGTACAGAATCTTCGTACGCCCATTCAACCGCTTAGGGTACTGCTGCTCAGCTACTTCTTGACAAAACTTAACTGACTTCAATCTGATTTCCAAAGCCCAAATCTTCAGCAGCAGCATAGCATTTAAGCCCCAACTTAGGCTTACCTGGCTTGTCTCGAGGCGCACCTGCCCGTAACAAAACACCTGCTCTATCCTGCTTTTGCAAGCCCTTCTTTAGAGAGGAACTCCTTACACATGTGGCCGCAACACTCCACCCCAAGCTCAAGTGCCTTGTATACTATACCCTCAACATTCCCGAGTACGTTGGGCAGATAAAGGGGTTCCGGGTAGGGACCCGGCATTTTTTGGAGCCCCTTCCGCTTTCATCTCCGACAACCTTTGAAACCCCTGGGCAGTCCTCGTTTGTAGCGACCTTGCCGTCGCCGCACCGGTTGGCGAAGAGCATGGAAGTCTGGCTTTGCTCACAGATCTCCTTCAAGACCCGTGGGGGGTTTTTCGAAGAGGTTCGGGCTATCAGCAAACCAGCCCAGAAGCGTCAACCGCACCTCACCATAAGGCCTGAGCTCGCCCCTTAGGTATCCTGTCTACATGAGGGCCCAACAAAAGAAGAACGTTGGGTGCTCTGTAAACTCTATTCCAGCAAGGAAGACCAAGAGGACAAAAACTCTGCGCCTGAACTTGAACTCTGGCACCATGAAACTTAAACAGCCCAAACCGTGGAGCTCCCCCCCCCAAAACCCGAACTCCAACGATTTCGGGACCCTCAGCCCTGAACATCTGCACTTACTGACCCTGCAACAACTGGATCCAGTAGCCATAGAACCCGGAACCCCAAAATGAAACTCAGGCTCCATTGCACTCGCGGGAGCAGCCAAGGCATGAGATCTGAGATGCACTCAGGTTCGAGCTGGGGCTGATGGAGTTTTCCAGATCTTCAGGTTCTCGGGGCTTTCGATTGGTTATCGATAGAGGCTGTTGCAGGAACGGGTTTTGCCCAACGGAGGCAGAACCCCTCCCTAAACCCCAAATCATAAACCCTCAGTCCTACCTGACCTTGGATCACCTTGGGACTGTCTGTGTTTGGGGTTTAGGGCTTAGGATTGAATGTTTAGGGGTGAACTTCAACAAACTTCATCACCAGACGATCAACCACGCGGCCACCTCCAGAGTAGCTCACGAGCCCAACCCCTAAACCCTCTGAACTTCCCTGACCTGATCCCAGTCCAATCCCGTTCATGTCCAGGCTCCGTCGCCCAAACACGAGCAGCTTCTTTGCATAGAGGTCCTGTCAGGGCAATTGGACTTCTTGGAAAGGGGGTCCTGGGAAGTGGGCACTCCGAACTGCCAAAAGACACGCTTTTGGAGCCCACGTTTCGGAAATTTAAGTTCAAGGCCCGGTCCTTCTGCGAGTTGTTGACGTAGGTCTGAACAGCCCAAGGCATGTCGTAGCAGGTGTTGTTGACCTGGGCTTTGGAGTTTAGAGTTCAGGGTTTAGGGTCAGCGGCAGTCACTTCTAAAACGCTAACCCAAACAAAAAACCCGTTAGGCATTCGCAAGTCGGGCTTTGAAGCCCAAAACTGTCAAGAACAGCTCTGCTCGGTGCCACCATGGCCAAAGCTCCTTTTGCCATTCTAAATTTCAAAACCTCCCGCAGCTGCAAGCCAGGGAACGTTGAATCCCATGCACCAGAACCTGGGTGGTTGCTGCTTGATGCTGCTTGCACTGCTCTTCAGACAAGGAGAGACGCGAGGATGTAAAGGGAGAAGATGAAACAAAACCAAGCTTTTAATTTTCGTTTGATCATTCCTGATCTCAGCCACAATCGCAAACTCGTGTTGAAACCAAGGGAGTCGCTGGTTCCCTACACGTAGCCAGCTGCCGCGAAAGGAAAACGTAACCCGAGGCGAAATTAAATCCTGATGTCGCCGTTGTCGCCAGCGCGCTTCTTCTTACAGCAACAACTCCATTGCTCTCTATAACATCTGCAATGTTCTTTAATGTTTTCTTTGATCGAGACTCTCTTGATCGATTGCAGAGTCGTTGTTGGGATGTGGTTTCTTGAGGGCGGCCTCTTGAGGTTACGGTAGGGCCCTTATTCTGGAGTCCGAGGAGTCCGAGGCACAAGCACTCCAGATTAGTCCTCGCATTGGCGCAGGTCAGCGTCAGTGACTTGCCATCGTTCCTTGGAAGCTAAGTCTTGCAAGGTTGGTGAATCGAATGATTCTATGTTTAAAGTCAGAGCCCACCAGCCTGGCAAGAATATCTACACAGTCATCAGCATCAGCAGCGTCAGCAATTTCTACTGAGCAGCGTCTATCGCCTGCTCTTGGCATCCTGTCCTAGGGGACTGGGCAATTTATGGAACTACAGCTGCCTTTGACGCCAACCGCAGCAAGCTAAATAAATTATGCTCAAACTGCTAGAGCATATAAGCCCTGCAAGTCCTAACATCTACAAACTCCAACCGACCTCTCCTTTTGCCGGGCCTCCACATCCTGTAAGGGCTCGCGCCTGGCTCCGGCTTCCAACCCAACTCAAGGCCCCAAGGGCCCTGCAAGGGATGGCTGCCGAAGTTCTTGCTCAGCCTCGGCTTTCGGAACTGGAACTTCAAGGCTTTCCTTCAGCCCGTGCCCCCAAAATTCTATGTCCTCCCCATAGTCCGGCCCCCCACAAACGTTGCCCCGGTTGGTGGTGGTGGTGGTGGTGGTGGTGGTGGTGGTGGTGGTGGTGGTGGTGGTGGTGGTGGTGGTGGTGGTGGTGGTGGTGGTGGGGGGGGGTAGGGGTTTGGGGTTAGGGATGTGGGGTTCTAGGGCGAAGCACTTTTGTGGGATTTGCCGGCTCGTTACAGGTGTTTAGAGCAGGATGTAGGGTTTGGGGGTTTTAGGGTTTAGGGCTTAGGGTTTCCGGTTTGGCGCACAAGGTATAGGGTTTGCATGAGGGTTTTGGGTCTGGGTTGGGGGCGGGGGGACACGCGACACGGAACCACAAAAATCCTCTCAGCCCTGTTGGTTTTCCCATCAACCCAAGACCTCTAGCCTGAAAATCTCTCAAACCCTTGTAAACCTTATACTGATGACGAAGAATGTCTATCATGCCTTAGAATTAGAGAACAGTCTTAAGAATCCCAGACTGCCCAAACGGGGGCTGGAGCGAGGACATGCAAGAGGGCTGTTGGCGGATTCTTGTGGCTTCGGGGGCTAGGGGGTAAGGCCAGGGCTTGGGACGGATCGGGGCGTGGGGATGTGCAGCCGACTGAACCTGACTTTAGTGTACCTTGTCCCACTTTGCACGCTCCAAGTCGTAAGCGTGCCCGCAACTTGACTATATTGGAGAGATGGCACAGTGAACGACGTTACTTTTAGTTTTGTTTTGGCGTCCAGCAACAAGATGTCGTGCCGGACGAACTTCCCACCTTGGGTTAGCGCGGCAAAGACCAGCTCCTTGTAGCTGCCACAGTTACTCAAGTCCTTGGATGTTCAGGCATGGTCTCGGATTTCCGGTTTCTGCACAATCTCTAGCTGCAAGGACTTTTCATTCAAGCATTTCCAAGTATGTTCTGAAGGCGGATACTTGCAGGTTTACAAGCTCACTACACACTTTCTTGCACGCAGTACAGCAGCTCCAAATCTCCAGTCAAAATCTCACAATGTCCACCAGGTTAGGAAAGCTGACGCCGAGGAGGTTCGGAGGACCAGACGCAGAAAGCTTTCTGAATTCTATTCCAGTCATCTCACACCAAAAATGTCAAAGCAAACCAATACTCACTACCAATATCTGCAACCACGAGTGTAGAGCTGAGGTCACCGTGCGCATCTGCAACCAAGGACGACTGGGAACAAGAGTTTACAGAAATGGGCAACAATGCCTACTTGCAAAGATTTGCGAAGCGACATGAAGTTGAAGCCTCCCTGACCCCGAACCCAGCTGAGCCCGCAAAAGCCCAATCTTTGATCAGCTTCGCCTGCCTGACCTGGAGTTTGCTGTCCACACAAGGCCAACTCCTGGCTCTTTTTGTTACTGAGTTCACTCTGCGGTTACGAACATCATGGAGCCCTCAATCTGGGGTTCCCAGCGGCCCAGCGTTAGATTCAGTGAAAGCTGCCGAGCATTCTGCCACAGAGCTTCTGGCTTCGATGTAGTGGGAAACTGCGGTACTGGAACTCTCATATCCACGAATCGGGCCAAGCTAGAAACGGTGGCGAAAGATGGTGAGTGAGCAAGATACTCGGATGCTTGCTTGTGCAGTGGGTTCGGGGGCAAAGTACTTAGCTCACCGTTGAACGGGTCCTCTGTCCGCAGATCCACAGTCTCCGCCTTCTCATGAACCGTCACGGCAGACATTCGCTTGTTGGGGCCTGCAAGCGGCAAGCTTCACATCACCTGCACCCTCCTTTGCCCGCGCTGCATCAACAAAAAGCCGACAAGAATTACGACTGTGCGAAAGTGCAAAGGTAGCAGTAGAATCCACACCACCTCCGACCATGTTGCAGCAGGTGAACTTATCTGCCTCCTGAAGCTTTTGAAGCGGAAACACGAGTGTCCTTGCAACCAAGCAGCAGGTCTCGAGTTGGCACGAAGTGCCTTGGCTCCCAGCACGAGAAAAGCCCCAAAGCGCGACAAAAAGTAAGCACCCTAAAGCAACAGTGCAGTGATTGCAAAATCTGCCCAGAAAGTGCAATCTTGCTTTTCGGGTGCAGCCCTTCAGTGACGTGACGGCCCCGCTCTCTCGCTCATTACACATGTCATTCTTGTGAAGAACGACAACATGGCCCTACTGCCCGCAGGCTTCGACGGCATGGGGCCTTATCGCTTTTCTCCCGTCAGTGGCCATTGGCGTACCTGGGGCCCGATCTCCGCAAGTGAAGTTTTGTGCTGACCAAGTTGCTGCAGCCATCACCATTGTTGAGGTCCTTGTCGTCGCAATCTTCACCTGTCAAGTTCCCAGCACATTCCAGCTCAAACCCTCGAAACTTCAACCCATACAGCCCAGCCCTAGATCGCTGCTCCCACCTAGGACCAAGGTGTGGTCCCCGCAGGTGCCCGTGCAAGGCTGTCCCGGCTGCGAGCAGGTGTAGCCCGGAAGGATTTCGCAACTGAGCAAAGGCTTCAAGGTGGTGCAGGATGTTGCAGGTTTCAGAAGGCTTCAAGTTTTCAAGGTTTAATCGCTCACAAGCCAGGTGAGGCACCACGATCCTGTCGGTTTGGGGTTCATCGGGCTTCTGCAGGGACTTGCAATCCGTCTCTAGAGCCAGGCCAGGGCCTGTAATGAATCAATCGTAGAAGGTCTTTAACGGTTTCGGGACTTGGACGTGTTGCATGGCGTTGCGGCTCTTCTGCAACTTGGTTAGCTTGGATCGCACTCAGGCTGCAGGGGTGAAAGGAGAGCCAAAACAGAGCAGCCGTTTTGAAACGCCCCTTTGGTGCATCTCCACAGCAAAACCTAACAGAATGTCATGCATACCTATGCGCTGAGCAACCAAAGACTCCGACCCCTTCCAAACGAACTGTACAACAACAAGCATGACATCACATCGTCGACAAACTAGAAGCCCTCGATATCCTAAACCCTCAGTCCCTGAAGCTACGAGTACTTGCCCAGAAACTCCTGGCAGCCGATGCTGTAGGAATCGCACTCCTAGTGCTCCGGGTTCAGAACTTCGGTGTGGGCCCCTTTCATTCGGAACTCTTTTCTGCTGGTGACCTAACAGTGGCCTAACATGCTTGTTTCATGGCAATGCAAGCATCTCCTATCGGGCCCTCACGTGCGTTCCGTTAGGGATAAATCGCTCGCTTCTCTGCGGGGGGCGGGTACACTCAACGGAATCTCTTGGGGTTCTCTTCGGGCTTTTCTGGGGGGTGTGGGCACTGGGGATACTCGGCGGGTCTCTGAGTCTCTCTGGGCTTCTCTGCTCTGGAGGTGGGCGCTCCAGGGATGCTCGGTCTCTGCAGGCTTCTCTAGGGGGTGGGCAGGTATACTTGCAGGCGAAGAAATGGGAGTCCTCAGTCATGTCCAACTTGTCATCCCCACATGCAGCCTTGGTTGGCGCATGGAAGGAGCCTCGTCCGCCTCGTCCCACAGGGATCAAGGGCTCTAGCTACTAGAGGCTCTAGCTCACTGTCCCAACGTCAAAAGCCGAACTCCACCACCGGTTAACCTCGCCAGACCTCAGTAGCACGTACGTAACGTACGTAGTAACAATGGCTCCGTGCGATCTGAATGAGCCAACTTCAGTCGTCCTTGGACCCGAAACCCTCCCACAACCCGCAGACCCTGCTCGGGACTGCTACTGTGCTAGTATCAGAGGAGTCATGCGCAACAAACCCGACCAAGCCGTATCCGAAAGCCTACTTGTGCACAAGTCACTTGGGAGACCTCTTTGGCTTGAGCCTCCCAATAGGCAAAGACCTGCGGAGACGAAGCTTTCTTACCTGTTCAGAAAGTTCTACGCCAAGTTCCGATGATGCTGGAAAACGAAGTGAGACTTAGGGCTGCCTTGGGGCAAAATTTGCGTCTTGCAGGAGGTCGGCAAACGGAGGGCGGACACTGACACTGGACAGGCAAAAGCACACTGGACAGGGAAATGGACGTACACTTCCGTATGATATGCTATGAGGCTCAGCTTTATGGTCCGGCTTACGGCTTCGGGCTGACTTGGAGTGTTCAGGCGCGAGATCGCGAATGTAGCTGGAGGGCTCAGAAGGCAAAGGCCCTTATAGGGTTTGATAGGGTTTGCTTAGGGTTGTAAGGCACATGGTGCCATGGTCCATGTGTTGTGAACCTCGCCTTGGAAGACAAGGGGTCCTGTCGCGCCACTTTGGTGTCGATGGGGGTGACCTGAGCAGGCGCTGTCAAGTTGTGAACTGTTAAGTAGGGCGCTCTGGCCGGGGTTTTTGAAAAGCAGATGTTAGCCCCCGCGTTGTGTATTTAGAGTTTAGGAAGATCAGGGCTTGGGGCTTAGGGTTTGCCGAAGATCCATCAGCCGTGGGCTTTCGCAACCTGGTCTCGGCTCTCTCAGCTATGAGGCTGTCGGGCTCTCATATCTGGCAAAGGGAAAAACAGAGGGTTGGTTCCGGACAGTGTCTCTGTGTCTGTCTGTGTCTGTCTGTGTCTGTCTGTGTCTGTCTGTGTCTGTCTGTGTCTGTCTGTGTCTGTCTGTGTCTGTCTGTGTCTGTCTGTGTCTGTCTGTGTCTGTCTGTGTCTGTCTGTGTCTGTCTGTGTCTCTCTGTGTCTGTCTGTGTCTGTCTGTGTCTGTCTGTGTCTGTCTGTGTCTGTCTGTGTCTGTCTGTGTCTGTCTGTGTCTGTCTGTGTCTGCTTGTGTGTCTCTGTGTGTGTGTGTGTGTGTGTGTGTGTTTCTCTGTCTCTGTCTCTGTGTCTGTGTCTGTGTCTGTGTCTCTGTCTCTGTCTCTGTCTCTGTCTCGGTCTCTGTCTCTGTCTGTCTGTGCGTGTCTGTGTCTCTGTGTCTCTGCGTCTCGGCGCCTCTGTGTCTTATTGTCTGTGTCTCTGTGTGTGTGTGTGTGCGTGCGTATATATATATATATATATGCACATGCGCTTTTGTGTTGTCGTCTGTTTGTCGGCACACGTCAGCTGAGGCAAGCGCCAACTTCTTGTTATTGTGCCCGTCCGTCTCGAACTTTAGGAAGCTCTTGTCCTTAGAGCAAAAGTGAGTCGACGGGACATTCCAGCTGTGCCAGGACGCCCCGTCACAACTTCTTCAACTCGCAGCCTTGTACGTAAGCCACAATGGGTCAGGATTGCCGAGGTTCGGAGACGAACTTCAGGGCATCCATCTCGACGATCTCACCTGGCAAGGACAAACTGCCGGTATCACTGTATTGGCCGAGATAGACCTTGAAAGGGCTTCCGTGCTTCAGGCCACTTCAGGCCACTGGGCTCAGGGACTTGGCGCGCTCAGCCTCACTCCGCCGTCTTCACCCCTCTTGGCGCTCTTATGCATCCATTCTCAGGGGCACGTGGTGTCCGAACGATCCCTGAGGCCCTTGCCTCCTAAATCTCAACAAGCCCGTCTTTTAGCGATATTGGGGCATGCACAGGGATCTTTCCCACGCCCAGAAGCAGCCAATCTCCAGAAGAAAACACGAAAGAAAAAAACTTGCGTGAACTTGAAGGAGCATACTCACCGGTCGGATGCCTTTATTGCATTACACTCATTCAGGCCGTAGCTCAGCCCGGCCTCTGAAATCCTTTACGCTCGTTGTTGCGCCCCACGAAAATTCAAACACTTCCCCTGACACTTCAACCCTACCATGAGTACACTTTGCCGCTACTTCATCCTGAAGCCCACTAAGCCTTCGAAACCTCAACCTGAACCTCAATGGTTTACAAAACCATTTTTCTTGCTGCCACTGAAGCCCCTAAACCATTGTTGACTTACTCAAACACGAAACCCTAAAGCCGAACTGGTTCCTTAATACTTAAGTCTCGGCACCCGTACCCTCATGGGGCAGGGTTGGGACTCCAGGGTTGCGCCTTTGAAGCCTCTACCCTCGAGTTTGGGGGGTTTAATGCAAGTTCCCTCTTGGGAATCTTGGGTCTTGCACACAAATCAGTCTCTCAATGGACTAAGCTTGCCAACGCTTACTTCTGAGGGCGGCTCCAAACAAACAAAAGCCAAATCGACATAGCAACCCTCGACCCACTCTTGGAGCGAAGGAAGCCGGCATCGAAACTTGTTTAAAGGGTTCAGAGTTAAGGGTTTTGTTTAGGTTTTAGGGTTCTCATCGCTTGCGCTCGGACAAGCCAGGCGATGTTTAATTCGGGTTGAATGAGGGTTGAACGATAAATGACCCTCAGTCCTAAGCCAAGAAGACCCGAACCGCCCTAACCACGCCCTTGCCAACCCCTTTAGCTCTAAACGGCGTGGGCCTCCCAGCGGGTGTCTGCAACAAATGGGGGGAGGGCAAACGGGTGACGTGATTGTTTTACAGAAGTTCCGAACAGTTGGAAAAGACTTTATGCCCTTTGTTGGGCATGCATAAAGCCAGCAAGGCTTGGATCAGGTGCGACTCGATTTTCGATCAGCACCATGAACTTTTCCAGAGTCGCCAGCAATTCGCTTGTCATGCTAATTAATTCTCGCCACTTCCTCTTCTTCGCCTCCCGACCCAACATTCGATTTAACTCGAGTCGAGTCCGTGCGAGGCGTTGCTCACACCGCAGCCTCCTCTCCTCCTTGTTCTTCTCCATAGTTGTCGAAGTCCAGATTGCTCGGGGGCCCTTCTTTCGTGTAGTACTTCTGTGTTTCCTCCCCCGCCTTCAGCTTTGACTCGGGACTTTAGTGCCCAGTTTCAGCGGGGTTGCTTGGCTGCAGTTTCTTTTGTACAGGCATCTTCCACGGGCTTACATCCAGGATCACTCGGGTTAAGGAATCAATGTTTCGGCCAGTCAGGCCTAAACTGTAAGGATGGTTCTAAATTCGACTTTTATTGTTTAGGCCCATGCCTTCTATTTATAACTCTAAGTCGCCTGGGCTCTGCCCGTGGGCGTCAGAGGTTCCTATACATACACACTGCCCTGCACAGCATACACAACCCCCCACCCTTCCACCCCGCAACTTTTTCTCGCCACATAGGGTAATCTTGTGATTCGTTGATATTTTGGGGGTGGGGGTGTGGGGGCAGTACTCAGGAAGTCAAAACGGCTGTGGGTTGAACAGCATGTTGCTTAGGAAAACTCAGCCAAGACAGGAGAGGTCCACTGAGGCCGCGTGGGTCGCAGAGGCCACGCACTTGTGTCTTGCCATCTTGACCGGTCCTGGCTTCCGTGCCACCGTATAAGGCTATAGTCATTATCGTGATTATAGTCATTGTAGACATAGGAACACTTCGGATTGCGATGCACGTGTAGATGTGTACAATATGGAGCCCTGCGAACACCTCACACGCTGGTCTGAAGCTCGACTGCGCGTTTATGGAGATCCGACCTCTCGTTGCCCTTTCTTGCGCTCTGGGTTTCGACCGTGTGGGCTTCAGATTACCCCTCACAGACACAAACATGCTCGCGGTCCAGCAAATGAAGCTGCTCTGCATGAGTTGGCGGAGGTTCGCGTATTCCTTCAGCCACAACCCGTGTGGAGGCAGTGTGTGCATGGCCCTCAAAGTATCGCATAGTATCACGACCATTCTTCAGCTCCTGTGACAGTGCGCCACAGGTGTCCGCAACATCGAAGGACCTCGGCTCAGGGACTGAGCTCCTGTTACTTCTACCGAGTGCTCCAAATTGTTCAAGATTAAGTGTTGGAAGCCTTAGCTTGAAGTTGCATGATGCCAGATGATGCCAGCCCGAAACGGGCCCGAATTCTCGGTCCGAGGACCAGCTGAGCGTGAAGGTCTGGAGAAACTGCGAGGGCTTCTTCCTTGGCACGATGAACGAAGGGTCCCAGCCGGGCTTACGCAACCTTGAACCCGAACTGTCCGAACTTTTCAAAGCCCTGAAAGGGTGTCACACAGCGCATGCAAACTTGGATCGAAATTGACCTTAGAGTTTTCAGCGTGCCACGGCATGCTCGTGCTTAAGAGGAACTTAAGAGCCTTTGCTAAGCGGCTGTTACCCACGCCAACTCTGGGTAGCAGCAGCCCTGAATGTCACAGAATCTCACAGCCAGTCCCTACTTCGTGAGGCAAGATGCAGGACGATCCATCCGGTCTGGTGCCTGGTCCCAACACGCAGCAAACAGCCTGCTCACTCTTTGAAGCCGCCCGATCCTAGTACAGTAGCTGAGAATCTGAAAATAGCCGAAAACACGTTTACTCGACCCTGCGTCTTTCGATCGCAACATGCTCTGCTGAAGGAAAATCGTTGGCCGCCTGAGCCTAGACTCGCCGCACCCAATCCCTCATGTCAGGCATCTAGAAGTCCTTTTAAGTCCTGTTCTCGAACCGGTTCCCAAGACCTTGGAATACCTTGGACGGACATCGCCAATCAAACTGCTGAACAAAAATCAATTCACCCACCTCCCTGGTACTGCAGACCAGGCACGGAACAGCCGTGGAGTTCGAAGCAACATTTCCTTTGCTCGCTGCGAGCAAGGAAATTGCCTGCGTCGTGGTTGTGGAGGTGGTGGAGATGACTTTCCTCGGTGGACGAGACATGACCCATTGCCGCCCTTGACTTCTGCAACACGAGCAACAGCCCTGATACCCTCTTTTATAAACCCTATCATACGTTTGGATATCATGACGCCGCATGCCGGCATGCCTGTCCTCCTGTTGAGTCCGTCACCCAGTGGTCATGCTGCTCAGGGCTCCAAAATGTACCCCTATGAACAACTATATAGTCCGCTTCAAGGTTTGGTTGGGGTTTCGATACTTTCACATCCTTCCATGCAAGGACTGCAAGGATGTGAAGTTTTTGTGACTCAGCTTCTTCCCCCACCCCCAACTAACGCCACAGAGGATCCCGCAGAGTATCCCCCCCCCTATATGAAAAACTGCAGAGATCTGCAAAGTATCCACTCCAAAGAATGCCACACTGAATCCTTGATGCACCCACGAAACTTCGCATTGCTCATCTTTAGGTAGGGAGGAGCTTGAGATGCTCGAAATTCTTTTTCGTGGGCTTAGGGATTTACAGCTTAGGGTTGGTAGGGTTGGTAGAGCTGCACATTGCGCAACAACACTTTGCAGCCAAGGAACACGGGGCCCCAGTTTACGAGTCGTGACAGCTCGTTCTCACCTAGGTCCTGCAGCAGGAGGCTCAGGCTTGCAGGCTCACGCTGGCACCGGGCAAGCAACTGCGTGAGACTTCTGCGGGAGACCCGGCGAGAAGGAGTAGTTAAAGCCTGCCAACCTAACCAGATCTCAAAAACATCCTATGGACAAAACAGAGCCCGAAAACCAACCCGACCCCTCATCCCCACAAGGGTCCAGCATGGCTGGCATCTGGCACTCGACGGGAGCCGGGGCGAAGAACGGGGCGACCTGCCAACTTTGGGACACTCGGTCACTCGGTCCCATGCCATTGGGCAGTATCCCGAAACCTTGTATAAAATGCCCTTCAACCCCCAAACCCTTTTCCCCCTTATAAAGCCCCAACGCCGCCCTACCACGCCGATGCCTGATCCAGCAGCTCGCCAGTCAACTCGAGAGTTCCCACATAAGCCTGCTCCTTTTGAAAAATCAGGGTGGGTCGGGGTGTTTAAGGCCCTGGCTTCTGCTTTGTTGAGAGGAGCGGGGTTCGTGTATGTTTGAGCGCGGAAAAGGAAACTATGGGCTTCAGGTTGCGTGCGTCCGTGCATGCGTCCGTGCGTCCGTGCGACCGTGCGTCCGTGCGACCGTGCGTCCGTGCGCACGCAACAGCGTGAACGTGTGTCAATGTGTTTTGTGTGTGTGTGTGTGTGTGTGTGTGTCTGTGTGTGTGTCTGTCTGTGTGTGTGTCTGTCTGTGTGTGTGTCTGTCTGTGTGTGTGTGTGTCTGTGTGTGTGTGTGTCTGTGTGTGTGTGTGTGTCTGTGTGTGTGGTGTGTCTGTGTGTGTGTTGTGTCTGTGTGTGTGTTGTGTCTGTGTGTCTGTTGTGTCTGTGTGTCTGTGTGTGTGTGTCTGTGTGTCTGTGTGTCTGTGTGTCTGTGTGTCTGTGTGTGTGTGCCTGTGTGTCTGTGTGTCTGTGTGTCTGTGTGTCTGTGTGTCTGTGTCTGTGTGTCTGTGTGTCTGTGTGTCTGTGTGTCTGTGTGTCTGTGTGTCTGCGTGTCTGTGTGTCTGTGGGTCTGTGTGTCTGTGTGTCTGTGTGTCTGTGTGTCTGTGTGTCTGTGTGTCTGTGTGTCTGTGTGTCTGTGTGTCTGTGTGTCTGTGTGTCTGTGTGTCTGTGTGTCTGTGTGTGTTTGTCTGTGTGTGTGTGTGTGTGTGTGTGTGTGTGTGCGTGTGCGCGTGCGTGGGTGAGTGGATGGGTACGCGCGTAGGGGCGTGCGCGCGCATGTGCGTTCTCTGCGTCCTCTGTGTGTGTGTGTGTAGGACGTAGGTTCGAGGCTTCAGCTTGAAGGTCGAGACTCCTTAGACTGATTCGTCATGCGGATTTCTGGCTTGTGGACAACTGCTACAACTAGAGTACCTTCTGAGAGCTGGAGCCATACGAAACAGGCACAGGAAGAAGCTGAAGCTAACTGATGTAAGCTTATTAAGCAAAGAAGGCGGCAACAAAGAGCGCGCAAAGGGCGCATTACAACCCTCGGGCATGCTTGGGCTGTCAACCCCAGATCTTGATCGAGAACAGCTCCCGCAACCAAAGCTTCAAAGAATGCGCATAAGGCCTTCGGTGCGTTTAGAATTGAAAGTAGGGGCTCAGTTTGGACTTCAGGGTCCACCCACACCGGGATTCCTTCTCAAACGAAAATCTGGGGGCCCTTGTCCTGCTTGTTCATCTTCTCGTAAAAGGAACGGACGGACTCCAAGTCGAAGACGATCTTGGACCAGTCATCCATGAACCTCGGTACCCCTCAGGGTGCAGCGAATGGCCTGGGAGCTACGGTCGGGATCGGAACGGTGGCAACACGGCAGCAGTTGACACTCGCGGCTTCACATGCACCATCCTGCACCATCCTTCACCATTTGAAGTCAGAAGCCATTGAGCAACCTTTGAGCTTCCCCCTCACATCCGTGCTGCACCTACGGACACCTCTGGGACACGTCCTATGCACCAGCCAACTTCGGGACATGCGCAACGAGTGACACACAATGCACACCCATGCACATACTGGGGGTGTGCATCCTATGCATCGCTACGCGTTTGCATCCACGCAGCTGGGTGGTCCATCGTTCCTGTCTGGGGTTCGCTTAATAAAGCCCAAGACTGTCAACCCCCGCCATCAAGGCTACCGTGCGGTGAGTTTCCTCCACAGATTAGCCGCGCAATGATTGAGCCTGCTAGCAACATAATTGTTACATCAGCACGGGTTCGGTCATATCAACACAATACGAATAATACGAACTACCTTTTTCAATGGCTAGCCAGCTACTGACAAGTTATAGTGTGAAAAAAGGCCTCGAAAGTCGTGGTGCTTTGACGGGGCGTTAGGGGAAATGTCAGAAATGTTTAGGCGCATTCGAGCCGGCAAATTTTGTGGAAGCGCAAGACGGTGCCAATGATTGCCAAGGGCTTGCCACCTCGATGGGAAGCTTGAAGGAGTACATCCCCTCGAAGAGCTGCATGATCTGCGAGTAGGTGTTGTTCATGCCTCGTTTCAGACTGCCAGGCTCTGCACATGTCCCTTGGCCCTGCATACTCGTGTGCACAAGTCTGTTCGCAGCTTTCAAGCTCTCGGAGCATGCTACTACCGTGACAGAAAGCCCATGCCGGTGTCTCTGCCTATGACAGTTTGGGGTCGTTGACCGAAGAAAGAAGCACTGCACTGTGCAAGCAAGCAACTCAATGTGTACTGCCATGGTACCTGCCGAGGCGATTCACAGAATCGACGTTTGTCATCGACGCATATCGACACGCATGCGAGGTGTGGCATTTGAAGGGCGGAGCATCTCGCGAACCTGTCTGGAACATCTTGCGTTTATTTGAATGTTTGCGTGCCCGACACCATCACTGGTAGTGTAGCATCAGTGCGAGTTGCGAGGGTTCCATAAGAATTCAGCCGGGGCAGCACGAAGGACTGCACTTATTATTTGGCAAGAACAAGGTTATCGAGAAAAGCACTCTTGGCAAGTTCAAGCCAGTAGTTCAAGCCCTTCTTGTCGAAACTGATGGCGACGTGCGTCCTTGCTGCCCAAGTCGCATGTGCTTGAACGATGCGATTTACAAGCCATGCAAGAATGGAGCTTGGAGACGCGCTGGAGCAAGCCACGGGCTGCTACTTCTAGTCCTCACTGCGAAAAGCGTGGCACCGCGCGAGCCTCATCCAACGCCGTCTTGATGAGCTCCTGAAAGAACATCCTCTGCTCGTGCAGCGCCGATAGTTTCTAGGCACGCTTGCGCTTCAACCTTGCTACAGGCCTAGGGGCTGACCGGTGGTGGGTGAACCCTCAGACCGAAGCCAAAGGTCTAAACGCCGCTAACTCAGAAAGACCTGCACTATCCTGCAATCGCAAGCCAAGCAAACCCTGCGCTGGACAGTCAAGAACAGGGAATCCCCCGTCCGACACAGCCTTCAGGGTCAACTGCTGGGCTAAGTCCAAAAGTCTGAAAGCCTGAAGCGTAGGCCTCAAACAGTGAGAGAGATCTCGTGCGATCTATCATTGTTTACACCCGAAACCTAGGCGAGAGTGCGTTTGGCACCCTCCGTGAGGCGAGGGCTACAGTAGGGCGAGAGTGCGACTTTGACCAAATCTCACCTCTTGACGTTGGAACCCCGTAGTGGTGGCACACCGCTCGGGGAAAAGTAGTGCCAGCCAAGCTTCGCAGACTCAGTTGTGAACAGGTACTTGCCCATGACCTGGGAGGGTTGTAGAGTCAAGGGTTTTAGAATGATTCCGAGTCTGGTGTTTGGGTTCCAAGTACCTACTTGGGGCTCTTTGGAGTGTAGGTGAGCCCCGAGTCGGAAGTCAGAAGTCCCATGGTAAACCGACCAGTCAAGGAAGTGCACCCGTTTTGGTCCTGGGCGCTTAAAACCTTCACTGGTCATTCCCAAAATCATCCCCAGACCAAGGCAGAAATCCCTCCGCTTGCTGGTTCTAGGTCGGTAGCCGATTGAAATCGAAACCAAGGTTTGAAGGGTGGCTACACATAACCATAGGGCATCAGATTTGCACCCTTCCCTCATAAGAACCAGCAAAGCTGTTAGCAAGGTTTTCAGGCGAGAGGGCCTTGCGGAGTGGGTACTCGTGGGCGGCGGAGGCACATTGGCAAACCTGGCCAATGGGCTTTGATTGCAGCTTGTTGGTTCCAATCCAGGCCCCACGGGAGGGCTGTTGAGGCTTTTGGAGCCCTAAGCTATAATGGGTTTTTGCACGAATGGGTCACAGTTTGCACGGCTGCCCACTCACAGATTCCTTCAGAAGTTCGTCACACTGCCATTGCAGTGCTCCACACGAATGCCAGCAGCTTGGGAAGGAAGTTCAGATCTCAAAAAAAGTTCGACGTTCGGGGCTTGGAGGTCCAATGGTTGTTAGTCATAAGGCTGCTTCTGAGGCGTTGTTCTTTTTGTCGGCTACTCACTTCAGCTACTAGTCGCCCCAAGCTTTCTCCTGACACCCGAACAGCCCGAATGAAGCCTTACTGTTTCGATTCCGAGGTTGCTACTCAGGTCGCCGCCCCTACCCTTCCAGCTTTGCCTGGCTATCTGGGTTCACCCCAGTGGTCACGCAAGCAGACGCGCAGGCTGCGGCCGGGTCCTGTTTTGCGGGAGCTTGACAGAAGCCACAGGATTGAAGAATCCTGAAAAGAGAGTTACAGGCTCTTTTCGTGGGAGAGGAACGGACGAGATTCTTGAGCTTAACACTTTTCAGTCCTGCAATTAGCTCAGGAACTTCGTGGGTTTGTTTTGGGAGTCATCTAGGCTCGGATTTGGAAGGCTGCGCAGCTCGCACTATGAGCATACGTACACTTCTACAGCAATATTCCAAGCGCCGGAAAGGTTCAGAGGTCCACAAGGGTCCACAAGCACATTCCCACACCCAACCTTATAAACCAATTCCCTGAAACAAGCCGCAATGTCGAGACAGACGTATTCTACAAGGCACGCCGCGTTCGTCCATGTGGTCGACAACTGGCAACTTCCTGAAACACCGTAAACCAACGTTCGACACTTGGCAACTTCCTGAAACACTGTAAACTCAAACCCTTTACCCTCCTCGAACATGACCTTCTCGTCTGCAGCAATGTAGGGTTGCAGGGCTTCGTCGTCCAGGATCACTTTCAGCTTAGTGGGGCTCGCCTGAAGCTTTTTGTTATTGAAGGCGATCGCACGTCAACTTCCCTCGGCTCTAGACAAAAAATATCTCTTCTTCTCTGTTCTCTCTTCTTCTTCTTTTTCTTCTTCTTCTTCTTCTCTCTTCTTCTCTCTTCTTCTCTCTTCTTCTCTCTTCTTCTCTCTTCTTCTCTCTTCTTCTCTCTTCTTCTCTCTTCTTCTCTCTTCTTCTCTCTTCTTCTCTCTTCTTCTCTCTTCTTCTCTCTTCTTCTTCTCTCTTTCTCTTCATTTTCTTTCTTTCTTTCAGCGCACCTGAAAGCGTGCGTTTCCGGGTCATGCGGTGCAGAAGACTGTGCGGACATTCCGGACAGCAGGCTATAATCCCTAACCACTACACCCGCAGCACCGACGCCATGCATCAAACTTACTGGCATTTTCCCTCCACTTCTCTCCTCTTCTCTCCTCTTCTCTCCTCTTCTCTCCTCTTCTCTCCTCTTCTCTCCTCTTCTCTCCTCTTCTCTCCTCTTCTCTCCTCTTCTCTCTCCTTCTCTCTCCTTCTCTCCCCTTCTCTCCTCTTCTCTCCTCTTCTCTCCTCTTCTCTCCTCTTCTCTCCTCTTCTCTCCTCTTCTCTCCTCTTCTCTCCTCTTCTCTCCTCTTCTCTCCTCTTCTCTCCTCTTCTCTCCTCTTCTCTCCTCTTCTCTCCTCTTCTCTCCTCTTCTCTCCTCTTCTCTCTTCTTCTCTCTTCTTCTCTCTTCTTCTCTCTTCTTCTCTCTTCTTCTCCCTTCTTCTCTCTTCTTCTCTCTTCTTCTCTCTTCTTCTCTCTTCTTCTCTCTTCGTTCTCTTCTCCTCTCTCTTCTCTCTCTGTTCTCTATTCTGTTAATTTCGCTCTTTCTTTCTTTGGAGCCAGGAGCAAGCCACGCGCTCTCTCTCGCTCTCCTTTATCTCTCTTCTCGTCACCTTCTTCCAAGTCGGACAGAAGCGTTGCCTTTGAAATTAGTAGCCATGCTCAGAGCAGGAGCATCAGTGGTCTGTTCGAGGCGATTTGGGTTGTTGGCTGACGCATTCAGCATCCTTGCAACAACTTGCAGCTGACCCGTGCTTGGCAATATTGCGGCAGCGGCAAATACACAGCTCACCAAGTCCATGGGCGATGTCATTTTACTTTCACAACGGACCCCGCATGGATGCAACATCCGATGTAGACGAGATCTGGTGACTGGTTGAGGCTTCTCGAATCTTGTCCATTTATATACGATACCTCTTTCAGATCAGGCGCGTCCTTTCGATGAGGATCTGCAATGGACGGAAGTGTGCTTCCAGCCGCCGGCAGCACTCTCCCGTGCCTGTGGGTGAACATGGGCGAACCTCCGCTGTTGCGACACGTCCGTAGACATCTCTGGCATCGACCAATTTCAAACAAAGCTTGTCATGCTTGTCTCCGTTGCACCCAGATGGAGGCGAGGCCCGAACATCTGCCGCGACTGCCTGCCGCCCATGGACTTGGTTAGCTGAGAACCGTGGGGAGGAGCACGGAGCCTTGGAAGCGACAACAGCCCGTTGCACGCTGGTTGACTTGAGCTCAGTCCCCACCAACTCGAGCCGGCCAACAGCGAAAGAAAGTCCAATCACGGGGGCTATCAAAAAGCGGAAGGGCAAAGGCCACCGCTGCCGAAATCAGTTCTCGGGCTTCCGGAGCACGTTGAGGCATCATTGATGCAGCAGAAAACTCCTGAGAAAAAGACCGCCAAAGTTGCTTGGTCGTTGAATGTCAGTTGCGGGGTTACCTCGACAGGCAGCGGCAGCACCCCCACGACGAAGAGAGCAGCCAGAGTCACAACGATGCCCCAACATTGGGTGCAAGTGGAGCCCAATAGCTCTGTAAGGCGGAGCACTGGCTCGGCCTTCCCGAACAATCTGGAAAACGAGTTTGCATGCCAGTTTGCGAGCAATTGTGCAAGCTTTCTCGTCCGATGGGGCTGCCCCTGCGTCCAAAGCTAGACCCAATGACACAAAAAGATCCAGTTGTGGCCACTGCTGATGTGCAAGTTGAACTCGGAGAAAGGGAACCCGATTTTTGCTCTTACACACTTCTTTTCCTCTTCTTACAATAGGGCGAGAGGACTGGAGCGCAGTATGCTCACCCTTGCTGCTGAGGTGTTCAAAGGCAAACGAGTCCTGATATCCTATATCTGTTGCCTCACCCCTTCTCCAGACTCCTCTGCGTGTTCAATGGCGGCCGGACCATTAGAGGAGGCATCTTGACACATCTCCGCCTCTCTCTCTCTCTCTCTCTCTCTCTCTCTCTCTCTCTCTCTCTCTCTCTCTCTCTCTCTCTCTCTCTTTCTTTCTTTCTTTCTTTCTTTCGGAGGGCGTGAAGGCCGAAGCCTCCGGGCGTCATCGCCCGCCCCTGTTTCCGGAGCGGTACTCGGGTACAGTGGAAGACACTGATGTGATGCTCTGCCCCCAACCCTCACTAAGTGTCCTCTAACCACTACCCCCACCACCCCATCTTCCCCATCTTCACATCTCGCCTTCCGAGTGTGAGACTGTGCTCTTCCGGCTCGCACTAGGTTGGACTGGCCCCCAAACAAAGGTACTACCTCCATACACTATACCCCCTCACGTGTGTCCAACCTGCTCTGTGCTACAACTTAGCCTGCGCGCGAGAAAAACATGCACCCTGGGCCTCTCTTGGGTTCCCCCGGTTGCTATCTTGGTAGACACAGCCCCGCCCTTTAATTGGCTCGCCGCGGCTTTTCGACACTCTAACTGCTTCGCTATCTCCTGTAGACGTCCGTCCCCAACAACCAAGCTCCCCCACAATACTACCAGCACCCGGGCCCCACTAGGGAACGGACGCCCTGCATCACATGACTCAATTGGCCTTCGGCCGTTTTAATGGTGTGTGTTTACTATTATGCGTGTGACAGCTGCTTTACCCTGAAAGCGTTGCTCTCCAGGTGCTGTTTTGCCGGTCCATTTGCCGGCGCAAAACTACTCATCACATATCCTCATTAGAACCACGGCTCGGTACTATTGGCCGAGCCAAAGTAGACGCTAGATCCGATCAGTCTTTCAACCCTTCTTGGGCAAACAACTTGTAGGCGCTGTACAATATCACCAAAATATTGCTTCGCAATTCCTTGCTGCCATGTACTCTGAGGCCACGGCATCTGCTTCATGCCGCGCGGGGCATCTTGCCTCTTGGTGAGCGTGCTGCCGGCGACGTTGCAGGCGATTGGGGCAAACGCCTGAGTGGTTGGTACACGGGTGACACCGGTTTCCAGTGCAAGTGCCGCACTGCTTGCAGCACTTCTTCCATGCCCTTGTTAGGCTCCTTCGTCATCATCTCTCTGAGCCCAGGGTTCTGTTGCACTGCTGCGTTCAAGAGCGCAAAGAAATCTGAAACGAGATCTGTTCCAGAAGGTCGGGAAGCAAGCAGCTCGCCCAAACTCTGCCCCTCTCGGGAGGCAAGCAACTCACCACCTTCCTGCGCTAGCAGCACTAAACGTGCAACATCAGCTTCTCTTGCGCGGACCGTCATGCGCTGACTCGGGTTGTTTGGATCCCGGAGCTCGTAGGTGACTTCATCATCCTTCGATATGGGTGGCTCCGGCTAACCATCTACTTGGATCATGCTTCTTGCGATGGAACAGGCTGCGTGGGCAGGAAAATTGCGGAGCCAAGCCATGGGTATCGGAAGAGACCCCAAGAGTAGCGCCAAATCGGCGAGGGTCATGGCGCCCCGTCTGGTCATTTCCTTGACACTCTCAGCGCTAGCATCAACTGCCACCAATAACCTGTTGCCTTCGACAACTGGAGCCAATACTGTGCCAGTTGGCCATGTTCCTGCTGGGAGAACAGCAATGTCCGAGCCAACTGGCCAAGGACCAGCAATGCACTGAACATAGTTGGGCGCCGTGGTGGGAAAGTAAACGGCCTGCGCCTGGTTCGCCAACGTAACAGGTTGTAGGGCGGGCCACGTGTAGCAGCTTGCATGCTGCCTCAATGGGGCCTGCACGCGCAGTGGTTTGTACCATGGCAAGTCGAAGGCAGCAGGCGCCGGTACTGGCACCCATTGTGGCTGGAATGCTTGCAAGACTTTTTGCACATAGGGCTGCAGCGTAGGGCCCTCGGCGGCGCCTACCGCAAAACAATGCAAGACAAATTGTCGGTGCTGCCACAGAGGTAGGCTTGCTCGACCACTTGCCGCGCTGCTGATGAGGGCGTTCCCCCCGAGCTTAAGCAGCCACGAACGATTTGAGCCACTTGGCTGTTGCTTTCTGTGACCCCGTCGCAACAAAGCACAAGCACGTCCTCCATGATTAGTGTCAAGGATAGCAAATCTGCCTTCGACGTGATGGGTGGCTTGAGGGAAGGGTCCCCGAAGGCTCTGGTCACGCTCAAGCAGCCATTCACCCGGTTCTGCCAAAAGTAGCCCCCTGCGGCCTGAACACGTAATACCGCCTCTGCATCGTGAGAGTTGTGGTCGGTGGTAAGAACTCTAAAGCGGGTACCTCTTATCTGCATGGTGCGGGAATCCCCAACGTTCCCAATGACTGATTGCCCAGATGAAGATGTCCATGCAATAGTAGCACAAGAGCCTCTGCTGGTGTGGCGAGAACAGTAGGCGTGGTCAACTGCACTCAGCACACCTTGTAGAGTCTGCGGAGCCGAAGGCCCACTCTTGAGACATCCGTCGGTCATGGCATTGGTCAGGCTCGCACTCAAGAACTGAGAACAGGAGCTGCCGTCATGCCCATCGCATACGGCCACCCGGGAGGAATTCTCATTAACAACTAGCACGTTTAAATCCTCCATTGATGGGCGTTGGCCTACGCATTCCGCCACGCCAATCGAAGCCCATGGACTCCCAAGTCTTTTCGTTTCCATCCTTGGACACAGAGAAGCCGGCTCCACTTTGAATCCATGACCATGTGGGATCACTTCAAAAACATCGGCCACTTGGCCGTTGCGAACGTAAACGCAAGCATTATGGCAGTCTCTTCCAGCCAAATGGCTTGAGCCAAAATGGCTCTCTCTCTCTCTCTCTCTCTCTCTCTCTCTCTCTCTCTCTCTCTCTCTCTCTCTCTCTCTCTCTCTCTCTCTCTCTCTCTCTCTCTCTCTCCCTCTCTCTGTCTTTCTCGTGGTCCAGCTGTCAGAGGCGTCGCGCACCACAGCAGACAGATTCGCAACCCAACCACAAACACAATAAATACCCAAGCCCAAAATATAGACCGTCCGTAAGCCTCAACAAACTCAGCACGTCTAAGAGCCACCTGCAGCTCTTCGGACAGCTGTGGCCCCAGATTGTCAAAGTGCAGGCGACTGAAGCCACCTGAGCGACTTCTAAGGGCAAAGAGGGCGCTTTACTCTTTAGTGCAGTCTAGGGTCTCAATTGCTCAGAGGCTCTGGTTGAGGCTTGGGGTTCAATCAATCCGACTCAGGTCAGCGCGTTGGGGAGACACTCACTCATGCACGAAGTGGATGGATCGTTGGCCAGTGTTCGTACTCCCAGATTGAGTGGTGCTGTCGAAGCGTCCAAACCGAACCCGTGCAGCAGGTGTGTGGTAGCGGCGCTATGCCATCTCCACCCCTGCTGTACGAAATCAGTTCGTCGACCCCTTTCCGATCCGGGAGAAGAAATGTACAATGGGTGGTGTGGGCGGGAGAGCAACAATCTCTGGTACTGCTCCCGAGCCTCGCGCGGCTGCGGGGCATATATGTATATATGTATGTACATTCCTGATCACAGCTCTCGGTGCTCGCTCGATGCATGTCACTTCGCATCGAGATGCATCCCTTCAAGGTTTTCAGGTAATTTCAGGGTTGATCCGGGTTGTCAAGCGGGGCGGGTCTAAAAGATGAGCTCTGGGCGACAAGATGCCCCACTCAGGCCCCACTCGTCCATGAGGGGTGAGTGTTCAGGCTTCATTTCATCATTAGTTTCATTGCTCCGTGCTGAGTCTGTCGGAAACCCAGAACGCCCTGGCGTTTGCGATAAGGAGCTTTAGGCACCATGAAAAAATAGCAGCTTTGCGTTTCACCGGTACTAGAGAAAGCACCCGACTAACGCGTGTAGCCTAGGAACTGTCCGCTGCCAAGACGGCCATCTCACCTCAGTCAGCTGTCGATTGGGACCATTGCTTACTGCAGGGGTCTTAGGCTAGAGTTTCGAGCCTACTCGCCTTGTGGCGCTGTGCTCGAACACGCTCTGACGCTCTAACGGCTCGCATTGCTCAAGCCTTTCCAGCCAGAGCCTGCATCCTCGGAGCGCCACTTCGACAAATTGTTGAGGGCCCCTGGACCCCAAACTGGAGGCCTGTTGAGCTGTTGAGCCGGGCCTAAACCCAACGCGAAGCGTCCGGCACCGAACGAGCCTGCACTGCAACAAAGCCGAAGAGAAGACCCGATCACTGGGAACTGCCAGTTCAGACAGCACTTTGTCGGGACAGACGGGTGTTTGCTACAGAACATCTGTCTCTCATGGTTTTCGTAGCGAATGAATGCAAGACTTTCCTTGGCTCGCCCTCCAAAACTCCGAATGCATTTGGAACCCCCACTTTCTTGAGGAGTGGCTGAACCTCGCAAGGCCCTCGGTGAGCGCTGTCTTCAGAGCTACGACGGCCTGGCGAGGCTCTCTATATTTGGGGCTCAGGGAGTTTGGGCTGGAGGGCAATGGCACGTCTACGTAGGATGGACGCGTAGGTCCGCGTAGGCTGTCTGTATATATATACATATTTAATGATGCGCAGCGGTAGATACCGCAGGTTAGAAAAACCTTTGCGGAAGGGTGCGAGGGTGCTGTACAAGGTTGGAGAACATGTTTGCGAAGGAGGTGGTACGAATTGCAGGGGTGAGGAAAGCACTTGAAAGCTCAGGTTTCACAAGGGGAGTTCCGCGTAGGCCCGGCGTAGGCTCCGCGTAGCTTGCACACAGGCGTAGTTTCCATGTCGTTGCCCATCCGTTTTCCCCGTGCAGGTACAGAACCAAACAAAACCATGGCGAGACCGCAACACAATGCCCCACAAGTAGCAGAATGCCCCAGTTCCACGCACCCTACTATAACCAAAACAGTTGCGAGTGGCTTTGTTTGAGGGCTTGCGGACATGAATTCACGCGTAGGCCCGCGTAGGATGTCAATGCAATGACAAGAGCCCACACAACAAAAAAAATGCTCATCTGAAAAATCACGTGAATGCTTTCTGCCATATAGCACGTGCCTCTGTCCGAAGCATCCTGCCATCCCCCAAACACAAACCAAACCAGAAGAGCGGGCACAACACGACATGCCCAAGAGCTTAAAGGGTTTGTAGGGCCTTCTCTGTCGTAGCGTTCGACTGCTTCAGGACCTCGAACATCTCATCGGAGCTGGCTTCGCAGAGGCGGTACCTAAACGGAGGGGCTTGGAATCTCCTAGTGACAAGCATCATGTGCCATGCATGTGAACTCACACAGAATTCATCTTGCGGCTTCTCACAGCCAAGCTGCTGCTTTTTGACCTCGGAGAGCAGTCTCAGAGACCCCAAATCTCCAGAGCCCGAAGCCCCAAACTCTGAAATTCAATCTCAGAGCCAGGTTCAAAGAAAAAAAAGATGTTGCGCTCAGGGAAGGCATTCCCTCTCTCCCTCTCCCTGTCTGTGCCAATCCCAGCTCTCGGGGATGACACTGTTGTGTCCCTGCAGCTCCAATACAAATCCGGGGGGCTTGCTTCGGGATCTACTTACGCCAGGTTTTGGGGCTTTTTTTGGCCTCAGATTTTAGAGAGGCTTCGGGGGAACGATGTCTTCTCCTCCCTGCTGTGTAGTGCGACCTTGTTCTTGAGTCGCCTCCACCGGACCACCCGGTTCCCGAGCAACCCGGGTCTGCAGAAACGAAGGCTTGCATGGCCTAGCAATATAGCCGCTGCTAGCAATATAGCCGCCGAGGGACATTCTTCACCTGTAAAAGCATGTTGTGCCGTGCGAAGTTGGCGACCCGGAACTCCTGTTTAGAGCTTGGAGCTAGAGCTTCGGGTCTCTTACAGGACCGCGATCGTTCTTTCCAATTCTCTTAGAAGTTTGCATTCTGGGTAGACGTTGATACATGCATGCCGAGGCGCCCTAGCCTCTAAAGTACCTCAAGTACAATCCCTAGGAGTTCAAGGTGCGGGTTTTGGGATTCCGGAGTTCGCTAGGTCGAGCGAGGTCCTCGAAGTAGCGGTTGACGTTTAGCACGAGCTTCTCGAACTCAAACACGAAGTTGTGGAACGCCGATTCGCTGATCTTCCGGGGCACCTAAAAGGACCGAAAGCGTTTCAGGATTTCGGGCTTCGTTGAAGATCTCGGCTGGGAAAATTGTTTCCGCAACTGGAGGCCAAACTGCTCCGCCCATTTGTGGGTTTGGCTTCTCGTCGCCATGGCTCTTCTAGTTTGCCTGTACTCCGACGATGAGGGGATGCAATTGCAATGGATAAGGGTGGCACTAAAATGCCGCATGCTCCCGCCTGACACAAACTCTTCAGCCGGGACTGAACTGGCTGCCAAGGGACAGCATCCAATTTCTCTTCGATGACGTCAAGCTTCCGCATGATTGCTAGTAGGGCATTCATCTGCCTGCACAAAGGGGTTCAAAGTATGGTGGTAAATTAGTTGGGGGGGATGCTGAGAACATCTCGAGAAGTTTTCCCCGGTCCTGTGCCGCGTCGCGAAAACGAGGGATGCACTTTTTCTCCCCTGAAAAGGGGGCTTCTAGAACCAGCCATTGAGGACTATTTTGGGTTCGCGTGTGGGGGAGCAAATGGTGCTGTCGGTCGGCACTTTGGGACCTTTGGAAAGAAAAAACGCCGTTGAAAGGTCTAGCTCAAGTGCCAGGCTCAGGTTGGGGGCCGGAGGAAAAGAGTTGGAACCTCCACTGTGATTCCCCCATACAATGCCCTTAGCGCCCTAGAACACACAACGCCCAAAGCCGGAACCCTCAATTCTTCAACCCTCGAAGTCTCAATTCCAACGGCCCGAACACCAAACCGCTAACCGAATTGTTAGGTCAATCTGAGAATGGTAAACGCTCCAAGACTCCTTCGAATAAGACCAAACTGTGCCTTAAAGGCACCCGAAACATCAGCAAATGCCTCCAGCCCTCTAGACCCCAATAAGCCTACATCTACAAACATTAAGCCCCCCTTGAGTCACGGATTCCGCAGGTGACGTCGCCTCTGCTGGCCAAGACGCAGCTCCTCGAACTGTCGCCGGCTCTGAGCGGAGAGCGCCTTCGGTTCGGCAAAGGTTCGGGCAGGGTGCTCTGTTCTTGTGCTTGGAGAAAATTGGGACTTGGGTCATACAGGGCTTTCAAGACAAGACGTAGATAGGCTAACATGTTTGAAGCTCCGCGGGGCCAAAAAAAAACGGATTCCGTCGCTCCATCTCACACAAGGCTGGCAAGGTCGTAGAGGGCCGCCTAGGGCTTCGACTCTCACGCTCGCCCACGGCAGGCAGGGATGTGGAAATCGCGGTCGGTTGGGACTGCGCAACTACTCCACACGAACAGTCACGACGTGCCACACTTCTGCTGCATGCGCCGCGTGTTCAGGTGGCTACCTTTCACCCAAGGCACCTGTGCCATTGCAGACCCCAGAAACCAGTTCCGAAGGTGGGCCCGCAGAGCAAAGACAAAGATTGATTAACTCCCGCAGGGAGCGCGGGGTTCCGCCGACATCGCTCGTGTTCGTACGGGGAGTTTAGCACAGTTTAAGGCCTGGGCCCGCCAGCGTTTCAAACTTAGCTTCGCATTGAATCCACTCAGCTTCACAATGCTTCACAATGCTTCACAGCTTGGGCTTCAAGAACAATGTCCGCTGGGCCTGGATGCGCTGGTCCACGACGTCCAGTCGGTGGAGGGTCTCGTTCATCATTCCTTCGTGTCTGTCTTGTCTGAAGGCTTTCCAACGTGAACCCCAAATCTTCGAGGCAGCATTGGGCACGGCCTCCAAAGTTCAGGTTTTACACTAGCTTCCATGCAAGAAGGCTGACTGCTGTTGGACATTCGTCAGGGTTTAGGGTTTCTTAGAGTGGCAAAGGTCATCTCCAAGAGAAACACATTGCAAGGTCAGCCTCACCTATGCGATCTGTGTGCCGCGCTTCCTTGCAAGGACCCCGTGATGGTCTTTCGAGCCGCCGAACCCTACACCCCTAAACTGCCACAAGCTCCCTATTAGAACCCCTAAACCAAACCCGACAGCGCGACAATTCCTTTCAGGAGCCCGTTTTGATCTTTGAGCCGCAGTTCCTTCCAGCCTGTCCAACTGTGCGCCGACCCTGGTAAAGCCCGCCGTCATTTCGGCCGAAAGCTGTTCGCCAAGCCTGGCGGTCAACTGGTGGTTTTATGGTCCCCGGACTAGGTAGGGTTTGAAAATGACCCCGCTAATGGGAAACAGCATGATGGTGGATTTCCCTTGCCAAGTTCTGAACTTGTAGCCATTTTCTCTGATTGGAGGAGGTGTCTGGGAGCTCTGTGAAGAGATGAAGAGCTCAATTTGCATACTGCCCGAGCAGGCTTGAGGCTCTAGAGGCCTATAGGCTTTGCCGCATGCGTTGGCCCAATATCGCTCAAGAGGACGTGGAGACGGATTGCCTATAAGCCATTTGATACGCAAACCTGCAAACAAGCACAACATACAGCTCTCATCCATACCCATCCCTGGAGGCGAAACCCTCGTAAGACCTCTGCATCTTCAAGTCCGGCGGAACTTCGCAAGCAAACCCACACGCAATGCCAGAAGCAAAAGTACCTGAGCATCACTACATTTCTACAGAAATAACATCAAGACTTGGCACAACCGATTCATGAGCTTCAACCCAAAAGCTCTTGCCCGAGCTCGTCTTGAGCTATGTTTGCATACGTTTGTTGCCATAGCGAACTCCTTGCCAAAGAAGCACCTGCTTCCATAAACCCCCATCAGCAAAGTATCAAGTTATGACCTAGACCTATCGACCTAAACCATTCACCCCACCCTGAGCCTCGGCTCATTTCAACCCGCGAGCCTGTCAGTGGCCGCTGTGATCTGGGCCTGCGTTCCATTCCTTGGACGAAACGATGTTCAAAGTTGTCTAATCGCTCACGCTCGGGCAAACAAGGCGAAGCACACCAGATCCAAGGTCTCCAGCTAGCAACGTTGTGCTTGACCGCACAGCCAACTTCTGCAACATCGTTTGCGGATATCGCCACACACCAACTAATCAGCAACTTTCACTGAAGTTTTGTCGTTCCTGCCACGCTAGGGTTTTGGGTTGAGGTTTGCCGGGCTTTTAATCTGGAGGTTGTCGGATGCAAGGCTAGTAAGGCTATAGTAGAAGCCCGTGGGCTCTTGGAAGCTTTGAGGATCGACTGCGCTCCCAGCTGGCGACCAATTTGCAAGAGGCTTCCAAATACGCTTGTGCATGCAGAGAGGAAAGGGAAATAACGATTGTTGCATGAAGCTTCTCAACGAACCTGTTCGGGGGGTTCAGCAAACGTACGTGTGCGTGCCTGCATCTGAGAGTTTAGGGTGTTCAAGGCTCCAATTATGGCCCTAAACCTGTTCTGCTGCGAATAAAGGTCCTCTTAGAATCGACACCCAAAAGGGATAATTTGCCACATCGAATGCCGGGAAGCAGGATGCTGTACTGGAGCTTGTAGCGGTTTTCCTGCAGGGTCAGTCGGGAACGTCTGCGAATGAGGGCTTGGGCTCCAGGGGCTTGACGTAGTTCGGGGGGAGGTTAGGGGGTTGAGGCACGCCGAGCATACTGCATCAACCTTACCTTCGCCCTGTGTATCTTAAGGTCAGCATCATGGTGATGTCTGACAGTGGATAACGGAACGTCTGCTGAGTAAACTCTGCAACGTCCTAAACCTTTCTCTTGTGCATAAAGATGGCCCCCGGCCCAGGCCTCCATGGATTCGGTCAAGGCCGTCACAGCGCCATCGATCATATCCCCTGTTCCCGACAGAACGGCCTCCCAGGTCTACTTGGAGGTTCATGGGACTAAGGAGGTTTTATGTAGCTATAGTAGTTGAATACTGTACGAGTACAAGGCTGTTCTGAACTTATTCCAAGTAGGGTCGAATCAGGGTCTAAGATTTCGGGCGTCCGTTCAGGACTTCGGGCATAGCGGCTAGGAGCTTAGGATTCCGCAAGGAGCGTCTTGAACATCGATTCCGGACAACACGAGGCGGCCTGTCAAACGTTTGGCTTGGAAGGGGCTCGGAGTATCGCGGCTGGTGTTCTCGTGTTACATCGTTTCGCATCACCTATCCCAGAAGACACACTGAAGCCATGACGGCCTGGTCCTATAACACTGCTTTTGACTTCTGAGTACTTTCGTGCTGCTTCACTCGGTTCGCTTCACTGGGTCTCTTTTTCCGATCGAAGCTACTTTTAGCAAAGCATGGCTTCTCAAAAACGTCAAGCTTCTGGCGGAAGCCATGATGCAAAACCGACCTACGTTCTGCCTGTCTGCTGGTATTCGACCAGCTTCTGCTAAACATGCTACCCAAGGAACGGAACGAGGGTGTTGGTTCGCGCGAAAGACAAGCTGCTCGTCTTGTGCGGAAGCGGATCGCAACTTAATGATGCCGAGTCACGCACGCACCTAGAATGCGCTAAATCCTCTTGTTGGCCCATGCTTTGCGAAAAACTTGCCGGCCTCCTGCAAATCGTCGAGCTTCTCCCCGACAAACGCCTGGTTCATGGGTGAGCATGCCAGGCAGTCTTAGCAGAATACACTAAGGATTGGGCTCCGTACGAAGATGGGAGCGTGCGGTTTGGGCCCGGGCCGTCGAACCCTAGAACCCGTCCTGAAAGGGGGCGAGGTGGGTGGTGCTCAACTTGGCGACAAGCTGTGGAGTACACCCGCAGCAATACTGAAACTCCAAAGTATGAACCCGAACCTTCATTGAATGAGTATTGAATGGCTGACCAAGAAATCCCACCCGTGTCCGAGCCAAGCTTATTGCAAGCCCTGAACAAAAGTCCGAAGTCTTAAACAGGAAAGAGAAGCTCGACAAGAACAACCTGACTGCAAACCCCCAACAGACGTAACCTCCAAGCCCAGAGTGCCTGCATCTTGGCAGTCTGGAGCTCCGCGTTGCACTGCCTCAATTTGGGTTCTTAGGAAGGCTCGCGATGGCTCGAGACCTAGCGGCCCAGCAGAAGGCGTTGGACAACACAGACAACAAGAAGACTGACGGGTACCTTGAAACGAACACGCCCCTCACAAGCACACAAGAGGAAACTCGACGAAATCAATGGCAGCATGAGGAATTCATGCGCAATGCCCAGTTCCCAGTGTATCAATGAAAAAAGAGAAGGACTTCCTGAGTCGCCTGGCTACGCCTTAGAGGTGTCCGAATGGACCACTCGAACGGACCATCTGCAATTGCCCACTCCAGAGAACCTCTCAGAACTCCAGTTGCTACCTGCGCGAAGCGACTTTGGGTGAGCGCCCGTCTCGCCAGCTCCCACTGCTACAATGGCAATGTGGCTTCGCCCAAATTGACACAGCGGAAAGTGACGTGTCGTCGCTGCCGTTTCATCATACAACCGCCGGCCCTTCTGCCCACGCGACGGCAATCCAACAAATGTGTAGGGCCATCTTCTGCAAGTTCCAACTTTGAGGCGCACCAAAACACAAAACACAAAACAATTCCAAGACAACGGTTGCTGTCCGAAGGGCTGAGCCTGCATCATGTAAGCCATTCGCTGGTTTGCCTCCTTCGAAAAAGAGACAGGGTTTGCCTCATCAAAGGCCATGGCCTTCTGGACAGGCGTTGAGCGCATATCATGACCACAGCTAGCTTTGGCAACCGTCTGATACCGTTTGCTGGGGAAAGCTGGAAGCTGTCGACCAACGCTCAGTTCAGATACCTTTGTGACAAATCGTAAATCCAGCTGCAAACTCACGAGCCTGAAGCCCTGGGCCCTGAAGGCCCCAAACCCAAAACAACAGAAGTGAACACCTTGCAATGCCAAAATCTCGAGCAGCACACCCAAGGTTTAAGTTGTATTGCGAAGATATCACTCCTTCAGCTTACGGTTCTGATGTTTTGTTGTCGTTCTCTAAGCACCCGAAAGCCCGATCCACATACGTGAGAACCTGAGTGTTGCAACAAAGCAAAGCTCCCTCAGATTTTGGGACAAGCCCCCCTAAGTCCTCCAAGAACCTCCTACACGTCTAAGGTGTTTGCTTTCTTCATCAATCTTCATTTGCTCCCCTTGCAGCCTGGATTTCCAAAGCCGTGCGAAAGCCAACTAAGATTAACCTCCCGAGTTTTTGTTGTTTTCTCTTTATATGCTGGAAGCGCCCGTGGCGATAACACCTTGGAAATTCCCGAGAAAGGTCGCGTCCTTCTGCTGCTCCTCCATCTTCGCCAGGAGCGTGTTCTGCGAGATATGTTCGTGCTGTTCGTGTGCATGCAAGGTCAAGAGGCTCACATCACGGCCGGGTGTAAGGGGGGTCGGGGGTGCCAGTGGTCAGATGCTAACAACCGTGCAGAAGCCAAGCTGGCATCGAACTGAATTGCAGTGTCGCGTAAGAGAAGTAGGGAACGCAAGACAACGGGACAAAGGGTGCCTAAAGCCGTTTGTTGGAAAATTCTCCGATGCACTTCAAGGCAGCGACGGTGGAAACAGAACCCAACTAGCTCCAGACCAGATTTAGGTGACAAAACCCCTACAAGAACACAAGCCGCAATCCAAACCCCTTCGGCCCTGAAACAACGAATAGAGATGGAATGAACGTAGGTCTGTTTTTGCCCCCCAAACTCCAGAACACACCAGATCCGCGCATTACACTTCCCACGATTCTAAGCGCAAGTACAAAATGCCGACCCCGACCTTATGTAGGCCCTGAAGCCCCCAAATGCGAGGCGTCACACACTCTGAACCCTGATGACGGACCGTCGAGTTCTGCACTTGAGCTGCCATCTCCTTCGCTACGCAGGAGATGTCAAGGGGGTTTCCAGGAACGTTGGCTGATATGTCAGACTAGACAGCTAACAACCTAAGCCCAACCTGTTCTTGAAAAACAAATGCCTGGCGCTACGTGCAAGATCATGCAACGGCATTCAACACCCACTGCCACAGAATAAGGCAACAGAACCCAAAAGCAGGATCACGGAACCTGTGCACTTGAACAAAGTCAAGGCAAAACTGCCATGAGGATTTTCTTAGACACATGCCAGGCGCTTGCATAACCTAAACTCTAAACCAAGCAAGCTTCGTTTTTCAGCTCTTCGGTCTGATTGTTCAGCGCCTCCAGCTGCCTTGCTTCCTAAGATGGAGGCAGGGTTCAGAAAGCTCAGAGTTGTGGATTCAGGGTTTCTAGGAAACAGAATGGGATGAAGGTCAAAGAATGACAGAGATGTGAACAGTTTAGACTTCAGCAAGGGCATGCTGGCCGAAACGATGAAGTCCCAGAGGCCAAAGCTACCAAAAGGCGACCTTGAAAAACAGTGACTAGTGATGTTTAGTGACACTCGTGGATATGGTTCTGGGCATGTTGATGTACGTTTCTAGGGCAAGTTTGCACTTGGGCCTTGCCGTTCGTTTGCTTGGGGACTCCGTTCCTGGTGGCGGTCGAAAGGTTCACAGCCTGCAGACCCACAATCGAGGCAGATGGCGGACCAGTTTACTGGCAGCTGCAACTTAGACATGGCATTTGGGGCGACCATGTCCTGCTAATTCAAAAGCATGCCAAAGCCTAACCTGTAAAATGCGAAGTGTGGCCACAGCAAACAACCTGAGTTCTGCATCTGAACGTCATATCAACCAGACTGAACTTGGCCATGCTGGCAGAAAAGGAGAGTGGCAGGGTTTTGTGTGAAGAACTCTTCGGGACAGACCAAGTGCATGCCAAGATGCCTTGGCCCTGAGTTCGGCCTGTGCCAAGCTCTCAATACCCCGCACTCCCCATCGCCTTTACATCGGTTTAGGGCTTATTGTCCAAAATCCTTGACTTGAGACGATCAAACTGCCCATCCAAAAGAGATTTCAAGCATGCTGGCCTTCAGTGGAGTGCTCTGGAATTGTGAGGCTTTAAGGCATGTCTTCTGGAATGCCCCCTCCGTCCTCGATGTTGTCAAATCCTTTCTCGACCATGTTTTGTGTCTCTTGGATGTCGTTAAGGATTTCATCCTGCTTGGCTGCCATCTGGTCCAGCTGCATTGACCTCAGTGTCTGGGGCCGTTGTTCAAACTGCAAGGTGCCGCTCCTCAATGACTCGACTAACATCTTTCCCATCCACCACCTCCTTTTGGCTTTCACGGTTTCATGCAACTCTCCCTTTGGAACGCCTCTTTCAGGGCTTAGGATAGGGTCTCCTTTAACGGTTCAGTGTTTCCCGCACAAGTTTCAAGCTTAGGGTTTGACCGGGGTTTCAAGACATTGAAATGCGTTGGCCTGTTTCTTGCCACTACTGCGAAGGAGGGTGAGATTCAGGGGTAGGGTGAGGTTCAATGTGAGGTTCAAAGTTTCAAGGTATGGGGTTTTGAGGCTTCGGGCTTCTCACCCGACATCCCTTTTTCGGCTTTACGGTGTCTCTGCTTTAGGCTCCGCCCGGACTCTGCCCAGGGTGTTTGCCCACACTCGACTTGCTTTGCATGTCTGTAGGATAATCGAGCTTGTAAGCATGTCCTCGCCACAGTAAGCTGCTTGAATACTCCCACTCTGTATCTAGAATCTGAAACACAAATGCCTTAAAGCCAACTTAACACGGGTTTAGGGTTCAGGGTTGAGGGGTTTAGAGCAGTTTAAGGGTTAGGGGTCTTGATTCAACGCCACACTGTCACGCTGCTCGCTCTCTGGCTCGCTCTCACTCTCTGGTGCAGACTCGAACAAATTCGCGGGCACATGCTCGACCAGAAGTGTGGGTGCACCATCCAAGCGGCGCCCCTTACTAAGCCCTGCACAAATGGAAGAGCCGAGCTCCGAAAGTCAGCTTCAACCTCTCACTGCCTACCGAAGGGCTGGTAGTAGTTCTGAAGCTCAATGAGCGCCTGCAAGTTGTTGTTCGTGTGTTTTTGTCACACCCTGATGTAGGGTTAAGAACCGAGGAGCACAAGCTCAGATGCTCCAAGTATGAATCCCTGCCGAGGGATTTTGTAGATTTGGGGTCGGCGTGTGCGATCGCCCTATTACTAATATGCAGCGTGCACGTGACGTGCGCCAAGTGTGCTTCAACCTATCACAGCCATTGTAACCCTTGGCCAGAGACGCAGCTCTGAAGATGAATCAAGATAGCCGGGTGGTCGGAAAGATTCGGAGCCAACCTTCTCAAGCCTGGAATGGATCCCAAGAATGATTCTCAACCTGCCCTTTCCCCTTCAAAGGAAGTTCGCGGGCTTAGAAAGGTTTAGGGGAACAAGGGTAACAAACCCTAAACCAAAAAAAGTCCTAACCCACCCAACTGCCTCACCACCACTCAGAGCCATCAGCTGCATCTCACAGAGCCACTGGTTCGAGGTCGCCTCTGTTGCTGGGGGGCACCAAGGGTGCTGTGCCTTCAAGAGGCAACAGGATGCCTACGCGTCTCCCATAGACACCACTGTAACACCTGAGGAACACTGTAGACCTAAAAAAGATCCTCGGCTCCCCGGTGGGCTCAGGATGAGAACTCATGTGGCATTCAGGCTTGAGCCCGCTTGCAATCTATCAAACACCACTGAGGCTTAACCAGGCAATTGTCATAATTAGACCATTCAGAATGCCTATGCAAAGCAGCCTGGGTCAAGGTGACAGCAACCTTTGGACACGAGGGAAGTTCAAAACCCTAATCCCAGCTTGAGTCAAGAAGCTTGAGAACAAAACTCGTCCGGCAGCATAGGATCTGTCAGATCAGATCATGGCTTGGGCTCTCTTTGTTTAGAGTGGCAGAAGCCCTCGATGCAGCCCGCTCTGGTCTGGAGCCTAACCTGTTCCGAACCCCACCTCTGGTGGTCGTCGTCGTTGTAGTTCTGAGAACGCCAGGTATGCTGAGCTGCAAGTTCTTCAGCGCCTCAAAGCTCTGCTTCAGCTTTTTGAAGATGGGATGCGCGCCTCTGCAAGATGTGAGTCAAAGTGAACTTGAGGCCTGAGGCACCAGTTTAGGGGACGCAGCTCTGCATTTTATTGAACCACTGCCTTGTCAGCGTTTTGGGGCTTCCAAAACACTGAGAGTTTACTGGCAATCGACGTTACCAGACATCCTGGTTGGTGACGCATGCACGCATCCAAATTCCAAAGCCCCTAAGCTGTCTAAAGTACCGAACCTATAAGTCAGAAAAACCCTCAGCTTTCACAGGCTTGGGAGACCCTATGGTATAGACTTCGAAACTTTGCTGGGCAGGAGCGGGGAAGTGCACTCGGTTCCAACGTGGCCCAGGACTAAAGGGCCAGACCCTCAGACCCAAACCTCCCTGAAACGTTGAACCTTGAAGCCAAAACCCTCGCCTGTCCACTTAGAAACCCTTCCAAAGGTGCTTCGGAAATTCGGCATCGTGCGGGACTGCGGACTGCTCTACAGTACAATGCTGGAGTTGCGAGGAAAGTGTATTGCATGGTACTAATGGTCTTGGGGACTGGCACTCTCAAGAGGCTCCGAACCGGACAACCCATCCCAAAGCGAGCCCCTGTGCAACGAAGACACTGCGGTTGTGGCGACTGAAGAGCTGCAGGAAGGCCGCGGCAGGAGCTGACCCTGATGCCTCGCCTGGGCTTCATGGTGGTCTGAGCCCTGTAACCTGTTTAGCGCATCGTACAGATGTTTTTGGGGGCTTGGGCATGTTTTGGGACCGGTCCAAGCAGTGGGGGTGAGGAAGCAGGAGAGGCGCACGGGTCGTGGGTGTGAGAAGGTGTGATTCACACTGCGTGCACTTGTAATATAATAGTAGCCCGTACAATAATTTTATAATGGGGGCATGAGTGGTGGATACAAGACAGTGAGCGAGAGAAAGGTGTGACAGGGAGATTCCGGAAGGTTAGACAGGCGGTTGGGGTCCCGAGGATCAAGCCCACAGTCTATCTTTAAAGGGGGTCTCAGGGCCTGGGTGAATGGTACGGTTTCTATGTTGGGTTCCTTGTCAAGAGAGTTCCTGTCACGTAGACAGACTCATGATGGTACGGTTTCTAAGTCAAGATGGTACAGGAAGTGCTCTCTTTTTCCTTGTTCGTTCTATCTTGGCTGGTACTTTGGGGGCCGGGGGGTGCGGTGGGGGTGGGGTGGGCGTTGGTTGTGGTTTGATCGACTTCCAGCACTAAAAACGTATCCTCTCGATTCGCGATTCAAAGGCAATCGGAGGCACAAACACCCCCACAAGTCCTGGACCTGGATGAGGTCACCCTGAGTCTGGGATTCGAGGCAGAGCTCAACGCAACGGATTGAATTCTCGGAGTTTCGGGGCCGAGAAGCACTCTTCCATTCCTGGAACCAGCTCGCCCTCATCAATCTTGGCAGCAGAGGCTGATGGAAGTGCGAGGCTCAACCCTTTTGCCCAACCTAAACCTCAGGCTCCATACTGATCGCAACACTGGCATCGAGAACACACTCACGGCGCGAGACACTTGCTCAAGCGGCTACATGCGGTTTATTGGAACCTCTGGAGAAGACATGGGCAGAGGGAAGATGCCTTCCTGAGAAAACCTTCGTGGAATTGCCTGCGCTGACGGTTGGGAGAGCATAGGGCCAGGAGCGAACAACATCCAACATGAGCACCCAGACATCAAGCAATGGTGCGAAGAGCTTGGAGCCCGAAACCTTAACGAGAATCCAAGCTTGCAGGCCATGCAAACTGGATGCTATGATTCGATCTGATTCTATCTTCGACCTGAAGGAAGCAAAAAGGCCAGCGGCCATTTCAAGGGGGGAGTCCGCTTTGGGACTTCAGGTCCCGGTTCGCCCTGGCATGGCGCAATGTGTGAGCCCAGCAGCCCTGGGGCAGTCAAGCTCCAGATTGATGAGCTCGCATCTGAACTTCACGAAGGAGCTGTCCTGAAAGCTCGGATGTGCCTAAAACCCAGAGGCCCAGAGGCCCAGAGGCCTTTGCTGTGAAGGGATGAAGAGATTTCGGGACTCGGAGCCTGGGCTATCCCTTTCCATGCTACTACAATATACCAAAAGTGAGGGTCCATTTTTTGAAGGTTGTTGCTGTTGGTGGAAAATGCTTGCTGAGGGCTTGTGGTCCTAGCACCCGGGCTAGCCGTGAACGCAGCTAGCCCTGAACCCGAAACCCGAAGTCCTACACTCCATAAGCCTATGAAACCCAATAGCCCAGTAAACCTAGCCCGTGAAGGGTTTGTTATTGTCGTAAACCATGCCCCGCCCTTCTGTGTTTGACCAAAAGCTCCGCGATCTTCAGGGCCGTGGTCGCACCCGGGCTGTCGGCAGATTGCACACCGACTTCGACGTTGAACTGCTGGAACTTCTTGTCGGCACACTCCTGAAGCACCAGGCAGCCTTGCGGCCTCTTGTAGTTGTTTGCTGGGTCTAGAGGCTCGAGACAGAGCGGCCTTTTGCGGCCTTTAGCCTTTGGGGTCTTTCATTCGAAAAACGGTGCTCTGCAAGAATGCCTCTTGGTACAAGGGTTGTCCACTCACCGTAGGTTGTTGGGGAGTTTAGGCTGGTAGCCTCTGTGGTTTTGGGGCTGCGAACAGCCCCGGCCCCTTAAATTTCTCTCCTTCTGTCTTTCTCTTCTGCTCTTGTGCTCTCTTGCTCTCTTGCTCTCTTCTCTCTCTTTCTCTCTTGCCCTCCTTCCCTTTTTCCCTCTTGCCCCCTTTCCCTCTGTTTCTCCTTTTTAAAACTTTCTCTTTCTTTCCTCCCTTTCTCTCTTTCTGTCTTTTTTTTTGTTTCTCTCTTTCTCTCTTTCCTTCTTTCCCTCTTGCCCTCGTGCCCTCTTTGCCTCTTTCTCTCTGTCTCTCTTTCGCTCTTTCGCTCTTTCCCTCTTTTCCTCTTTCTCTCTTTCGCTCTTTCGCTCTTTCCCTCTTTTCCTCTTTCTCTCTTTCTCTCTTTCTCTCTTTTTCTCTTCGTCTCGTTCTCTCTTTCTCTCTTTCTCTCTTTCCCTCTTTCGCTGTTGACGGGTCCCTCCGAGCTAACACTGTCTCCAGAGCCCTGTTCAGTAGTGGAAGTTCCGGCAGTGGAAACAGCAGCAGCTTTCACACAGCACCTTGGCCGCCTGTTTCAGAGCTCACCCGCATCTGCGTCTTCGGCTTCATCGAGCTGGGTTTCAGGTAGCTGACTGACTGGTGCCTCCGCCCCGGCACCATCCCTTTCTCTCTTTTCTCTCTCTCTATCTCTCTCGCTCTCGCTCTCTCCCTCTGTCTCTCCTTCTCTCTCTTTCTCTCTCTCTTTCTCTCTCTTTCTCTCTCTCTCTCTCTCTCTCTTTCTCTCTTTCTCTCTTTCACTCTTTCTCTCGGTCTCGCTTTCTTTGCTCTCTCGCTCTGTCTGTCTCTCTCTCGCTCTCTCTCTCACTCTGTCGCTCTTTCTCTTTCTTTCTCTCTCGTTTTTTCTGTCGTGTTTTTCTCTCGTTTTTTCTCTCGTTTTTCTCTCGTTTTTTTTATCTCGTTTTTTCTCTCGTGTTCTCTCTTTTTCTCTCGTTTGTCTCTCTTTCTCTCAGTTTCTCTCTCTTTCTCTCTCGTTCTCTCTCTTTCTCTCTTTTTCTCTCTTTTTCTCTTCTTCTTCTTCTACTCAGCGACGTCTCTTTGTCTCTCTCTCTCTCTCTCTCGCTCTCCTCTCCTCTTTTCTCTCTCTCTCTCTCTCCTTCTCGCTGTTTCTCTCTCGTGCTCTCTCGTGCTCTCTCTTTCTCTCTTTCTCTCTGTAACTCTCTCTTCCTGTCTCTTCCTGTCTCTTCCTGTCTTTTCCTCTCCCTTCCTCTCCCTTCCCCTCCCTTCCTGTCTCTTCCTCTCCCTTCCTCTCGCTTCCGGTCCCTTCGTGTCTCTTCCTGTCTCTTCCTCTTCCTCTGCCTCTGCCTCTCCCTCTTCCTCTTCCACTTTAACTTTTTCCTTCTCCTTCCCCTTCTCCTTCTCCTTCTCTTTCTCTTTCTCTTTCTCTGTCTCTGTCTCTGTCTCTGTCTCTGTCTCTGTCTCTGTCTCTGTCTCTGTCTCTGTCTCTGTCTCGTTTTCTCTTCTTCTTCTTCTTCTTCTTCTTCTTCTTCTTCTTCTTCTTCTTCTTCTTCTTCTTCTTCTTCTTCTTCTTCAGGGCTTGGGGGAAGAACCCCCGCGCACCAGGCGCGCCCGGAGGTGAGTCAGGTCTTGGTGAAATTTTGGCGATGGGCTCATGTGGTCGGGTCCCTATGGTTCTGTCTTAGTTTCCCCGGCCCTGTTGGCCCGGGGGACCCCCACTTCACTGCCCACCGGTGAGAGTCGGTGCCTCAGTCTCGTGTTCCCCCTTTCCTAAACCACAGACCCCCAGAGAGTCTCTCTATCTCTCTCTTTCTCTCTTGTATACATACAAGGTCTTGCAACATCTCCTAAAGCAAGGAACCTGAGAGACCCACACCCTAGATACCACGCGGTCCTGATCCCCCTCGCATTCATGAAGGGCATAGTCCATGACCTTCTGCACCTGTCTAGACTCCGAGCGTTTAAGCCTCGAACCCGTCCGACATCAGCCACAAACATCACGTATCATTCCAAACCAGATCAAGAACGAGGTGCACTCGATCGAGGGGCCTGCTCGAATTTAAGGGTGTGACATTTTGTGGATCTTGTAGCGGGGGAATGGGAACAAGAGAAAGGAAATGCCACCTCGGAAGAAAAGCGCAGAACCCTTACAAATGACCAATGCAATGCAACCCGGCAACCCCAGCAGCCGCAGCGCACTGCGTCCTGGCCGCCTGTTCGGCGGAGCGCTTCCTTCGAAGAGACATTTCCTCGGAGTTAGGAGGTTGACAGCCAGGCCGGTCAAGTTGGGCGGGGCTTCGGCGGGGCTTAGGCCAACGAAAGGCCCACGACCTACGAGAGGGTTTCTGGAACAGCGCGCTCCTAACTTCTTTGAGAAGACGAAAAGATATCTTCCTTCTCCCAGCGCGCTCGAAATGCTTGTTCGTGGACGAACCTCCTTGTCTCAGTAGCCTCGTTGGTAAACTTGTTGCACCAACCCACATGGCCCAGTATTTGGATTTTTCTCATACGAGAAACTCTGAGTGGCTCGGGTGGCTGGTCCCATTGAGGGCCATGCAAGAGTGACCAGCCCCCTATTCAGCGAAGAAAGCTTTTCGCGAAAAAAGGTCGACCTTTTTAAACGCAACAATCCTTGCCAGAAACATGTCGTTTTTTCAATGCTAATTGCAGTTCGGGGATTCACTACTATTTACTCCCAAACTAGCTTGAATGTATCAATCTCAGCCCTGCCGCACCCATATATGCCTCCGTCAACAGCACCACAACCACCATCGAACACAAATTTCCGAGCTGGTAGCCCTAAACTACGCCGTTTAGGGTTTGCGCTATGCTGGGTTTGTAGAGTGCAGCATGCAGGACCATGTAAGAGCTGCTTGTCAGCAAGGGCTCGGCGCCCTGGCCCTCGCAGCCAGCATCACCCAAACCAACGTAGCACATGCCGCCTCAGAAGATACCCCTGTTTTTGGGCTCGACATTCTAAACTGCATGCACCTGAAATATCCACGAAACCAGTAACAACAACCCGAATTCCGAACTCAAAGAAGCTTTGAAGCCTTTGCACGCATCGCTTTCGTTAAGTCACTCGCCGTTTTGGCTTCACTGCAGCTGCTAACTGTTTGTGGTGCACAGTGTAAACAAGCGGATCAGACAAAACTGTCCAGTTGAAGCGTTCAGGCCGTTCGATCTTTTTTCTGCTGTGGGGTTTTAAAAACGACTTGGAGGGGATGCGGTGCACGCTTTTTAGGGTTAAAGGCTGTCACATCTGCAAAGTTCGCCCGATATAATGGAGCACGTCTCATTTCATTGCCTCTTGAAGGCTTAACAACCACAAGGCTGACGGCCTGGTCTGTAGATCAAAACTCAGAACAACATGAAGGGTGTCCTGCCTTGCCCGAAAATGTTGATCTAGTCTTCCTTTGTCTCCCTTAAAAAACCACGTAGGTTTCCCCGCAGCTGGGCCAGTTTTGCACGGGTGCTTGCGTAGGATTTTTTATAAGGGGCGAAAGCAGAGCATGTGTAGTTGGGTGCAAAATTGCTGGTGTTTGATAAGGTTTTGCTGCAGGTGTTCTTGAGGTTTTGCATTAGGCGTTCTTGCAAGCCTCAGAAGAATCGAAGAATCGTGGCTAGGTTCTCGTTGGAACAAGCATGATCCGGGGCTGGGAGTCGCAGCCCAGCCCCGAAACCCTAAACCCGGCCTGCGAACTGCACGGCCCTGCACGTCGCATCTGCGTAGCAGGCCCTCTTGCACAGCTCGTGGTCCTGCTAGCTTTGCGTGGGGAAAGTTCATGCGTTAGGGATCAGACTTTGTGAGCGTGTAGGATCAGTGCTCCGAGTTTGTGGTTTGACAGGCTGGTTTGGGATGTGCGCCTTCAAAATTGATTGCAAATTGAGTGCCTTGAGCTGCTGCTGGTGAGGAACATGCGTGACACCGTTGGTTGTGGCTAGACTCTTAAGCAAAGGAAGAGGGTTTTAGGGTGGTCCAAGATTTCCAGCTCCTTGGCATTGGGAATGATGCCCATGTCATCGCAAATATTGGCTTGCGGCGACGACTTCCAAAGCTCCTCTGCGTTGTAGTCCTTCAGAGCTGGGTTTGCTGCGGTTTTGGCTCGTTGTTCTCGCGCGTGCATCGACACGCAACTTGAATTTCCCTTTGCCCTACTTAAACGGAAAGCCCATGCCCGGGTACGCACGCACGCGCGCGCACACACAAACACACATACGTAGACACATACACACACACACACACACATATATACATAGAGACACACACACACACAAGCACGCACGCAGGCACGCACGCACTCACGCACGCACGCACGCATTCGGAAGGTCCACCCTCCTCGGAGGAAAACACGGCAACATGTTTGGACAAAAGTTTCCCGATATCTACATCTTTGCTTTCAACTGACGGATGTTCGTGACTTAGATATGTCACAAATACAACCAACTGCAACGCAGAGCGTTCCTAAACATCAGTCTGAATTGCAGGTGTGTTGGGATGATCAGTCCCAGTATCGTGACGCTTCGATAGAGAGCCTTGCTGTGCAAAGCTCTATGGGCCTCCTCTGCTTTCTGGTTGCAAATTTGCGAAACAGCTTGCAACCTCGCTCGCGTTTACAGTCTGAGGACTGTCAAGCATGTGCAATAATCCGGCCCCAAAGCCAAGTTTGAGAATTGATTGTCCACTTGATCGACAGCTTGAGAATGCAAAGATACAGAACCCAACACCCAACAGCACACGGGCGGTCGGCACTCGGCAATGAGTGCTTTTTCGTTTAGGCTTTAGGATCAGGATGGTCAAGCTTTGCTGTATTTAGGGGTTAGGGCCGGTTAGGGTCTTAGGATGTCTTAGGATGTCTTAGGATGTAGGGCCAATGTAGGGTCTGTTGCCTCTTCAGGTGTCAGTGTTTGACCGTGTGAGGATGTGAGGTGTGCTGCGCGGTGCATGAGCGGCGACTCCCGAGGACGGCCCCAGTCATCTCCCGCCTGACTAAACGAGGGAAACTAGATCTGCAATGATGTTCCTACCCGGTCCTACCCCAAACTCCGAGACCGTTCTACAAGCAGTCTACAACGTTTCCCTTCAGCCATCTTCAGCCCACAGAGGCCCTCTTCTTTGCGGTTTCAATGACTCTCTTATGTTCACATCCGAGATCAGAGCCCCTTCCCGACCAGGAGATCCTACCCCAGCGTGTAGTTTGGGGTTGAGGTTGAGGAGTTGTTAAGGTTTGGTTGTGGACTGTGTGGCTTACTTCCAGCTACCGCAAGCCCCCCCAAGCTACACACCTGCCAAAGAAGTACATGAAGGCCTGACATTCCGAAGACCTCAGCTTTCTGAGTTCCTGCATGTTCCCGCAAGTAAATGAAACAACCGCATAAATAAATCAACAATGTATATATACATATAAGTCAGACATCACATACACAATGTGCCTAAACCCTAAACGGCCCTAAACCCTAAGCCCCTGTGAGTTCCAAAATCCTGAGCCTGGAGCCTAAAGCCTCAACATCCTTCAGCCCCATAAGCCCTACAACCCTGAACCTGAAGTTTAAGCACTAAACCAACCTCAACCCCAATCCAAAAAGAAGAAGCTATGAGCACCATAAGCCCAGAACCCTTAAGAGCTCCGAAAGCTCCTCGGGAGACTCGCACTTCTTTGGCCCACTCACCGACTCAAACTGCGTCTGGGTCTGTGATTTATAGAAGGCCTCAGTTTAGGGTTTGAAAGGTCTAGGAGGATGCTTAGACATTTTGCACGGGTTAGGGCGTGAGGCCTTGCCAATGCTTCTTCCAGCACGAACAATCTCATGCGCCAGTGCGCATCTTGTCATGTTACTTTTAAAGGAGATTCTGGTTCAGACCGTGACTGCACTTGTGCATAAAGTCGTATCATTCAAGTGCGTCGAGGCCGCATCTGCACCTCCGTATATGCACTTGCCCCTGGGAGCAGGCGACGCCTGGTGCAGAAAGGGTGGGTTGCAGGCACTAAGACACTAAAACGGGAGCACCTTGTCAGAAAAGGATCTAAGGATAGGGTGTTGGAAGTCGGGTCTTGCCTGAAGACTTACACCATCTTGCATCATTCTGTTCTGTGCAACTCTGCGGGTGCTGGACAGGGGTCAAGCAAAGGACTCGCTTGCGGTGGCGTCCTGAGTCTGTACCCAGGTCCACCTCACGCATGTTGCGCACTCCTCGCAAAGAAGCCGGTGGCGACGTCAACGCATGGGCGCTTGGAAACTGTTTTGTCACGGCTTGGTTTTCTAGGAACACTCTAAGCCCTGAACCGAACCAAACTCCAAGGAAGGACTGTATAAAGGTTTTGCAGGCTTTCTCCAGAGACACTCTAACCCAAGTTGCGAAACTTCGTTGGCTTCACAAGAAACCAGGTGCCTGCCATGAACGTATGCCTTGCACCTGCTTGTCGATGATCTGCTGTGATTTTCCACAGCAAGAGTGTACCCACATCACAAACTGAACTAACACCTGGCACGGATATATGGGGGTTTGCGGCCATCACAGGATTCAGGGTCTGCGCGCTTTACAATCGGACAGATGGGAGTCACATGGGAGACAACAGTCCCACACGGGCGTCGCCGCATCCAGCGCCGAGACAGCAGGAGACAAAGGTAAAAGTTTCAGAGCAGCGCCGTGGCGAATCCAAATGAAGGTCACAGATTCCCATTCTTTCAACAAATGATCACTTCTTTCCCAAAGTGTCTGTTTGCTGGGCATACCCACTCTGCTACGCCTAGAAGTGCCAAGGAGGACAAGCAGATTCGCCTTATCTTGCGTCACAGTACAATCACCGGCCTGAGAGGCCGCTGGCCCGCTGGCCGCTAGATCAACACATTTGGGTGCGCAGCGGTGTGCATCGGCAAATCCATTGTGATACCAATCATGTTATTCCCGACGTGCAATACCAAACATCTTCCTGCTGGCGGATCAGAAGAGCACCAGCAAGTGCTCGACCCATCAGGGTGCCTACGTAATGCAAAAGTATACCGAGATTCCTCCTCTGTTCTACGTTTCAAAGGAATTCTTCTTTCTTTTGGACCTTCTTTGAGCGAGGTTCTACAGAGATCAGAATAAATCCGGGTACAGTCGGTATCCTTCAGTGAGGTTTTGCCATGTGCGATTTTGAGGCATTGGCACACGTTTCAGGCTAACATTAGCAAACCGACCAAACACTTGACAGTTTTGCGAACGCTTTCGAATCTTCTTGTCACCTGCATGACCTGCATAGAGACTTGCAATAAAACGTATCAAAAATGAAAGAATATGGGCTGCCGGTCTTCTCGCTCGGAAGAATCTTGTCTTCAAGTACGTGTACAAGGTTCAATTCTGCAGGCTCTGAAAGATTTAGAACTTAACATGGTTTCAACTTTAGACCCTGAAACACAGAACTCGAAAGAGATATCGTAGCGTTAGCCTGCTACATGTTGGAACCTTCTCAATTGAAGGTTCCAGCATGTACTGCACCGGTGTAGCCGGAGAGGGAGAGAGAGAGAGAGAGAGAGAGCGAGAGAGAGCGAGAGCTCTCGTCGAGAGCGAGAGCGAGAGCGAGAGCGAGAGCGCGAGCGAGAGCAAAACCGGGAGGAGCGGGGGGGAGGGAGAGAGATGTCACGTTCTGTATAAAGGACTGAAGGACACCCGCCCTATATACAGGTGTGTGTTTGCTTCTGATCATCGGTACGTATATATACATATATATATATATATGTGCAGATCTCAAGGGAGAAAAAACATTCCCACCCGCAAGGGCAGCACTTTCCTGGACGCCAAGAACCTGAAGCCAAACAAAGTAAAGCAAAAGACCAAGCCGGCTGCTCCTCGCAAGAAGCTTGGCACTCCATCGCCGTGAGGACCTCCCTTTCAAACTCCGGGCAAAGCCCCGTCCTCCAAACTCGTGGCGATTAACCAACCTGAACCCTAAACCCTGACTCGTCCAAGGGTTTAGTGTAGGGCGTCGTGTTTAGGACATGCTCCCATATGTTCCCCACGTTTGCCGTGGAGCTGTTGCAGCCAAGTGCCACGATAACTGTCAACATATATGCAAGTCGGGGTGCAACGCTTCTTCGAAGCAGTGCGCTGTAAACTCTTCTCAACTAACGGAAACTTGAGCTATGAAGCATCAAAGCCAGCCAAACATGAAAAATGGCACAACAGGGCCAAACGTCACATCTGCCGCCAAACGAGCGGGATTCTGTCGGTTTTGCGTTACATATCTTCATCCTACAGAACGCTGTAATGAACATGATGTACCAGACATTAGAAATTAGCGTTGACATGTGCTTCGAAAAACCAGACAAACGCAGAAATACATGCACACCACAACTCACCAAAACCGTGATATACTGAATATGTGATTAGAAGATGTCTGAACTAGTTATGTTGTCAATTTCTTCTCCTTTCAGGTACATGTATGTAGTACGTGTTCCATATGCACATATCTCTTTACGAAGCGGCGCTGCCTATTCATCTGCCATAGTCCTCATGGTTCAGAAAACATCCAAAGCTTGAAGTTATATAAAGCGACACTGAGCTTTGCGAAGTGCCTCATGCAGACACGCAATGGCTCCGAAAACACATATGACCCAGCGGTGCAATCCGTGATTGGGTCTCGGGGAAAGTAACAGCATCGGGCGAGAAGTACTATCCATTGCGCCAATACTTCCATGAACAAGGAAACCTAAACCCTTCAGACCATTGTCTTCGGAAGGCGCGGAAAAATCACAGCGGCCCCTGGCTGCAACCAGCGCTTGTTAGACTCGCAGAAACATGGCTAGAAAACATTTTACCCCCAAAGCAAAGGCTTGGCAAGGCACCTTTCTGCCGGAAGCTCAGAGCCATAGGAATAGCACCACTCCTGAGCAGATGGAAGAGAGCTTGGAGCATTATCCCCCCGGGGGATACTTCTGCAGATCTTTGCAGTGTTCCAATGGTACAAGGTGGGGCAGTTTCAAAGCCGCAGCATGAAGTCCCTTCGTCTCTTTTCTACTGCACGGCTAAGGACATTCCTTCTTTGGTGGGTGCTCGGTTATCACGGACTTCCACAACAAAAAGTTCGTATGTGTATGTATCATAATGTATCTATATAGATAAACTTACGTATCTATTTATTCATTCATTTTGTCAGTCATTTGCTTTCTTTACCCTCGCTCTTCTTCTTCTTCTTCTTCTTCTTCTTCTTCTTCTTCTTCTTCTTCTTCTTCTTCTTCTTCTTCTTCTTCTTCTTTTGCAGGGCCTAACGGGGGTGACCCCCACCACTCTCTCTCTCTCTCTCTCCCGCTCTCTCGTTCCGACCTACGGCCTAGATTTGTGCTAAGACTACTTGTTGAGCAGGAACTTCGACTCTGGCTTGCCAAAGAAAGCTGTTGGAGATTCTTTGGAGCTTTGCTGCCTTTGCATGCTTCTATGTTGGTCTTGAATTGCGCAGAACGTCAGGACCAGGATCCCCGACTCAAAAGACATGAGAACCCTTTGTCGGTCAGCGCAGCGCAAAAGAAACAAAGCGTGCAACGTGAAAAATTGTTTCTGAAAAGGAGCATTCCAAAGGCTTTGAAAAAATGTTGAGCAGCAATCTGCGCAAGTTGAAAAGCGTGTAGATTTGGATTGCCGTCCCTTACATGCTGATTTTTGCATGCTTCCACTATCTATGCAAAAGCTTCATACTTAAACCCAAAGCTCAAGCGCAGTCTTGCCAAAGCCACATCCCAAAGCCCAGTAATGACAACACCTGGCAAGGATCGGCTCCCTTTCGTGCTTCGACGAAGGCTTGTTCAACTTGGCCGTTGAAGTCGTTCCTGGCATGTATGCAGCGAAAACCACCTGTGCGCTTCTCTGGCGCCCGCTGTAGTCAAGATACGTGTGCACGCGCCTTCAAGTTGCGAAGACCTTAATAATGAGCTTCAGTACCCCCGACGAGCACTTCTAGCTCGAGCGCTCGTCGTGTCAATCGCGCAGCAATGACCCGAGAAGGGGGGGTGGGGCAACATGCCGAGGAAACTCTTGGATATCCTTTACCTTGTCGGCATCGAACAGCATGCCTCAGAACAGAAACTTTAAAAGGGAGCTTCGTGGGGCTCGGTCGCGAACCTGCAGTGAGCATGTGCTCCACTCCTTCACCACTTTCTGGCGCTCTCAGGAGGCTAGACAGGCACGGCATCTGCTCAGAGGCTCAGGGAGTTCTGGGCGAGTGGCCGATCAGAGATTCCATGTCCAGAGGCAGCCAAGGCAGAGCATCCTGCCTCGGTACCCCCGGCTTCTGACGCAAAGGCTTTCGCGCGTCGCCCAAGAGGCTTTCGTGCAAAACGAACGCAGTCTGCCGCAGTCTGCCGCAGTCTATCAGTAAAGCGGCAAGACCTCTTTTACCTTCGTCTCGATGGGCTTGAAGATCTGCTTCAGCAACCTGGGTGTGGGCGAGCCAAGCTCCAGATCTATCGACTTAGGGTTGAGGAATTAACGGAGTTATAATTATAGAGCTTTGGAGCTTGGACTTGGCCATCAATTCAATCCAGCAACTTGTTGAAAGGCTTGAGGGCAAAGTCGAATATGTCCTGCGCAAGCAGTCCCATGACAAGAATTCTCCCGGCCCGATGCCGTCCTTACAGTTTTGGGTATACACGGCCATGCGGTTTACAAAGTTCATGAATCACGTGCGGCGTTTTGCCTCGAGGTCGAGTCCGTTCCAGGCGTTTCGGTGTTGTTGCTTCAAGGCTTTAGGGCTGGGCTCCTGTACGAAACATATCAGCGGCTGTTAGAAGGTTTCCAGAAGTAAGACTTGCCGGCTTGAGTATAGGATTCGGGAATTAGGGGTGGAGGCTGTTTTCTCCTAGGTGAGGTTTGGCGTTTGTGGCTCGGGGTTTGGCTCCGGTTTAATTAGGGTCGGCAGGGTCCTTTTGTCCCAGGTGCGGTTTGGCTTGGCTTGCCAACTTTGGTGTGCAGCCTCCCCTCCCCCCCCCCCCAAGTTTGCAAGCAGAATGATCCGAGGATGAGCACAAGGATGAGTCGGCCACATCTCCTTTCTTCTTCAAGCTTTGGGTTGCAGACCCAGCGAATCGCAAGCAGAACAATGCAGGCATGCCGTCCATTTGCAAAATGCAAAGAATAATCATTGGTTTCCATTGCAAAACGGGAGCCGGGGGGGGGGGGGGGGGGTGTCCATTTGCAAACGAAATGGTCCGAGGACGAGTGGGCCACATCGGTGCGATTTCACGCTTCGCTCGATTTCCGTGGATCTCCACGGAGACCGCTAAATCCTTCTGTACATTTGTAAAAGGAAAACTGGCATGGCGGGAAACGGAGGCTGGGGCGGGGTGCAAGTCGAGCCGAGCCAAGCCAGGCAGAGGCAAAGCCAAAGCCCACGACAAAGCCCAGCCAAAACCAAAGCCAGGCCAAAGCCAAAGCCGCAGCCAAAGCAATCCAGGCCAAAACCAAGCCAAACCAAACCGTGAGGCAAGCCCAAAAAAAGCGCAAAAGCCAAGCCAAGCCAAGTCAAGCCAAGCCGCACCAAAAGCCAAAGGCTCAAGGCGCAAGGCCCGAGGCAACAGGCAGGCCGCACCAAAGCCAAGCCACGCCTAAGAAAACAAAATAGAATTTTGAAAACATTGTGGAGCTTGAGAGCTTGAATGACTCCAGGGTTCACGATTCCCGAAATCCCGACCAAGAAACAGCAAGCCAGCCTTGCACCGCCATATCCTCTAAGCCCAAAGCACGGGACTGGGGCTGGCTTCTGGTCCTCCAAGAAGCCGGACAACTTGTCAAGCAAACCTCACTGGCTTTTGGTTGGAGTGACGTATAAGAACTCACAAGTGATATGTCTGGTTACCAACCCCTTCCCCCGCCCCCTACTTATTGAGTAGGGAATGAAAGCAAGCGGTAGTAACGCAGTGTAGTAACGATAAGCATCCCTCATTCCTGTCTCTTCAGGCCCTAAACACGAAGCAGGAGATTCGGGCTGTATCGCTTTAGCCCTTTGGGTTGGGCCAGAACAGGTGCCTCTCCAGCCGCGGCATTTGATTCATGTGGGTTGGCTTTGATTCTGAAGGGTTTTAAGGGCTTGGAACTTCGGTTTGGGAGACCCTTCCGCCGGAGCTTTCGGGACCTAAGCCACCTTATGTGGGTTAGGAGGCTCGAAGTTGCCATGAAGCTTCAAAAGTGCAAAAGGCCGGGAGGCCTTTGATGGAGAAGCTCCAGCATTCCCACAAGATGCAAACCTGGGCCATGGCTTCATGCAAGGCTTTCAAGGGCTCAGGAGGTGGTTTTGGGGTTATAGGGTCTAGGTTTTGGGAGCTAGTTTACGGCTTCGGCCCGGAAACTCCTTCCATCGCCTCTTCGACTCACTGTTTGTGTAGTGAGTAGTATTGATGCACACCTTTCTCAAAGGATAGAATTGTCAATAACAGACTTGCTGAATGTGTCGTGTTTCACATCTCTTGCCTTTACACATGTTTGCCAAGCAGAAAATTGCCCTGCCACAGCCCTCCATTTTCCATACAAAGCCCCAAATGCCTCAAACTCCTCCCTACCTCCCCCTCCCTCCCCCCTTCAAAAAAAATGAACCGCCTTGTACTTCTTCCCAAGGAAGTCCGTCACCTTCTGGAGTGGCCCGACGAAGGAGTTCACCCTGAAAGCGGCTTGGCGAGTGTCTGGTTTTTGAAGAATTTGCGGAGGGTTGAGGGTGGCAAAAACCAACCCAACACCAAACAAACCACGGAAACCGTTCGTTCAATGGGGCTTACTGCGTATCGTGAGGTTTATTGCGGCTGCACCGCGCGGTCATCCGCCGAAGCCCCAAGCCCAAAGAGACAAACAAAAACTAAACGTTCAACATTGGTAGCAACGAAAAAAACACTGGGTGCTGATCAAGGAATCAAGGCGCGCGTTGGAGACCCACTTGAAGCCATCGACCAGCGGCCTAGCGAACCATTCCTCCACCCAGACGGTGACCGTCTTGATGAACCTTGTCTTTCGCGTTTAGGAATTTCTAAGTTTGCCCGCCTCCAACAGCAGACTGAGGTTTTGGTCAAGGGCCAGGACGTTGTGATGTTGAACGTTAAGCCACTTTTGCTACTGCGGAGAAAAAGTCCTTTACGAGCGTGTGCAAGTCCCAGCCGTGGCGGTGTGTCTTTGCGACGCTTCTCTGTTATACAGAATACCGAGGTATCTGTACTTTCGGTTGCTTTTTGAACTACTAAGCTTCTAGAAATACTATGGGAAACAAAGATTAAGACAAAGAGCTAAGCTAAGGTAAGAGATAAGCTTTGAAGCGTGTATTCATGGGAGACAGAGGAGGTGGGGACCATAGACCTGAGCGGGGGCAATTTTTATTTGTTTCCCCCCCCCCCACTTCCCTCAGGCCCAGGCAACCATTCTCTCCCCTCTCCCTCCTCAGGCGAACCGGAAGAGAAAAGGTTTGGATACGCTCATGATGTGAAGCATCCACTATCTCCACACCTATTCTTTTCTTCACCTCTTTATTTCTTCCTAGCTTCAGAATTCTTTGGAGGCCTCGTCCTTAGCTTCTTTAAAGTCTAGAGTCTTATGAAATCGTACGTTCTGTTTTTCTTAGTTTCCCACCTAACCCTTAAGTAGAACAACGTCTTGTAAATACATACGGGCCATAAGGGAGTGATCTGAAAAATGAGGCTGATCTAAAGGGAAAAGGTGTAGAGAAGCCCATAATACGAAGCATCAACTTTATCCATAGAGTATCTATGCATGTAAATATGTATCGTTTTGAAAGAGCCGTGGGATATGGAATCTTGAAGCTAAATTCTGAAACTATGGAATAGGAATGCCAGGCCCAAACATCCTAGAACTTTGGATTGTGGCATGCTGGGCTCTAAAAATCTTGTAAGCTGTGAATCTGGGTTGTTAAAGATCGTATGTTGGGCCAAACACTACGAATAATACTACCTATCAAAAAACTTATATATATATATATATATACATATATATACATATATTTGTATATACACACATACATACATACATACATACATACATACATACATACATACATACATACATACATACATACATACATACATACATACATACATACATACAGACAAAAAAAAAATATATATATATATATATGAAAATCAATGATGCGAGCACTTTCTGGAAGCACAGCAGTCAGGAGTTCCTGAAATGACAAAAACAACTTCTGCCAGCTGCTCACAGTATTCCCTTTGGCGATGGCGGTCTATCTCGGTAGTCTGGTGTAGTCCCGCATACAGACGTATAGATAGACGCGTACGACCATTTTACATAGGTACTTCCTTGCGAAAAGAACTGGTTTTTGTGAACAACTTCCCGCCAATACGAATAAAACATGAGACGATGTGATCGAGTTCTTCATTTAAAAAAATGCATGTAACATGGGCTGTGAAAGTGGCGCCTGGACAACGGCATGTTGGAGCCCAATATAGTTTGGAATCCTAGACTGTGGCATGCCGAGCCCCAGAACTTGATGTCAGGCCCATGCAGCTTAGAACCTTGGAATATGGAATGTCGAGCCCCAGAAATTGAAATTTAGACTGTGGTATGAGGCCGCCGAAAGTGTATAGGCTGGGGCTGGGCTCCCACTTCCGGGAATCCATAAGGAGAAACATTTCTAGCGAAACCGATAAGACCAAGAGTATTCACGACACTAGCACTGCGAATAATGTCAATACTACCTATCATATTAATGCGAATGGTCTGCGAATGACAGAACTAGCAACCATAATCTTGCGAATACAAAATATCTTACATGCCTTGTAGGCCTCTACCTTTTCGTTTAGGTGCTCATTATACCTGAACATATATTCCTAAGTATCCAGAAACAAGTCTTCCTTGGTACCCAGAAAATCACACATGCCACAACGACCCCAATATACACATGTGTATGTATATATGTATACATGCATATACAAGGGTTGGCATTCTCAAATTTTGGATGCCAGCACTCAGCACTCCACATTCCATAACGCCATGTTTTTGGGCGCTGACATACTCACTCCATGACTCTATTGTTTTGTGGGGGAGGGACTCCAACGGAGCATAATGGCCATCATTACCATTGCATGTTCAGTCATATCAAACACATCGTGAGCTTCACTATCTTTAATCATACATTACATACCTCTGTTGCATTTAATTTAGTCATGCCAAGTCATACCATTTCTCATACCACTAGAGAAAATCCCGGCGTGCATAGCTCGCCGTCTTCAATGGTTAGTACTATGTATCCTCCGACTACACGTCAAAAAGGACACGTACCGATCATATAGAACTGCAGTGAGCATAGCCTCGGGCGAGCTGCAAAGAAATATTTCCGCAACAAGTCCAGAAGAAATAGACAGAGAGAAGAACAATGACACAACAAAAAAGCACAAAAATGATAAGCAGAGAGGATTTTTCAGAATGCCAAGGTCTAGCCATTTCTGCAATGAACGCCCTTTCCCGAAGGCCTACTACAACACCATGAATACATGTGCAACGCCCGCATTCCCCGAAAGAAACGCTCTACCACGAAGCACGCAAACGTCGATTCCAGCACCAAGCGTGTACTACAAATCAATGAAAACCCAGCCGGCTCACGGAAACGGCGATTCCAGTACTGAGCCAGTACGACAAATCAATGAAAAACCACTCCAGTAAAAGCTTGTACTACAATTACGACAACTCAATGAAAATCCGGAGCTGACGGACGCATCGATTGCGGTACTAAGCTTGTACTACAAGTCAAACTCTATGAAAACCCAACCGGCTCATGGAAACGTCGATTCCAGTACTAGACTTGTATTGCAAAGCACTGAAAACCAGCCAGCTCACGGAAACATCGATTCCAGTGTACTTCAAATCCATGAAAATCCAGCCGACTCATGGAAATGTCGATTCCAAAACGAAGCGTGTACTACAAATCAACATGCCACCAGCCAGAGCCCCTAAATCCACGTGCAAACGCAAAAAGAGACGCCTACTGGATGCCACCCTACTGTCCCTTCACCCTCAGAGCCACTCCAGGGACCGAGTGGCCCGAGGGGCATCCCAGCGAAGGATACCGCCTGGGAAATGACTTTCAGAACCGGCTTCAGGATCCTCACCGAAGGAGGCATCCATGCGCAGACCTCTGGCGGTTAAAGTTGCGCGCTCGTTCGGTGGCTTGTCAGCCATCTACTCATCGATCAGAATCACAGAGGTTTGCGCAGCATCGTCGTTTGCATGCCATGGATTTTCGGGTCGAGTGTGGATCTCCGGAATGAAAAGAAGAAGCTGCAGAGCGGCTGATACTTGGCATTCCTAGAAATCTCGATGCATGGAAGGCTGCCGTGTCTAGGTGGGTGCGTAGCTGGCAGATGCAGCCTCTTGAAGCACTGCAATGACGGTGCCTGAAGGACCTGTCCGATCATCTCCGCAGGCTGCACCGGCGGGAAGGCGGCGATCAGCCCAACATCAAAGCCTGTCCTGAGAGCCGTAGGCCGTAGGTGGAAGGAGGCTTGGGTACAATCCCAGAGATCAACGAGCGCTAGCGGCACACTGAACGAAGCTGCCCGGGGATGCCCGGGGAAGGGGGAGCTGTTCTAGCGCCCTTTGCCACGACAGGAAGATAGCTTGGCCCAGCGTCAGAAGATAGTCCATCTTGTTGACAATGCTGCTCACGAATTGGCACAATCCTTGCGCCAAGTCCACTCACTCTCTCTCTCTCTCTCTCTCTCTCTCTCTCTCTCTCGAGCCCGTGCACGGATGAACATCGGGGCGCAGGACGGTTGCAGGAGGAGCAGTAGGAGTAGTAGGAATAATTGGAGTAGTCGGAGTAGAGGAGTAGTAGGAGAAGTAATGGTAGTAGTCGAAGTTTTCAGGGCAAGGGGCCAGTGTGTCGGGGGTCGGGGCATCATTGAACCAGGGCACCATTGGTCGGTGGCAGGAGAACGTCTCGGATGAAGTCCTTCACGTGAAAGCACAAAGGGCCGTTCAGTCACTACTAAAAGGAAGCTGCATCAATCAGTGTTAACGTGGCTCACCTCAAGAGATTTCAAGCACACCATCGCCCTGGATTTTGTGGTGAGAATCTCGGCACTCGAGGCATCATCTGCAGGTCGTGAAGATTCGAGCCTGGCGCGTCCTTTTGGGACCTGCCGCCCCTGAGCAAAGCGACGCCTCCCAACTGTTACCTTGCCACTAGCCAATAAAGTCGTCAAGCATGGCAGTACGAGTTGTGGGGGAATGTTGCGGGGTGAATTCGTCCTGGATCTTCTTGAACTGTTTTTCCAGCTGCTTTCTGACCTTTCAGCGAGCAAATCGAGCAAAAAGGCCTCGTCATGCCTCGTCCTCAAGAGGAAAAAACCTGGAGAATGCGTAGCTCGGGATGTGTGAGGCCCCTGTCGGGCAACATTGAAGCAAAAATGAAGAGCCGGGAACTAGCAAGGCATAGAGCAAGGCATACCCCTGACAAAGCTTTGGAACTAAAGCCCTGTGTCTTCGTGGCAAGTCGCATTCTTAATGGGCTTGTCCAAAAACTTTCCTGCAGCAGTGAGCATCGCGGGGTGCCTAATTTGACAATAAGCCCTAAATTCGACAACTCTGACTTCAGCATGTCTTGTTCTACCTGTTCAAGACTGGCTTCGGGTGGTAAAGGATCTACCCACTCACCGGAACCCAAAGCCATTAAATTCCAATCTACCGTCCCGTCTGCTTAGCTGCGGCGACGTCTAGAATCTAGCAGCCTTGAACTGACATGCACGACTGCAAAGCTTGCTTCTATTCAACAGCAGTGTGCGTAATTTCTGTGTTGTGAGCCAGAGTAGAAACTTTGGAGCCAGTGCGGGTGCCACCTTCTCAAGGGTGTACCCTGGTGAGGTTGGGGAATCGTGACTGCTGAGGGCACCTGTGCTAGCGCTGATCAGAGTCCACCCCTCGCCACTACAAAAAACATCAAACTCTTGCACCGCCCATCATCCTCGGTTGCCGGTACCTCCAGCGTTCTTCTCAACCCGAATCGCCTAATCATTCCTCATACAGCCCAGCATCCGATTTTGCCGACCATGGGAAGCGGCTTCCTCGGCTGCGAACCCCAATGGATGTCAGGCGGTGCAAATGGGCCCTGCATCCAGCCGACGACTGGGCACTCCCAAAGCAATCAAGGAATGCAAGAAAGTGGGATCTTCACACCAGATAGACCAACCCCACCTATGCCTCACCGAACATACACGAAACAAAGAAGATCTAAGACAGCGTTAGACAATCGTCATGAAAAAACTCAAAGGCACAAAGAGGGCCATGAACTCTCGTCAGCCGTGGACAGCGGTCATCCCTATAGCCTGCCCAAGAACCCTGACCCAAAGGAAATGCCAGGACACACGAGCTTCACGAAGATGTGGATGGTTTCTGCTGCGTCCATGATCTCATCCAAGAAGTCGATAACATCCTTCCGGCTGCAAAGTCTACCACGCGCGGACGTGCCTACCACAACGTAGTCGGTAGGCGGTGAACCCGCTCGCGGTACCACTGCACGCTACGATGGCGAAGTTAACCGTAAGAGCGAGAAGAAGTTCAGCTGCGCATATCATGTGCGCCAGCTGAGCCTACCTGGAACCGTAGAAGCCCTAAACCTATTTGCATCTAATTCGCCTTTTTGCACCCTGCCCTTCTGCACACTAATAAAGCTCCAAGATCACGAAACGAGGATGTCTCTCAGGTGCTGGCATTCCCGAGGTCTTCCACTGTGCAGGCCAAACCGCCCGCTCTTGAGAAGACATCGACCTGACAGAGAAGAGCAGCGTTTTTGCATTCGGGCTCCTTCGGGTGTTGCCAGAAACTGCCCAAGCACATCCTACACGTTCATTAGGGCTTCTGGTAGTTTAACACCTTTCTTCTCTTCTCTTCCGAGACACAGATGGACGTTACAGGATTTACAGACGCGGACGCCACCGGAACCAGCTGCCCTACTACACAGAAGGGGAATCCCCTTCTTGGGTCTTCGGGCCGGTGGCATACGCTGTATTTTGATACGGCTCAGGGGGCACGCTCGTGGAGCTGTGGTGTATGTCTGGTGCTTCTGCTTGTTATCCCGAACTTGATCCTAGATGGCGGACAGACACTGCTGGAATCGTGCAAGGTTTTGGAGCTGTGCGGCAAGCAAAGTCCAAGTAAGGGCGGGCGAAGTGTTTGAACAGTTTGAACCCTTTGTGGGAAACGGCCTCTGCGAAAGACCAGGCGAAAGTATTGAGGGTTTAGCCGATGGGCTCTACTGCAGTACCCATAGAAGGAGTGAAAGCGCACCATTCCGCCGCTTTGCAGCCGGGAGGCCATATCCGACTTCCGGATATCCGTCAGGTACTCCTCACATGTTGCTGAACGAAATGTTAAGGGCCTGTCGGCTCGTGGCTCAGATCTCATATATGGATTGTACAAGCTTCAACCTGACAGACAACTGGACCATTCATCGCCCTTAAGGCTCTGTTTGTGAGGGAGGATACGCAAAAGCAACCTGCGACCACTGAACCCTTGCTGCAGCTGGGGGAGGCTTGTGGCAATTTTACGTGGACCTCAGAGAAGCACGGGCAAACGCGACACCTAGCAATCAGAGTCTGATGTCAACTCACCAACGTGTTCTCACAACCTAAACCCTAAATCATCCTAAACCCTTCAGCCTTAAGCTTAAACTTAAACTCTATGCGTAACCTTTACTTTTCTTCTGCCACAACTCTCTAACCCAAACCCGGGTATAACCCCCAAACCTAAAACAAAATGTGAGCAGACCACAAGATTCAAGAAGTCAAGGCCTTTGGGCTGAATGATCCCTTTGACACCACGGTGCGCCTTGGACTTGACGATGGACTGCTGGAACTGCTCTTGATTTTCATCTTAGCTCCGGGACGGACAGAAGCTTGCAATAAACATGACTCACAAAACCACATGGTCGCGAGGGTTGAATTTTGAGACGGCGAAGGCCGGAGGGAGCTCTAGGGTTCAGGGCGTAGGGAGGGGTGGGCAGCAGTGATGCACAGAAGCCTTGGGGAAGGCTACTCCGAATCCTTCAAGCACAGTCCAACAGAAAACGCACATGCTTGCGCAACTCCTCTTCCTACACTCCTGCATTGTCCTACACAATAAACTTACATACCTCAAACCCCTTCGTATAAGCCCCAAGCCCAAACCCTCACTTGCCAAAAGTCACCCTTTGAGGCCGGGTGCCGGTACAAATCCCAGCCCCTGTGGGGAGGCCGAAAGCCATGGCTCCGCCCATCAGCTGGCCCTTGTTGGCCTCCGAGTTTCTGGGTGGGCTGGTTCAGGGTGCGCAAGGGGTAGAAACATCGCAATAGCAGAAAAGCAAAGTCAACGAAATGCAAACTACATCTGGGCTCAGTCTGTGTGTGTGTGTGTGTGCCACCTGAATTCTCCCCACACAGGGGCGCAACCACGATAAGGAAACAAAGTGGAACCGGCAAGAATCTGAGGAACTACTACTGCAAACCCCAAAAACCGACAATGCAAGATTTCTGTTTAGGATTGAGGTGATTTTGTGAAAGCCCCCAGGGTTTCAAGCTCATTCAGGGCGGCTGTAAACTTTCAAGATGCAGGGCTTTTCTGGACAACACCAGCAACTTCGGGGCTTCAAACGCCCACATCCGTCCAAATAGCTCAAAAGGAATTCAAAAGGTACAGGAGCTAGCCCGCCCTGGCCCCCAATAGCTTTGAGCTCACCCGCCTTCGCCCCCGTACCTTTTTTCAGCATCTGGCAGCTCCAAAAGAGGCAGGCCCTTGGAAGCTCCAGAACAAGTACACAGGAGCTGAATGTACCTTTTTGGAATTGAACTCCGCCAAAAAACGCGGGAGCTCGCCCACCCTTCTTGAGCTCCACGAAAGCTCGCCCCCCTGCGTCGCAACCTGTTTGAAAAGATTTTGGAAGGGCCTTGCTTGCAATTTTCGGCCCAAAAGCTGGAAGCTCACGGGAGCTCTCACCCCCCATCGCTCTTGTACCTGGCAGCTGCAAAGACGCTCACCCCCCCTTTGACCCCCCGTACCTCTTTGAGAGCCCTTGACCCCGCCCCCACCTTGCCCCCCTGTACCCCTTTTCGAAGTGCACGTTTCCAGGATTTTCCAGGTTTTCCTGCCTTCGGAAGCATCCCAAGTCAGTAAGCAGACTCCAGATGACTCCAGCATACAGACCTCTGCACGGGCCCGCTTTCTACCACAAACCCCCCAAACCCACAAGTGTCTGGCCTCGAAAAGGCTGTTGACCAAGTTATCCTCGTCGCCTAGATCCTCCATGTGGGCACCTCCAATCTCAGAATCTACTTCTCATGGATCCACAGCCCTCAACCCGAACTCTACAAAGCATGCATGGCCAGCATCTTCCCTCAGCCTTTGTTTGCTTCATCTGCGAGGCCCTCGAGGTCAATGCCGTCCAATTTCCTAAGTAGGAGGGGCCAAAGGTTCGAACTCTATTTACAAATAACTTATATAACATTCTAGAACCCCAAAATACGTAAGTCCTCAGCCCCGATCTTGGGCTTCTGTTTGCGAGGGACTTGGGCCTTCGTCACTTCGGAACTTGGTCGGACCTGGTTCTTTGTTTAAGCTTTCGGAGGGTCCGGTAGAGTCGCAAGGGCCCTTGGGGGGTGCCTAACCTCCCAAATCCAACAAGTCTGAATTTTCAACGCCCACGGCAAGCAATTCTGCTAGAGCCTGGTCTTCCCAAACTTGCAAAACTGGGGGGCATGGCCTGAAACTCGGGTCCCCTTGTCCGACGCCCTGTAAGGCTCCGGCGGCCCGGAGAAGCTGGCAAGGCCGTCGAGCCCGGGGCCCGTCATCATCTGACCAAATGGGCTTGTAGGATTTTATTGCTTAAAGGCCAAAGGTCACCACAAGGTTTTATTGTAGGACTGTAGGAGCAGGCTTGGGCACGTAAAATTGGGTGATCTTTGGGGGTACATGCTTCCGCGCATTCAAGGAGCTTTCACATGACTAAATCCTGCTTTCCTTGACTCCCCTCGCCCCTGCTCGCTCTTTTGGACCGTTTTTTCCTTGGAAGCTGTCATGTTTACATCGCGTGGAGAGTTTCCGGCATTGCCTGCTTCTGATACTTGGCTATGATGTCGGAGACAACTTAAACGCACTGGGTGCTTGAAGCCTGTGCCTTGAGGCCCAGCACTTCGTTTCTATTTTGGAAATAGCATCGGATGACTTTTCTTCGTTTCAGCGCCTTGCCCTTGTGTCCCTTGGGCGCCGGCTTTGTTTTAACTTTCATTGTGATTTTTCGCACCTTTCGCACGCTTGTCTGGTGGGGCCCCCTGGGACCCGGAGCATCCTTCGGTGTCGAGGCACAACACACGTGTGTAACTATGAAAGAATCTGAGATTAGCTAAAAAGCCTGACCTTGACACGCAAGCAGTGAGCATATCCCCCTCACGACACAAGCAGGAGTGCATAAGCTATCATAAACTGTGCTTGGTGTAACAATGTCGTGCATCCTGCCGTTCTTCGAGCCAAGCCCTATGGCGCTTTGAGGGCTTACCTGAAAGTAAAGGCGTTTGCTACTGTTGGGTGCATTCTCAATACAAACTTGGGTGACTCAGCGCGACAAACACATTCACCAAAAAACAAAAGCAAGAGGCAGCATCCGCCCAGCGAGAAAAAGAACAGCAGTCAGCGGCATGCGCGACACGAACCCCAAGATTTGCAGGCTTCATGCGATGCAATGACGGGTATCAGCGAGCCAGATCTTCCTGAAACCAAAGCGACTGTCCAGGGTACTGAAACGGTGAACCCCTGAACCTGATTCAGCCCTCCCTCCCACCGTATCCATGTTGTCGAAGACGGATCCTGCCGTCGGCAAGCCCGGCGTGCCCGGCACCTGGGCCGTCATTTAAGGTCGTTTTACATTACGGGGTCAGGGACTTGTGCAAAAGGCCATCGAAGAAGCATCAACGGCACATTTTCGCGTGCCCTCAAACGGTCTGACTCTGGTGAAGACGGGCGAAACCTAGACTTCCTGAAAAACGCACATGTTTGTCGTTTGACACGGCCCAAACCAGAAAGCACAGGCGGCAGCCTGGCAGCCAGCTAAGACAGAAGACCCATGGACCTGACCTGTCGACCCGTCCTTCAGGTACTCCTTGCCCCTCACCCTATGAGGCCCCAGCATCGACGCTGCTGGGAAGCCATCCAGTCAAGACGTTGGAGAAAGAATCGCCGCCCAACGTGTCCTACGCAAATGCGTCCGGCTTGCATGGACCTACACGTACGGATTCCGGTACTGACCTGTGGAAACTGAGATTCTGTGACGAACATGACTATCACCAACACCGCCCCACACTTGCACAAGGCAGGCAAGGCTTCGGTGGGGTCCTCTGTGCGATACTTTCATGTCACTTGTGGACATGACTTTGACTAAGGTTTTCGAGACCGAAATGTTAGCCACCGCGTCTTCTCATCAGGTAGGCCGGGACTACAGCTTTCACTTTCCTCTTTTACTCTATTCCTGCTGCGTCCGACCATTGGGGTAAACCTGCAGGATCGGGTGTTGCACAGGGATGTTCCGTTGCGCCGCCTGGGTCTCGGGATCCTCGCCCTCAACACCCCCTCCCCCCCCCCCTGGCAGTCGTCTCTTGAACCGCTTGCGGGCCAGTTGGCATTGTTGTCCATCTCCCGCTCCCGTGTCATCTCCGCCCTCACATTCCATACATTGCATGGAATGGTTCTCATCATCATCGTCTTCACTACGAGCGATGTCGTCGTCCGGGCCTTCGAGATCATCCGACCCCTCAGAGTTATGCGTTTCCAGCAACCCTCCCACCCCCGGTTCTGTGTCCTTGGGTGGATTTGTATGCAGACGCTTGTATGTCAGGCGCGGGCTTGGTTTAGGGCCTTGGGCGAATTCACGCAAATGCCTTAGCCATAAGATGTCATCAGCCCAATTAACCTCAACTTCCTGTCCTCGTCCGGATTGTCATCACCGCCAATGCCCGTCAACTCCGAAATGAGCTGAAATGCCATGGAAATCAGGCGCTTCTTCAGCTCCTGAAATGTTGGATTGGGAGGCTGTGATGAGGGTTTGGCTTTAACTTTTGCGTCAGCTTGGCGGCCTCCAAGAAACCCGAGCCTTGTAGTGGCTTGAGGCGGCTTGAGTGTTTAGGAGGTTTAGGCAGGGTTGCCCACCAACTGCAGGGAAGCTTCAGCCTTGACCACTTGCGCAGCTTCAAGCATCATGCGCTTGCCTTGGGGCCCAGATGGGCTTCGACAGACGAAACACGAACATCCCTGTCTCAAAGACAGGCTGCAGCGGCTACAGTACAGCTCATTCTGTCCGGATCGTGTTATTTCTGGGGTCTCGCCCCGTCTTTTCTCCAGTCCACTCACATCGTCATGGCGCCGCGCTGTGTCATCAGCGGTGCTCCAGCCAGTCGGACAGTCTGTGCTCAAATTTTGCGTGCTGTCAAAAAGTCCCAGATCCGATGCTGGCGTCCTCTCACCTATCACTTGGAAAGCTATGAACTGCAGGGGACACTGTGCCCTCATTGATGATAGCTCCAAGCATTGGATCAGACCGTAAACCATGGAAAGACCCGGAACCAACTGTTGAAGTGCCAGGCGGCCCATAGCCCTCAGCTGGACCGTGATGGCATGCATGAGCGCCTTCTTAAGTCTGGGGGTGTCCATAGTGCGGATCATGTCAACGTACTGCGTCGCCACCTGTTGCAGAGGTCTCGATCTCCGGAAGACCGAAGCTCCCGAATTCAGGTTTCTTGGCCTTCAGGCGGTTTCTTGAGCGTCGTGTTCATCGAGTGTTTGGAGGCCCAATTTCACGAACTGCCACCTGAGGGCAAGTTCCCACAGCAACTATATTCCTGACGACACCTACCAAGATTCCCAGACGCAGCGTACCTGGGCGCAGCGGGGGGGGGACCCGCCACCTTGTTAAAAGCCGTCGTCGCACCAGCTTTGTTTCAAGTCCTGGTTGCGCGATGTTGCGCGGCAATGCGCGAGCCACCTGCCCACTTTAGGAATATGACATATGACATATGACGTATAGACCTTGTCGAGTGAGCCTTGTCGCAAACCCAGTTTTTGCTGCAAGCCTTGTCGCGCCGTGCCCGCGCGCGCCTAGTACCCAAGCCCGAACATTTTCTGACCGCTTCCTATTCGGGGGCCGAACAACACGGGCAACACTGGGTCAAGTAAAACCGTGCAGCTTGCGCTTCCTTCAAACAAACACAGAAGGATGTTGGTTGTCGATAGCATTTCTCTTGAGGGTGCAGAATGGTACAGATGTGGGGCAGTCAGAAATCATGCCTGCGCCTTATTTAAGTCACCGTGCAAAGTTTAGGTGCAAGATTGTGCAAGAAAGCTGAAACGCACTTGTGGACGCGGCGGGCCAAAGCTTGTCAAGGCTTCGCAGCTCTGGACTCAATGCACCCTCGACCTGAAAATGCCCCAGGCACGGTCACATCAGAATTGGGCGGAGCAGTTGAGCCTCGAGCATCTTTGGCATCTCCTCCGAGAAGCCCTGCCGCGAGCAGCTGAGACTTGCTTCTGCGTGTACTCAGCTTGTGGCGTGGCACACCGAACTTCTCTGGCAAGTGACACCCAAACGGGATGTGAGAAAGAACTTACAAGGACGCGTCGCGCTTATCAGCCTTTTTTGTTTTCTGGGGGACCTGCAGTTCTTGCGAAGTAGCCCAGGACATGACTCAGAAGTTGGGTTTCTGAAGTTTTGCGGCAAGTTGAAGGTTTTTGGGGCACTTTTTGGTTTGGGGCTCTGCCACTGAAGCTGCTGAAAAGGTTTGAGGACCCGTGCCAAACGAGCCTACGCCTGCCCACGCCATCCAATCACCCAACAACTCTCAGGAAGTTTTGCCGACATCACTCGGCTGGGCTTGAAGCTAGGGGGGCCTTCAGCTTGATGAAGAGGTCGCTGTTCACCGTTGCCATCAAATCGTCTTTCACCTGCTCGCCCAATGCCACCCAACATTCGGTGTGATGCTTTCAGCCCGAGAATTACGTTGATGCATCACGGTGACTCATGCTGCACCTGCAAACCACTATGAGATGTCATGTACGTCGGTCATCCCCACCCCAAGGCCCCAAGGCTAGCCCATGCGCGAGCCGTGTACATCTCGAATACAAGCAAATATTGCTATCAGGATGCTTCACCGCAGGACTCTCCAGGTTGTTCTGCGATAATGAGCACTGCAAGCATTCTCTGAACGAACTCTTTGGGGGTCACTCCAGTCACTCTAGGGAGACTTGGCGGGGGCAGCGGGGGCCGGCGCCAGCTGGCAGTTTAAGCAACAAACAGCCTGTAAAAGATGTGGGAACAAACACACACACACACACACACAAGCACAAGAAGCTGACCTAGAGACTGCCTGAAAGCACCCTGAAGCCCAAAGGTGCGCATCTAGTCATCGGATACGGCACTGACATGAGATCGTTGATGCCCAGCTCAACCTGAAGCTCTTCGATTTTCAACCTTGACAGGTTGGATTTGGGCCAAGGCTCTGGGATGGGTCCCAGGCTGCGGTCGTGAGCACAGGAGCTCTTGCGCTACTCTTACAGGGACCTGAGGGACTTCAGGGATTGTAGGAGAAGCACCAAAACGAGAGGTTGCCCAAAAAGGTCAACAACTCCCAAACCCTCAAACTCAGCCCCACAAAGCCCCCTCACTCTAAAACCCTATCAATTTGAGGTATGTGCTATGGCCGGTCATTCGTCCGAAGGGTCCGCACACATCTTGAAAAAAAAACGAGCCCCAAAAAACTCTAGACCCGTCAGCTCACCAAACGATTTCGGCAAGCAGTCGACTCAAGGCATCCCAGCCTGATGTCCTTTTCCATCTTCAGCTTCATCTCATCAACCCTGAGGTTCACCTGAAGGTCGAAACTTCGATCCTTTAGACTTCGCTGTTGTTGAAAGGGGAGGGGGGGGAGGGGGCTTTGGGGCTTTGGGGCTTGTGGTAAATATGGGTAGCATTCCATGTGCGAGGCGAAGAAGTTGCTGACACATTGAATGAGAGCAGCATTGTAACTGAAGTAATCTACCTACCTCTCTCTCCCTCTCTCTTCTTTCTCTTCTCTCTCTTCTCTCTCTCTTCTCTCTCTTCTCTCTCCTCTCTCTCCTCTCTCTCCTCTCTCTCCTCTCTCTCCTCTCTCTCCTCTCTCTCCTCTCTCT